>JAQMYM010000001.1:1213131-1226879 GCA_030014255.1 Parauchenoglanis ngamensis
CCACTCTTCATTCACACCCAAGGGCAATTGAGCACAGCTAATCCACCTACAGGTCGGTTTTTGGAGATGGAGGAAACCAAAGAACCCTGAGGAAACCCACATGGACACGTGGAGAACTCCAGGAACCCTGGAGCTGTGAGGCGGCAACACAGGGCCGCCACCCAGTTTAGATTATATACTCTATAATGTATATAATAAATTTTATAACATGTTTTCCCACCAATTTTATCTGCTCATGCAGCGTAACACTCTCAGAGGGAAGCGCTATCCGCTCTCTTCCGCATACGCGTTTATCGACTCTCACGGTTGGCTAGTGTAACTTTGATTGACAGGCGAGAGGGTATAGCCCCTCCCACCCAGAGAGCACCTGGATCCCAGATTCAGAACCATGACTTTAAGAAATGTGTTTTTTTTTCTTTCTTTCTTTCTTTCAGGAACATTTCTGGCACTTGTACAAATATCAAGGTGCATTATGGGCATTCTACTGTACATCCTTTATATCAGAGGTTCTTTTAAACTTCTTGCAGCGGTGGAACTGCAACATGAAGTCCACCCACGCTTTCCAAACATAAAGATATGATTTAAATATGTTCTATAATAATTTTCTCTATTTGCTGGCACCTGAGCGTGTCTTATTCCTGCACTGCCAAAACATATTGATGCTATTTATAGGCTGCACTAAAAGGTAAATTCTCTAGGGTCTCATTATGTCCCCCCTTTTAATTAAAGACAGAAAAGGTCTGCAACAAGGAAAGCTATGATATAGTTGATCAGAGCTTGGATTTGGATAAGAACCTCGTGCACTAGTTCCTCACCTTTACTCTGTTTTCTTGTTGTAATATACACTGTGTAGTGGATGAGGAGTGGTTAAAGACAGACGAAAATGAGACAGTCTGTTAATTAAAGTAAGCTCTGCTGGTGTTGATTGTTTGTTTGTTTGTTTGAACCATGACAACAAACTAAGCTGCACGTTTCATTTCCTGTTAGATTAAAATCCCACGTTCTGCACTGCATGGGGGAAAGAAGGCACTTCTGAGCACTGAAGCCGCCATGCACGAGCGCTAACATACAGTACACATACACAGCATGCATGCACGCGCGTGTTACGTGTGTGTGAGTTAAACCCCTCGAGCCCCGTGTGTTTCCGCTACAGAAAGGAAGCGGTGTGAGCAGGAACTGACCGTGTTTGCGGCTCGCGGTGCTCAGGCTCAGGCTCAGCAGCAGCAGCAGCAGTGTAAGCCGGAGCACAGTGACCGGACCCGGGGACTCCATCCTGCTCCACAGACCGCACCGCCGTGTCCCGGTACCGGAGACACACACACACACACACACACTCACTCAGAGAGAGAGGAGCCTTACACACCGACAGGATGAAGAGGAAGAAACAGATTTAATGAAAATGACAGAGATGCTGAACTCTCTCTCTCTCTCTCTCTCTCTCTGTGTCAGCGCGCGCGGGTTCAGAACCACGAACAGCGACCAGCAGCGGAGCCACGCCCCTTCCCTCTCTCCGCTGGTGACGTCACCCGCCCGACACACCCTCACCCACAGATTACAGCGTCTCAGGCACGCATTTGGTCACTGTATAGCTTATTATTATTATTATTATTATTATTATTATTATTATTATTATTAATCTTATTAATCATTTTTTTTGTATCTCCAGCCTATTTATATTAATAAGCTTTATATTGATGAGACTTAATAAAATAAAATAAGAGTTAAGAAAGAAAGAAAGATACAGTGTTACATAAATTAAGGCTTGGGTTTGGAAAACAAACGCAAAGAACCAAAAAGCAAAAAGATTATATAAATAAATTGTAAAAATATGATTTCATACTAATAATAAAGAAACCAATGTGTTTTCAGTGTTACAAAATACAACAAGGTTGTGGTTGCATATAGCCAACAAGCTAACAAAAAAAACCCTAATATATAGTTTTATTATGTGAAGTTTTAAAAAAAACAAAAACAAACAAACACCAAAACTAAATCTTAGTTGGCTTTGAAAAATCAACAAATGAACAAAAATATTTTTTTTAAAAATCTTTATTCATGCTTATTTTAATTTATTATATTTCAGTTTTTTATATCCCGGAGAATACATCATAACGGCTCAGGAAAACAAACAAACAAGTAAACAAACAAACAAACACGCACGTGTTTTGTGAGGACCTTCCACTGACATAATGATTAATGTAGCTAATTAATGCTACACCTGCAACTAAATCTAACCCTAACCTCAACCTCAGTAATGAAAAGAAACCTTTTGCCTCTTTCATTTCCGAGTGGTAAAAGGGAGGGCTAGACGACGCATCTCGAACTTGCATATTCATAGATCATAGAAGTTTTCTGTTGAGGAGAAAGATGTGTGTAATGTTATTTCTTTTATTTTTTATTGTTAAACATTCTGTTTATTTGTAATTATTCATAATTGAATTATTATTAAACATATTAGTGGCGGAACACTCTTACTTATGGTTTCACCCAGAAATAATAATAATAATAATAACAATAATAATAATAATAACCCATTACAGGCATCTCTTCAGTCTTTGCCAGATGTTCGAAGCTTTGCTCACAGAATTCGACACTTTATGTTTGATTCTTGTAAGAGTAACTACAAAGGTGTCACTGGTGTGATAAATATTTCATTAGTACACACAGAACACGCTGCGCCTGCTGGAGCGGAGCCGATTCATCTCAGGCGTCATTCTGAACATTTCTCAATCTAATCTCTTCCTTTTTTTTCATCACCACACAAATAGAAATAAGACTTCTGTCTGCACACACTGACTAAACAATAATCACTTTGGCATTGTACAATACTCTGTAATCTGTTGTGTTTATACTCCTAATACTTCCTGGTGTTAGGAATAAAAAAAGCAAGCAATAAAGCAGGAATTTAATGAAAAACAATCACACTGCATCACTGATCTGATTTTATTAAAATAATAAATAAGTGCCATTATTTTACAAGTGTATGAGGATTTCAAGCCCTAAAGGCTCTGAATTCAACATCTTGCACTGGATGGGGTGAAAGGGCCATTGTTCAAATAAAGCTAGCGCCCTATATGTGGTATTATGGCATTATTTCCCACTTATATAGGAATCTGAAGCCAGACTGGCTCAGTTTTAGGCAGCTAGTGCACCAGATAGGGTGTAGGAATCATTATTACCCACTTACATAGACAGGAACCTGATTCCCAATGGCTCTGTATTTAGCAGCTAGTGTCCTACATAGGGTGTGGTCATTTTGCATTTCTATAGGAACCTGAAGTCAGACTGGGTCTGTTTTAGACACCTAGTACACTAGATAGGGTGTAGGAGTCAGTATTTTGCACTTATACAATGTTCTGAATTCCTAAAAGCTCCTTATTAGTGCTTAGATGCATCGAGTGCACGATATCCATTATTCTGATCAAAAGTAGGGAACTAAATGGCCCCTTACTGGACTTCCAGTGCACTACAGTGTGTAGAAGCCATTTTGCACCCTATAGGGAGTCAGGAACCGATCCTCAAAAGTCTGAGCGTGAGACGTGCAGTGCGGTGTTCGTTCGAGTCCTGGAACATTACCGTATGACTCCCGTCAGCTCCTCAGATGATTTGTTTGAGATCCTGAGCTCAGAATGATGCGTTCGGTTCGGTGAGGAAGCAGAACGAGAAACATGTACCTGTCGAACACACACTGTTACTTTATTTAACCCACTTCCAGAGCTTCTTATTCCTGTAAATTCATTTCAGCTTCATCAGCAGACTGAAAAAGGGGCTTGTTGTTTTATCCTTCACACCCCCTGCTCTTATCGGTCCCGCCCACTCGTTTTCTATTGGCTCGCAAGACCGAGGCTCGTGAAGTCACAGGTCAGAGGTCACCTAGTCAAAGCGAAAGTGAAAGTATGAAGTGAAAGTAAGTGCGTGCACACATCCTGTGTCCTTTCCTGTTCCTGTGGCCTTTTGGCCAATTTTATTTGCACTGTTCTGCCTGTTCCATAATCAGATGTCCATGGTATCGCCATAGCAACAGGCAAAAAACATGCTCGAGTTAGAAATCCGTAAAATCTCTAAGAATCTGTAGCGGTTTCATGAGACGTCGTTCGGCCCCACACGATGCTCGGTATAGATACACGATTTCATTATTTTTATTTTTCAAAATCACAATTTCAGCAAAAAAGCAGCTGTAAAGCAGCAGATATTGTTATTACTGGGATTAGAGCCAAGACTTTTTCCACTGATATATATACATGTAAGTGCTGTATAATGAAGGCAGTGGAAAGAAGATTAAATGACTGGTAAGAAAGAACATTTATAAAAAACCAGATAATAAGTGTAGATAGAAAAGGGAAGCGTAGCAGAAGTGTGATCCTTCGTCACGCAGATTCACGGCATCAGGAGCTCGTTCAGCGTCCCCACGGCGCTCTCGTAGATCATTCTGAAGAGAGGAAGGAAGAAAGAAAGAATGACCACAAAATGGATTACACATCGTACATATGACTTTTACTGTGAACGTGATTTATAAGGGTTTAAAAAGGTTAGAGGTGTGTGTGTGTGTGTGTGTGTGTGCGTGCGCGTGTGTTACCTGTGTGCCGACTCGTCTGCTGTGACTCCGTAGCGCTGCAGGATCTGTCTGTGCACCGAGACGCAGATTCCCTTTAGATCAGCGCTGAACTTTTCCGCTGCACAGAAGTCACAAACTCACCTCATCAAAAACATGCAAATCAGCTGCATTCTGATTGGCCAGAGGGTGTTGAAAAGTCATCACAATGATGTAGTGATATTGAACTGATGACGTGCGTGTGACGCACTCACTTTTCCCCACGATGGTCAGGATGTGTGTGATGGCTGCGAGGCCGCCGATGCTGTCGATGGCCTCCGACTCGACCGTCGAGCTCATCTCGGACAGGAAGCACCTGATAAGATAAGAAGCGGAGAACGGACAGACAACAATCCAATATGAACCACAGGCTGAGTGCATGTACAGCAACTACCTTCAGCATCGTGGCTATGCTGTACATTCTGGATAGGTTAGCGGCAGCGCACATCGCTACGAGCCGTCGCGGCATGTTAATATATAATGTGGGCGTGGCCAAAATGTCACGTAACCCTCTGCCTCATTCGTTCATGATTCTGCGAAATTATTTGTGTGCGCGTGTGTGTGTGCGCGCGTGCTACCTGGTTACTGCGGGTGATTTAAGGATGGCGGACATGATGGTGCTCGAGAGAGGAGGCAGATCCGTTACGGTCTCTGGAGTCGTCAATTCTTCAGGATTAGAAATCTAAAATAAAAGAAGGAAAATAAAAAAGCCCATCTCTTACTCAAGTACACACCCAGATGTATTACATCAGCCGTGTAGAGGGACAAACTTACTGTAATTTAATCAGTACATACAGCATTTCTCAGTTACTCTCAACTTATCTTTCAATAACAGTCTATTTTTTTACGTTCAAATGTAATATAATCCATGCAAAAGCACATAATTATTATGTTGACGTGTGGCAGCTCACGCTCCTGCTGCTTACCATAAAACCCTGTATATAACCCTAGAGTTTCTGCAGTGACAGGACTGACTGCGCTGTGTGAACACGACTCATAGAGAGGTTACTAATGTGAAATGGGGGAAGGGGGCGGGGCTTACAGGGGGTCAGAGAGTCCCAAACACCTACGCAACCGGATTCACGTGTCGTTTGCCTCGTCAGCCGTTTTCATACCAGCGTTCATTTTTTATTGTACCAGTATTCATAAAGATCGTCAGGGGCAGGTAGGTAATTAGTCAGTTTGGACCTGAATTTTAGCTTGCTTTGCTTTTTTCAGTTGTGTAGACTTCATCAGCCTTCTCGTCGGTTAGCAGAGGGATCGATGACGGCTTCAGGAACGTCTCAGCTTTACAAGCAGCGAGAAAATCTCTACGCTCGGAAAGCGGACGTTCCATCTCTGTTACTCAGATCTAACGTGTAAAAGCGTTTGCATGAGCAGCGTAGGATAATTGGGCTTCTGAGCAGCGCAATGAAATGATCTTCTGAGTCGTTTTTCTCTCCGTTCTCCGTGTTCTCCGTCGCCCACACCGCAGTTTCACACGACAGCGCGTCTCAGGAACCATCCAGTTTAACGCGGGGTGACGAGCGGCTCGTTTCCTTCTCATCACAGAACCCGGTCATTTGGTCTTTATGGTATTCATCAGGATGCGTGATTTTACCGATAATCCCGAGGACGCCGGCCTCGATCGGTCAGTGCAACATATATCAAAACCAGCTGGAACATCTGAAGCATCGGAACATCTTGTTATCTGTTATTAATAAACTCTTTAATTATTCATGAATATTAATGAATCAGGAGCAAATCAATCCACGGTGAAATATTTTTCACCTCCTCACACACACACACACCTTCTGCAGAGTTCTGCTGATGTCGATGATGATGGCGGCGCACAGGGACGAAAAAATCCCAGTCATGACCTCTGACCTCTCAGACACCAACTGAGTCACCAGCAGGAAGTTTTGCAGGGTGTCTCCGGAGGAGCGGCACAGCTACACACACACACACACACACACACACACACACACACAAACAATAAACAGAGAGTAAATACAAACATTTAAAAAGACATGTCAGAAATCAAGGTTGGAGTGAGAGACAGAGAGAGAGAGAGAGCGAGAGACAGCAAAAACAGAGAGATGGTCACTCACCTCCTGTCCCTCCTCTTTGTCTTTGCGTAGACGGTGTGCCATGACCTCCAGAACTTTCTGGAAAATGTTGGCGATGATGCGCAGGGTGACAGACAGCTGCTCTTCCTGTCCCTCGGCATCATGGGAAATGCAGTCCTGAGTCACCTCGGTCAGCACGGACAGCAGGACAGGGGTACACAAGTAGCCTTTCTCTGAAAGGGACGCGCACACACACACACACAGGTATATCGTCATGACAACAGCTGACTTTTGCAGTTTAATATAATCATCAACCAGCTAAGTGAGGATGTGATTTAATGATGAAATCACTCACCAGACAACAACACATAGGAGCAAAGCTGTAGCACGTGGTCGTTAAAATCGCTGTCTCCTAAAGCCACTTGCACTGCGTCCCTACACACATACAGACAGATCTGTCCCGGGAAAGACAGAGAGAGAGCGAGAGAGAGAGAGATTATAGACATTATTAAAGGAGAGAATTAGAAAAGATGCAAACATTTGGGAGGAGCCTGGAAAAGCAAAGGAGGATTAGGAGAAGAGCAGATGCAAATCAGGCGATGAGACAGAGATGAGCTCAGGAAAAGCTTGAGGAAAACGTGAAAAGAACGAGCACGGGACACGCAAGGACGAGCAGTGGAGAACCCGAAGAGCAAAGAACAGGGGAATACTAGGAGAAGAACAGGGAAGAGTCAGGTGAAGAGCATGGAAACAGCAGAAGAGCACGAGAAAAGACGCAGCAGAAGAACATGGGGGAAAACAGGAGATGAGAAAAAAAAGAGCACAGGAAGAAGAGAGGGAAAGCGAGGGAAGGATTCGGGTAATGCAGGAGGAAAACACAGGAAAGAGGAAAGAAAAAGATGAGAGATGCATTCTGCAGTATTTGAATAAAACACAGGTGTTGGTACAGGGAGTATTGTTTATGTTTATTTAAACAGGTTAATAATTACTGAGATTTCCACATCATTATATACAGGATATAATCAGACGGATAATTATCCTCGTCTCCGTTGCTATTCCGGTGCCTCTGGTATATTTTTAGGAGAAATGACACAGAGGCTGTATGAGCCGAGCCACCCACCAGTCTAACACGCCGACAGAGGGAACGTGGGAGCCGCTATTACCACAAACACCAAAAGGAACAAACAAAATCGCGGCTGTTCTGATTCGCGGGCAGCCGAGTGAGGAAACGAACCGTACGCGTGTTTAAAGGAAAGCAGCCGAAAGGTGAGCGTGAGCCGACACTGGAGTGATCTCACTACGAGCCGGCGCACTGCTACGTCACTCACCTCCGCAATTCTCCTGCTCAGACCCAGCTGATCCTCACAGACACTGTCGCCAGGGGCAACCAGGAACGGGAGGACCCTCTTCTCCACCCAGTCCATGGACTCCTCCAGCGTGGTCAGGAAGCTCCGCCCCTCCGGGTGCTGACAGGCAGGAGGAGCGCGCGTCATGTTCAGGTTAGATCAGATCAGATCAGATAGATGAATGGTACATACAGTTGAGTAGATGGAGAAATAAACACGCAAGTGAAGTGTAGATGGTGAGACTATTTAGTGGACAGACAGACAGATGGACAGACAGACAGGTGAGCACGATGAGAGAATGTAAGTGTGATGAATATGTTGTGACACTGTAACAGAGATGGCAATGTCAGAAAGACAGACAATATACAGACAGATGAACAGAGGAGAGAGATAGACAGTTTGATAGACGGACAGACGGCAGCACAGAGGAACAGACAGAGGGTTTGGCCGAGACACAGATGGACAGATAGACTGATGGACAGACGGACATAGGGCTTTGGTACACAGACAGACAGAAGGTTCAATAGACTGGGGGGATTGGAAGGAGACACAGACAGAAAAGACAGATAGATGGTTTGACAGACAGAGAGACAGACAGACGGGTGGTGTGATGGACAGGCAGACAGACAGACAGGAGTGTACACACTGTGAATGCAGTATGATTGTAAAGGTCACTACAGAAATGTCTCCATTTCTAATAATACAGTGGTGACAAACAGGAAGACTGATAAATAAAGACATAAAGGAATAAAAGGAATAAAGAGACAGACAGGTGTGTGTGTGTGTGCGTGTGTGTGAGACTCACTTTGTGTTGGAGGTGGACGGTGAGACGGACGTGTAAGCTGAAAGCTCGGAGTGCCGTCTCTGTGACTGTTTCACTGACCCCGCCCTCACTCAGAGAGGAGTACAGCACCGCCTACACACACACACACACACACACCAGTTATTTACTTTTCATCCTATACAATGACATTGTTTACTACTGTAAATCTTTTCACTTTTTTTACTTCACTTTTCATGTTACAGCTGTGTGTGTGTGATTGTGTGTGTGAGTGTGCGTGTGTGTGAGTGTGCGTGTGTGTGTGAGAGAGAGAGAGAGAACAGCTGCTGACCTTCCAGGCAGCGAGCGCTGAGAGCAGGGGTGTGAGCTGATCCACACTCAGACTCAACACGCTGTCCCGAGTGTGAGGCCTCGACAGCAAGTACTCCATGTAGTTCAACCCCAACTCCGGCTTCACCTCCACCGGCTCCTCAAACTGCACCCGCCGGGAGTCACTCCCACTCGCATCCACCTGTTAAATAATCACACCACCAGCTTCATACAGAAGCGTAAACACAGAGGTGTGCTCTCCTTAAGCCTTAAAACGGAGTTGTCGTTTTTGCTCTGTGTTCAGTGTGTACCGTGTTGAGGGGCGCGGCCTCGGTGAGCCACTGCACTGCCAGATCCATCACGTGGGTCACCTGACCCCAACCACACACACACTCGATCAGCTGACTGTACAGGGACATGGGAGAGCCGCTGTTCAACCGTTTCAACTGAGCTGATACTTTACTCCTGTCTCACACACACAGAGGGGAGAGAGCACAGTGAGCACGGTGTGTGAATGTTAAGTACGAACATGAGTGTGTGTTGTGGAATGTCTGACACACCGGACAGCAGGAACAGCGGACACAGGAAGCAAAGACGCCAGGCGGATGAGTGCAGCTGTGCATCGCTCGCCCTGTCTCACACACACACACACACACACTATTTGAATACACACATATTAGAATCAAAACGTTTTCTCGACTGTAATATCGTATAGTCAGTATATTCGCACTGTGAGTGATCAGCGCCCTCTAGTGTCCTGAAAAACATTTCCCTTCATTCTTCATTTAATTTCTTCATGGATTTTTTTTTTACTGACCCGGAAATAAGCTCCACCTCCAGGGTCCTGTCAAGTAGCTTTGGATTAAATAAGACTTAAAATAAATAACCAGGGGTGATGATTAAAGGAGCAGTCTGTAGTGTTTACACACAAAGTAAACGAGGACCGCCCCGAGTTCCTGAGTTTGAGTTCTGGTTGGAGATCGGGAATTACGAGAAAGCAACGCTGCGTTCGTCACTGACGTGGCTCCGCCCTGCGAGTTTCCTTTTAAGGGGCAGAGCCGAGAGCACGGGAGGCGGAGCTTATAAACGCGTCGTGTAAACGATGACGCGTTGAAATTTTCGCGCACATCTTTAATGCTCTGCTACAATATGAATTAACATGATGGTGGTCAGAGACCTGGAAGACACGGAGGTACTCGGGCAGGACGGAGGCGAACTTGGCCGTGGTGTA
Source organism: Parauchenoglanis ngamensis (assembly GCA_030014255.1). Classification (NCBI taxonomy): domain Eukaryota; kingdom Metazoa; phylum Chordata; class Actinopteri; order Siluriformes; family Auchenoglanididae; genus Parauchenoglanis; species Parauchenoglanis ngamensis. Next base: position 1,223,438 of record JAQMYM010000001.1, read on the forward strand.
CTGCAGAGCCTCCTGGTTGAGCTGCAGCGATTTCTGTACGCTCCTCCACAGGATCACCACCAACTCCAACAGGCTCGCCATGACCGACGTGTCCTTCACCGTCAGCACGTCCTCCAGCACCTACACACACACACACACACACACACACACACACACACACACACACACACACAGCTTGAATAGTACTGTAAAGATGTCATACATTCTACTGAGCCTAACATTCAGAAGAAACGTTGTGGTTAAGACATTTGGGTTAAGGCAGTGTGATGTAATGAGTGAATATCGATATTGTAAAAAAACTAGAAAACACTTTTCTGTGATAATATAATATAATTAAAAACGGATTAGAAGCAGCTGACTGGAGGAAAAAAACCAATCTTACTAAACTGTTAAGACTGAAACCGTACCGAGTTGTTCTCCTTGTTGCTGCAGACAGACTCGTCTGGGTTTTCCCCTGTCTTCTGGATGCAGGCGTTCAAACACTTACGAATCATCAGCATCAGTTTCACTACAACAAGAGACGTAAACAAACAAACACAAACATGACCTCTTTAACCTGTAGGTACTTTTATAGAAAACGTAGTGCATTCCACATGTTTAGTAACATCAAGGGCATGTCTCCTTCTCTCTCACACACACACACACACCTATGTTGGTGGGTGCGGTGTACATGTAGGCGTAGCGGTAGAACTTGCGCGCGGCTCCGGAGTTCATCTGGATCATGGAGACGCAGCGCTCGCACCACGCGGTCTCGGGCTGAGCGAGAGGGAAGAAGGAGCTGAAGAGCAGGTCGACGATCCGCTTCGACACAGACACCGAGTCCAGCTCCAAACGCGCCAGCAGGTGCTCCATCGAACACACCTTCCAGAACTGAGCACAGAGGAAAGCACACACGCACGTTACACTACATGTACTACTCTTTCACAACCACACACACGCCCACACACACACACACACACACCTTGGCCGCACGGACGGCTTTGATCTTGAGCAGCAGGTCGACGAAGGCCACGCGCACTTTCTCTGACGTGTCGTGGAGACTCATCTTCAGCGCCGGGAGCAGCTTCTCCATCAGGGGGTGGCTCATGCGGTTATCCAGAATCATCGACAAGCACTACACACGCGCGCACACACACACACACACACACGTTAAGTCATCGTTAATGTGTTTTACATTATTCTGCCTGAACTGTGTTTAAAAAAATATATAAAAAAGGAGAACGGAGACGAGGATGATATGAAGAAGAAGAATAAGGAAAGGGAGAAGAGGAAGGAGCTGCTGAAGAAGAGAAGAGAAAACACTTTTAGAGTTGACCGTGTTTGTGTGTGTGCGTGTGTGTGTGTGTGTGAGAGAGAGACCATGAAGACGGCGCAGCGGCAGTCGGGGCTGCTGCTGTCCGAGGCGAGGTCCAGCAGCTTCTTCAGCAGGTCAGTGATAACGGAGGAGGGCAGGAGCTCCCAACACCGAGACAAGATTGAACACGTTCCTAACACGGCCGCACAGCGCACTGACGGGCTCACGTCCTCCAGCAGGACCTGCGCACACACACACACACACACATGGAAATGATGTCACCGTGGACCACAGCGCTGGTGAGTTCTGGACTCTGATTGGTCAGAAGGTGTTGATTAAGATTCTATAACAGCGGCACATTTATGGAAGGAGTCTCCAGCGTCAGAGCGAAAAGCTGCAACTTTCAGTTTACAGACGGCTCTGTGGCTCCTCAGCGACAGGACACGCTGCGTTTGTTCCTTATTATCGTCGAGAGAAAGTGAGATAAGAGGAGAAAGGGGGGGGAAGGAAGAAGAGAAGAAAAATACAGAAGAGAGGAAGAGGAGGAGAGAACAAGAAATAGAGGACAAGAAGGGAAAAAGGAGGAGTGGAAGAAGAAGAAGAAGAACAAAAGAAATACGAGGAAGAAAAGGAGGAGGAAGAAGGAGAAGAGACGAGCAAAAGGTAGAGGAAAAATAATAAGAGAAGGAGAAGGAAGAAGAACATGAGGATCAAGATGAGAGAGGAAGAGGAAGAAGCGGATAGAGAAGTCAAGTCAAGCGGCTTGGAGAAGAGCAAAGGAGAAGAGAGGGATGAAGAAGAGGAGAGAGAAGGAGGGGGCAGGAGAGGATGATTTACTCCTCTCTCTCACACACACACTGTTACTGCACTGCCCGTCTCCCAGACAAACTGCTGGACAGGAAGTGAGGTCATCACAGAACAGGAGGAGAGGGAGAGTAACACTCACGAAGAGCGTTTCGAGCTGTTTCTGCACCAGCTCATCCACCTTGTCGCTGTGCATGCCGGGGTCGTGGACGGGGAAGGCCTCGGTGAAGAGCAGGGTGGCGTTCGCTCGCACCTCCGCGTTCACCGCCTGACAAACACACACACACACACACACGCACGGTTAAAGACACATTAACAGTGTAGAGTGGATGTGATTGTCTGACTCCGTCATCCCACCTTCAGAGCTTTCCACAGCACGGGCATGTAGAGGCGATGCAGCATCTCATCCACGCCCTGCCGGAACTTCTGCTTGTGGAAATACGTCAGGATCTGCAGCACAGGAAGTGAGGTCATCACACAGGGGCGGGAAAAGTGCGCGCTCCACATAAACACACAAAGTGACAAGCCCTGCGCTTTTTCGAACACCGACAGACGAACAGTACGCTTAATAAGCCGCCCGTAGAAATGAACACGCAAATGAAATAAGAATTTAAAAAAATATCAAAAACCCAGATCCTACTTATTTATTTACAATTCATAACTTCATTAAAAGGTTATATTTGAAACGCAGCAGTTTAACTAAAGGAGGTATTCACACAGCAGTCAAACACAGCGTTCAGATCTGAAAACTATAAACATACAGAACTGGAAACTAGCCTGGGTCTAGAACCGAGAAGCAGCTATGTTCCGGGGCGTGTGTGTGCGCGCGCGTGCGTGTGTGTGTGTGTGTGTGTGTGTGTGTGTGCGCGCCCCTGACCTGCCGCACTTTGGGCTGTGCAGGTGAGGTTCGGTGCAGCAGGACGGCGTGCTGCATCAGGTCCTGGATACAGGCCGACTCGATCTCCTCCAGGAACGGGCTGCTCGCCTTCCTCCAGGCTCGGAAATAAATCTCAGCTACGTCTTCAGCCAGGGCTCTGAGGAACCGCACACACACACGCACACACACGCAGGGAGGAGGGCGTTTTACACACGGGCGCTTACTCCTCCTAGTTTATCAGTGTGTGTACAGCGATCACACACTCACTTGGACAGAAACTGCAGCTGGTTCTTGATGGTCTCATGAATCATCTTGATGAAAGCGACGTCCCATCCGAAGAGGAACGCCAGAAAACGCTTCCCCTGAGACACAGAGAGACACAGAGAGTTCCCCTACAGAGCAGAGAGTGTGTACACAGTGTAACAGCACCGCCGTGGAGACAGAGCTGCACTTCCTAACACAATGTG
>JAQMYM010000001.1:1271790-1283008 GCA_030014255.1 Parauchenoglanis ngamensis
CACACACACACACACACACACACACACACACACACACACACACACACAGTTATGTATCTCTTTACCTAAACAGCAGGGCTGAGAGCTCCTGCATCAGTGAAGCGGAATATCCTAATAAACAGGACCAGACCAAAGGCCAAGTGAGTCTGTGCTCTCTCTGTGTGTGTCTGTGTGTGTGTCTGTGTGTGTGTGCGTGTGTGTCTGTGTGTGTTCAGTGCAGTCAGACTGTACGTTTGTTTGCTAATCTTTCAGCTGTTTCTGTATCTATATACAACAGAGAGATATCGTATTGATGCATTTATCCTTAACTGTGTGTGTGTGTGTGTGTGTGTGTGTGTGTGTGTGTGAGGAGCTGGAGTGTCTGCTGGAGCAAAATCGAGACCTGTGTTCACTTCAGAGAGGAGACACACACAGCAGGAGGACAGCGAGGAGCACTTCACACACCAGGAGAGAGGCTTTTAACCGCTACATCCAGCTCCTGTACAAAGCACCACTACAGATCAGTGTAGGACACACACACACACACACACACACACACACACACTAATAATGATAATAACTAATAGATCACCATTACAGACATTACTGTGGTGTGTTTTGTGTAGATCCCAGATGAAGATCCGTTCGACCTGCACGCTGCCCTCTTTCCCCCGAAACTGCCCGTGCTGCGACCTTTGACCCCACCAACACTGCGAGAGGGATTCTTTCCAAACTGGAGCCTGGCCAAAAAACCGGACGCAACACACACACAGGTCACACACACTTCACACACAGAGCTAATGGTATGAGTTTTCACACAAGCCACGTATAACAGTATGTGCTATACATACAGTATAGTTCTAGAACAGCAGCTCTGACAGCGGCGCAGCTTTATATTAATGCACTCCTTCTAATACGTTACGGTTTCTGTAGAATGTCTCGCAAAATTCCTTTCGTTCATTGATGTACTGACGGAATCTCTGCACTGCCGGAGCAGGACGGCTCGGCCTCGCGCCCCTCCACAGCCTCGCTGGGCTTCGTCCCAAATTCGGCGCTGGCAGGGCAGATCTGGCCTGAGGAGGCGCTGGAGAACGCTGCTCCCTCGGCACCCTGGGCACTCCGGGACCAACACACACACGACACCGGGGAGGTGAGCGACAATATATGTAAATGAAGTCATCCTGCAACAGCTGTAAGCGGAGAGTGATAAATTATTCCAAAGAAAAAAAAGGTGTTTCAAACACGTACAGCACTTTTTTAAAAGAAGACATGGATAAGAAATAAACCTCATTTAAATAGGTAGGTAGAAATAAATCATTTTTATATTTAAAAAATATTGTTAAGACAAACTAATTACATCATGAAACTATTCATATACAGATTCTTTCATGCTATTTTTACAGAATTATCCAAAACAGAGCCATCCACTGTGCTTGATTTATAAACTAACTTAGATAAAAAAAACAAATAATAATGAAACATTTAAAATATAGATTTATTTTTAAATCGATTCAGCACGACAGTCTAATTTAGTAAACAAGGCCAAAGAAATATGAAATGTATTGTAATGTAAGTTAATTAATTAATTAATACTATGTGCAGATAAATAGTTCTGTAGTGAATTTTGTTGGTTAAATAATTTTGTAAATAAAAAGGTTTTCTGGTAATATTACATGCAGATGTCAATAAATAAAAAATAGGTAAAAATAAATACACACTTTCTTCTAATTAGTAAACAAAAATAGAAATGAAAAATGTAATAATAATAATAATAATAATACAAACAGAATATATGAAGTTTTGAATTTTATTAGATGTTTTGACAAAGTTTTACAGCAATCTGGTTATTTATTCTTTTAGAATCTGATTGTTTGTTTGTTTGTTTGTTTTGGACAGAGTAAAGCAGACGATGTGCAGCCTTTGGATCAGGAGGAAGATGACGAGTTCATCGTGCACCTCATAGACACATCACCTGAATCTGAAAGCCCAACTCCGCCCCCTCCTGTGACTCCACCCCCAGAGATACCGTCACCCGAAGTGCCAAAATACACAGTGAAGGTGCGCTTTACTAATTTCGTGTGTGTAATTATGTTTGTGTACTACATTAAGCTTTAAGCTGTGATTAATTTTCCGTTTAATGAACTTTTAACAGCCACTTAAGCCCCTCCCTCCTATTAAAACAACCCCACCCCCAACTCCACCCACACCAGCCCCGCCCCCTTCTGTACACATGCCTACACCACTACTGCCCGACTTCCTGAACCAGTTCTTGCAGGAGGAGTGGTTCCACAGCATGTACCCCGACCCACAGGTGACACACACACACACACACACACACACACACACACACACACCTAATAGGGCAATTTATTCAATTAATGTATATGTGTTCAGTCATAGTGACTCAGGTATACAAATAGTGTGTGTGTGTGTGTGTGTGTGTGTGTGTGTGTGTGTGTGTGTGTGTGTGTGTGTGTGCAGTGTATCCCCGAGTCTCTGAGCCTGACGGAGTTCTGTGCTCAGCTGCTGGACTTCCTGAAGCATTGTTTTATAGATCAGAAACTGTGTGTCCTCAAAGCCATCATCACACTGTACACACAGCACTCTCTGAACAACACACACACCCTCACACACAGCCTGCTGGACACACTGCACGCCTGCCTGCACAGAGACATGGTAATCACACACACACACCTGGAGAAAATCAGTGATTTTCAGTGATGACACACGTTTTAAAATCTGTGAATGATAATTAATATCTGGTGTGGGTGTGCGTGTGTGTGTGTGTGTGTGTGTGTGCAGTCAGATATGGAGCAGCGCTTTGTGGGGGAGTTGCTGAATTTCTTGGTGTGTGTGAATCCTCACAGCTACGACATCACAGTGGAGATACTCCTCCTGCTAGCAGATAAAGAGCTGAGATTACAGTAATCACCACACACACACAATTATTATACACACTGTCTCGGATTTGATCTAATTTACCGACTCTGCTGTTCATTCGAAGCGTTTTGCTGTCCTGTGTAGAGGTGTAGCAGTGTGCATGCTGCAGGCCCTGGGAGTGGACGAGGCTCGGCCGTGGCTCCGCCCTCAGCTGGAGTCCTGGGACCGCGAGGCGCAGGAACACACGGCGCCTCGGAGACGTCTCAGACAGCAGGCGCACAGCTGGCTCAACAGCTGGACGGCAAAATACAAAGTGAGCACGAGAAAGACAGGAAACTGAGCGTCAGCACCCTGCAGTGGTGTCTAATCATGTGTGTGTGTGTGTGGTGTGATTTGCAGATCTATAAGGGTGCTGGAAATAAGAATGCACTCTTTTCTTTGGTAATCTCACCCTCTGAGGTTCTGCGCTATTTCTGCTGGGTGCAAAAAGAGGCACAGCTTAAACCACCAGCAGAATCAAGAGGCAGGAAAGATACTGTCCTGATGGACACACACTCAAACAGGTACACACACACACACACACACACACATATATATAGTGTATATATATACATACACACACATTTAAGATGCACTGTCACTAAAAATTCTTGCTTACTACTAAATACTATAACACTTACACTATATATAAAACTATACACTCTGGGGTTGTGATGTCATAATAAGCGGATATGCAAATCCTCACCCGACTCTTATGCAAGGAGTCAAACACTCAGTGTGCTGTTGTTATAGGAAATAAATCAGTTACTGATTTACTCCTCTTACACCACAGTGCACTACTAATAATTATAAGTAAGGATTTTTATTTATTAATATTACTATTATTGTAGTTTTTTCCCCCTGTTAAAAGTTACATTTAACTTTTCCTGTTCCTGTTCGCACTTATGTTATAGCAGCTATAAACGCTCGTTCCCTCACCAGCCGAACCTTCTTCCTCTCTCTCTGTTGAAGTTACAAAAAACGCAGCTTGTTACCGAGAAAAAACACACCAGACGGACACCGGAGACTCCTTCCATAAATGTTGAACATCTCAACGCTATAATAATGATGTTATTAATACAGTCTCGTTTTTCCAGGTGGAAGGCGGTTCATCGTCTGGGCGAGACGAACACCATGACGCGTACACGGGAACCTCAAGGTGAGCTTCTGATGTAACTAACAGATAACGTTCTTAAAATGTAACATTGCCAAACAGAACAATAGCAGTTACACTGACAAAACCAGGAGCAAATGTGGTGCGTAAAAGTTTTCCGCAAAAAGCATTTAATAAATACACATTTGTAATCGTCTAAGAGGAACGGCGCACTTGCGGGACGAGCCATTGAGAGAAAATTACCAACTTGATTGGTGTAACGGTAACTCTGCGTCATCACCAACCCTGGTGTTGATTATTTTCCTAGAGCAGCCCGACTTTACGTCTCTAATGCTGCTTAGCCTCCTGAAAGGAAGTCATCTCTAACAGGAATTCAGGAAGTGTTGTTGCTCTTTTCAGGACCGTGCTTGCCTCCGCTGACGTCCAGGCCGCCGCTGACGGGTTTTACGCGGCTGCTGGGTCTCCCTCTGCCTCGAGTCACAGTTCATTCATCCTTTCCCTTCTCTCTGGAGGCGCACAGTCTCAAACAGGTGCCGCTGCAGCGCTACTTCCTGCTGGAGCGATCCTACGTTCAGTTCTACAGATAAAACTCTTCGCCCTGAACAACCATGAGTCATAGACAATTTAAAAATGAACAATAAAAAAAAAAAAGACTAACAGGATGAACTATGGACGAGACGGCGAGTCTGTCGGTATTTTACTGCATGAACGTTTGAACAAAGCGGCTTCCGCTCATTATACTGCAGCTTATAGAGTAGCACTTGATCCAGCACACTCTTATTATTTTCGAGAGTAAATCAAGGTCACGGTGATGTGCGCGTGCTGTTCCGTGTCAGACTGCTCCTCACTCAAGCTATCAGGTAGGATAACAGTTCAATCACATGTAATCAATGCAGATCGCTCGCATATGACTACGTTATCCGTCAGAACACTTTATTTGCCGTTCTTCTTCCTGTAGTTTTTGAGATCTTGATCCCAAACCAACTTCATTTCGTGAACAGTGTGCTTGTTCGGAAACGTTATTTTGTAAAAGTATCCTTATTTGAAATTCTTTCGTCCCATCTATTCCGTTTTCGTACGGTTATTCCGCATGTAACGGACCGGAATCGGCCGTCTCGCAGGAGGCTGATAAGGAAAGAAAAGGCATATGTTGTTCAAAGCCTCCATGTAGGACATTGACCTTTAGTCTTACCATGTTAATATATAGAAATAACGCAGTCAGTGAAGGACACGTTAGACCTCGACGTTTCTCACTCTCGTCTCTTAAAAATCTTCAGACGCAAAGATCACACAAGATTTTTACATAAGAAACAGTTTGGTTTGTATTTATTAAAAAAAAGCAGGATTACAGAATAAAAGTATGTTGTGATGAATTTAAGAACCAGTCTACTGAAATCGTACAATGCAAATATTGTGATCGTTTCTTTGGCACCTTTAACAAACAGGAAGAGAGATCGGTTATGTAAAACCGGATCAGAGTTAGCTGGTCTACCGATCGGAGTGCAGTAAACACAGAGCTACGCTGATCTTCATTTGGCGCAATTCATCCGTCCGTCCGCGGTTTCGCCTCATCGCTGATCCTCATCCTTCTGATTTCAGCGCCAGAACAGATAAAAATGCGCAGACGCGGGACCTGATAGAAGGAAAACGCATCAGTATCTTATATACATTCATGATGAAGGATCATTGTTTTCACCCTGCTGGGGAAAAGAAAATCGATCTATTAAATGAAAACTCTGACGTCGAGTAATCTTCACACAGTCACCATACACACACTGCAAATTATTCTTGAGGCTTAGACGGTAGCTGCGGTCTTCCTGATTGTGGTTTGTGACGGTACACGTGACTGCGGGAAATACAATCACGTTCACATACATTTCTCGTTCGCGTTACAGTGTGTAGAAATCTGATGTATATCTGTTAACCTATATTTACATTCATTTACTCAGCAGATGCCTCGAAGCAGAGTCTCTGACATGCTACGTATACATAAATGGACAAAACGTACATCACAATACAGTGTGTGAATGCAGAGTCTGAATCACGGCGCTAAACTGGAGGCTATAAGCGTCCACTGCTTGTTAGCTACATCAGCCTTGTAACTCCAATGACATGTCTGTGTCGGCAGGATATCCCTTTAACACGCTAATCATCCATTGTTAGGTCAGTGCTATATTTCAGAAGGTCAGAGGTCAGTAAGAGGTCCTTGGTTCGCCCCTTGGCTCTCAAAACCTCGTCCAGCTGCATCAGCGTGACCTGTTTGACCTCTGACTCCTCGATAAGAGGCCAGTCGAGGAGCTGCGCGCTGGAGGGCAGGGGGGGCAGCCCGGGCTCGTACTCCTCCAGCGGGTTAGGGTAGAGGACGAGCCTCAGGGAGACGATGCCTGCCGCGGCCCGCGCTAACTCCACCAGCGCCGCCCTGGAGAGCGGATTGAGTGCCAAACGGAGGCTGCGCAGGGCGCGGCATTGCCCCAGAGCGGGCAGCAGCGCCCCCAGAGGGCCGTCCGAGAGTCCGCAGCCGCACAGAGAGAGGCGAGCCAGGCGCCGTTCGGCCCGGGCCAGGAGATGGCGCAGGGAGTGCAGAGACGACTCGTCCAGCCTGTTCTCACTCAGGTCCAGCTCGGCGAGGGAGGACGCGTGAGGGCTGTGCGACAGGTACGCCACGTCCCCGGAGGTCAGGCTGAGGTACGGCAGCTCCAGCGCCTCCAGCGGCTCCGACAGGGAACTGCAGCAGGACAGGCAGAAAAGCGAGCGTGATAAACATTTCAGTAACAACACGCCTTTCTCACACGTTCCTGAGCAAACCTTCCTACCGTTTAATCATTTCAGACAGCTGCAGAAATATTGGCACCCTTGGTAAAGATAACTATAAAAGAAATGTCTTTGTGTTTAATGAGCGCGCACACACACACACACACACACACACACACTGATACTTATGTAAATGCATTCTAAACATTTTTTACTACCCTTACCCTTTACTACCCTTACTCTCATCAGGAGCACACGAGCCTGTTTACTGCTCATATAAAGCCAGAGTTACAGGCTTTACATCTCATGCAAGACGTTTTTAAAGTATCTGATGCAGGAAGAGATTTTCAAGAGTCCAGAAAACACCAGTGAACTCGTGCTGCACCTGAGCAGCAGGCGGAGGTGTCCCGGCAGACGCAGAGCAGTGAGACTGAGCCTGCGCAGCCTCTTCAGCTCTCCAAGCCCTCGAGACACGTCCTGCAGCGCCTCCTGCTGGCCGGGCCGAGAGCGCAGCACATCCAGGTTGCAGTAGTGCAGCCGGAGCGAGCCGAGTCGGGGAAACGGTGCTAACTGGGGCAACAGCAGCGCTAACCCCGACACACCCAGGCTGGAGTAGCGCACATCCACTCCGAGGAGCTCCTCCTGGGGCAGCAGGGGCAGCAGGGTGGTGATGGAGGACACAGGCAGCTCCTCCACACGCAGGAAGCGGCAGTGAAGCTGCAGGGGGCCGGAGAGACTCAGCGCCCCGCGGACGCGCTCCCAAGACCTCGCGTTCACAAAGAGATCGGCCCTGACGTCCACCAGAACGTCCTCTCTGCCGGGGATCTGCTGCGGCTGAGCTCCGCTTCTCCTTTGCAGCTCCATCCTCCTCCTCACACCCTTTACATTCTCCTCTTCTGGTGTTGAAATCCCTCGTGCAGCCGCTGCGTTATCCCCACAACCCATCTCCTCCTCCTTCTTCAGTCCGGCTCGGTCTCGTTTCACCGCACCGTCCCGTTCTCTGTCCGTCTCCAGCCCTCGCTTCTTCTTCTCTCGGTCGTCTCGTCTGCGCCCCCTGGAGGCGTTGGTGATGTTTCTGGCCTGCAGCAGTGTGGAGCACAAAGCCACGGTGAGGGACCAGCCGCCCATCGCGTCCTCCGAGCGGCCGTCCTCGCACTGCAGCCCGCAAAGATCCAGCATCTGAAGACAACACCTGCCCCGAGACGGGTGAGAAACATGTTAATCACAAGCATCGCTTTAAAAAAAAAAAAAAAAAAGTAAAACTCAAACAACACTAAATCAGACGCATTATGATACAGAACTCCTAATTGGGAGCGTCGGTACCTCTTATCCGTCAAGCCCCTGACCACGGCGAGCAGCAGGGCCTGGACACACAGGCGGCTGGGTGGCTCAGGGTCACGTTTTGTCCGTTCCCTGATGCTGAGGGTTCGCTCAGGCCAGCGCTGCACCAGCTCCCCGATGGCCAGCGGCCGACAGTGAGCGATCGCGGCATCCAGCAGCGGCCTGTACAGCTCGCGCGGCACACAGCTCAACCACGCGGCCGATAAGCTGTGATCGCTGACCACCTGCCGCGCACACAGGTACACCAACGACAGGACCATCTCTACATTACAGGAACACAGACTGTTAGACTGAAACGACTCACAGAGGGACACGATGATATGATGGAACACTAATAACATGAGGAACTGTACAGATTTCTGAAGATGATACACATTACTCACAAAAACTATTTCAGACTAACATTTATTTTTCTGTTTACTGTGCAGGTGCAGTGGCCCATTATTATTATTATTATTATTATTATTATCATTATTATTACTACTACTACTGCACTCTATCCTGTGTAAACAACATCTATGACTTCTATGTAGATGTGTTGTTCATTTTGAATAATAAAATTTAACCTAAATTTAGACTTCTGTCTAGACTATTTGTCATTCTTATGACCAGATTGACTTTTTCCACCTCCAAAATCAGCTGCATCATACACTGCTATACTTTGTTTAAAGAATATTTATTTTCTATCATTTTGATCACCACTATTAAATATTTTAGACCTCAGTTTAGGAAGATGGGTTTTTTTTCTTCAGTCATAGCAAATTCACTGACAAGCCATTTCCCTTGAAGTACAAGTCATATTTCTAAAAAGCAGAAATTCAGGCCACGCAAAACATTTTGTTAAATAATGTTAGATATGTAATGTTTGAGCAAAATTGAAAAGAGACAGATCAGAAAAGACGAAGGAGAAGTAGTCAGACCTTAGAGTTGGTGCACTGAGGCTCCTCTTGGTGAATAAATGACTATAAATAACCATGATGCTCATATCCATAAACCCACAGCATCGTCTGACAGGAGAGACTGACTGCAGCGACTAAAAAAAGACTTTAATAAGCTCAAACTTAAGGGTTCAGCATTACACACGAGTGAAATCTAATCAGCACAAAATGCCTGTTCATGAGCAGTAACAATAATCTCCATCAAACGCGCTTCATTTCCGCTCCCACATTCCTCTACTAAAGAAAACACCACCGCGCTGTGATGACGCAATTAACATGCGCCGAGATTAGTCCAGCCTCCTGCGCTGGGATTGGTCAGTTCTACTCACACGCAGCCTGCCGATTGGATACTCGTTGCGTCACCGTCTCAACTACTAACCAGAGCAAATTTTATTTCGCTTCTAAATTAAAATTAATTAATTAATTAATTAATTAAAACAAATAAATAAATAAAAACTATAACGGTGTAAAGTTTGTATTTATAAATAAACAATACTTCCATATAAAAAAAAAATTATTTACTTTTTCCCTTTTTCCCTAGCATATAAACTGAGCTAATAATAATAATAATAATAATAATAATAATAATAATAAACAAAAACGACACGAACTAATGGATAGATAACGTTTTATACGTGGGAAATAAATAATAATGATAATACATATGGCTCAAAATGCGCATTTTTCATTTAAAAAATTATTTAAGAGAGAAGATAAAGGATAAAATACAGTATTAGGTTAAATAATAATAAATGACTCCATTTCCCGCTACACAGTAACACGCATATAGGCAACTCATTTAGAAACTGAAAGTCTAAGGATTAACCTAAGGAAGTGGCCTAGCTTTACTACACCACAATACGGTCGGGAAAAAGCTCCAAAAAGGTAATAATTGAACAAATTATAATACAATCTGTATAGTTTTATTTATTTATTTATTTATTTTTTATTCTTGTATTCTTTTTATTCAGGTGATAGATTAAGTTCGGTTTGTTACAGAAGTTAGAGAAAGTTTTGCAGAAAACTTCTGACCCAAGATCTGTTTTGAATGAGTTTTCATGTGTTTACTTGTGTACTGCTTCTGTACTACATCAGTCTTTTACTCCACTGTTGCTGTGTTTATGAGACATTTGTGTTCATAAACACAACCTGCAATCTCGACACAACAGGAACAATAACAGGAAATCACGTATGCGTTTAGGAAAACTGCTGCTGTTCTGTAAAACATGCAGTGATTATTTACAACCTCACAGTTAAACTATAAACCTGCTCCCATTTGAAGATAATAAATATGAATATATACTGTTTGTTACTTAGGAAAGGTTCTGGTGACATTGTTTATATGAGAGCTGTTCTAATTTTAGGCGTGTGTGTGTGTGTGTGTGTGTGTGTGTGAGTGTGAGTGAGTGAATGAAGTGCAAGCCTGTATGCATGGAGGGTTTTCCAGGAAAACACTATTTTAGACACAGTTGTGTCCTATATGTCAGCCTATAAGATCGCTAGATGGGGCAGTGGTGGCTCAGTGGTTAAGCTGTTGGACTATTAACCCAAAGGCTGTAAATTCAAATTAATCCTTAACCCTCAACTGCTCAGTTGTATAAATGAGATCAATGTACGTCGCTCTGGATAAGGGCGTCTGCCAAACACTGTAAATGTAGATAGACATGTAGTATCTGTAAGCACACTCGGTGTTGAACGCACATCCAAGTAAGCCATTTGCTTCTCAGGCAGCTGATTCCTTCATGCTCTGCTGGTTCAGTGTCTTTCAACAATGACATTCTTGTCATCATAGTGCTAAAACAAGCAAAGTTAAAGTTCATGCGTTGGCCAGGAATCGAAGCCAGGTCACTGCTTGCTATGCTCACCACTATAGCACCAACGCCACATGGTGTACTGGAGCATTTACATTTACATTTACAGCATTTGGCAGACGCCCTTATCCAGAGCGATTTACATAAGTGCTTTGAAGTCTTTGTCAGTAAATATATTCTGATACTGGCTCACAAGGACCTGGGATAAGAATGCTATCACACTAAAACTGTTGGCAAGTAATGCAGAAAGGTGTTTATTTATTTATTTATTTTTTTTAAAAAGTGAAGTTTAAGTGAAGAATAAATAAGTGCTAGTCCAAGTACTTCTGAAAGAGGTAGGTCTTTAGTCGTTGTTTGAAGACACC
>JAQMYM010000001.1:1298664-1313300 GCA_030014255.1 Parauchenoglanis ngamensis
CTCATTTCACTGTACACTGTACCACATGTATACGGTAAATGACAATAAAAGTCACTTGAACTTGAACTTGAACTTGGTATTGTAGCTTGAACAGGAACAGGTTCTGTGTCTGTAACAGGTACTGGAGCTGGTTCTGTAGCTTGACATGGAACTGGTACAGTAGCTTTAACTGGAACTTATTCTGTAGCTTGGGCAGGAGCTTGTTCTGTGGCTTGTGCTGGAACTGATTCTTTAGCTTTGACAGGAACAGGCTCTGTTACTGCTGCTATACCATGCCTAGCTGGGACAGGGACAGGTTCAGTAGCTGGAGCAGTTCATGTAGTTTGGATGTGAACTGTTTCTGTGACTTGGACTGGAGCAGGCTTTGGCCCTGAGACTGTAGCTAGAGTGGGCTTTGGCCCTGACCCTTGTGTCAGCTCAGACTTGGACTTGGACTCTGGCATGGAATCTGGCGTGGACTTTGGCTTGGGCTTGGACTTTGGGTTTGGCTTGGACTTGGACTTGAACTTGGACTTGAACTTGGACTCTGGCATGGATTCTAGCTTGGACTCTGGCATGGACTCAGGCATGGACATGGACTCAGGCATGGACTTGGGGAAGGACATGGACTCTGCATTATCCTCGAAGCCTGGCAGAGGAGCGATGACATAGTCCTCAAAGCCTGGCGGAGGAGTGATGACCTAATCCTCGAAGCCTGGCAGAGAAGTGACAACATAATCCTCGAAGCCAGGAACATGCTCCAGAACAAAAGACTCCCTTTTTTCCATGGGAGGGGGCTCTGGAGCGGTGGCCTCATTCTCGGCCACTGGAGGAGGCTCAGGAGCGGTTGCCTCGTTCTCAGTCACTTGAGGGGCTCTGGAGCGGTTGCCTCGTTCTCGGTCACTTTAGAGAGCTCAGGAGCGGTAGCCTCGTTCTTGGTCACTTGAGGGGCTCTGGAGCGGTTGCCTCGTTCTCGGTCACTTTAGAGAGTTCAGGAGCGGTAGCCTCGTTCTTGGTCACTTGAGGGAGCTCAGAAGTGGTAGCCTCATTCTCAGCCAGTTGAGGGGGCTCAGGAGTGCCCTCATCGCTGCTTTCATCCTGGTTGGCTTGCTGGGACAGCTCCTTGGTGCACTCTGCACCCCCTCAAATTTTCTTGGGGTTGTTCCCTCTGGGGGGCTTCATTTTTGATGGCTCCGTAGAACCACTTGAGTTTCCCCAAAGTCTCTCGAATTCCCTAAGCACGGGTGCTCCAAGGCAATGAGGCCATCTGTGAACATAAGTGTGGGTCCTGTGAGCCACCAAATTATGCACCTCACCCAAATGGGGTCTGAAGTCTACAAACTCCCAAACTCCCAAAACAGTCTACAGTGGAGCAAAAACACACAGGGAGGTTCCTTCACCCCATCATACCACTCTGGCTGCTCTATCTCTCAATTCTGTAGGAACATGGTTGTCATGGTTGTCATTAGCCTATCTTGACTCCTCAGCAATCCTGCTGTATCCCGGTTAAGGCGAAGAATTCTGTTAGGTAAATGGGTAACAGCTGGACTCATGTGCAGGTTATGAGACGGCAAGGTAAAATCCAATATGTGTTTATTTGAACACACAGAGGCAGAGGTACAATAATCGGCAGTCAAAAGAGTAATCCAGACAACAGGCTGGGGTCGAGTGATCGGCAGACAGAGTATCATAGGCTGAGCAAAATACAATATCCAAACAAGGGAAATTCAAGGCTTGGCAATAGAACTAGACTAATGCTTTGCAGATTCTCAGCGATGCTGAGAGTCCTTATATATACGGCATGAGATATACACCTGCATCCCATTCACAGTCACGTGGTGGAATGCAGGTGCTCATGGGAACTGTAGTCCTATGTAGTTCATGCCAATATGTGGAAGTGCGTGCTTCCATGCTAAGTGCGGTGGAGATATCGAAAAAACAGTGTGCACAGCCAAGTCCACACTGTGTGCCGCACATGCAGCGTGGGGCAGATCCTGCCAGTTCACTTGTGAGAAGATTACTCTCAGAGGTAACACACAAGAAGGAGGAGATTATGAGTGTGATACAGGAAGCTTTGAAATCAAGAGAACTGTCAATAAATATATTACATAACTATTAGGGTTTCATATTATTGTCAGCAGAGAAATGACAGTTGTGGTGAACGGATTTGTTAATAATTCCGAACGAGCACAAACAAATATGATCCATAAATGAGAAGGCATACATGGGTCAAAACCAGAACGTGCAAACATGAGTCAAAAGCTTCATATGTCAAGTGTGGAGCACATGACAATTATTCTAGAATAACTCTTGAAATATATAAGTTTTAAAAGTATTTATCATCTTTGGATGGTGAGATTAAAGGCTAAAGTGAAAGTAGAATAGTTCACTGTGTCTTTATCAGGAAAAAACATACACATTAACTATTTCACATGTAATATGAATGACAGGTTTACATTAATGCACTCAGGCTAACACATTATTGTTTCTTGTCAGGTATTGGAGACTGAGGTGGATGTGAGTTCTGATAATGATTTTAAATGTGCATTACAAAAACAAACACATAGAACATGAACTAGAAGAACAAGACCTAGGCAAACATGGGAACACAAGAACATGAAGTTAACATGAGAAACACTAGACAAGGAGTGTCAGAACATACTATAATACAATACTAGTGCTCATTAGACTCGATGGGTAATGTAGTCATGACATTTCTACAGTAAGAGCTCATTCATGGGTACTTGTATGACAGACACTTCTCTTAATATAAGTAATGAACACAGCCAATAGATTTTACTGTACCAAAACAGGCTAAAATGACATTTTTTTGTTCCCTGAATTTTTATTTAAATTCTTTGGCATTGGTCTGCCTTTTCGTTTAATTTTTTCAATCTTTCCTCTAAAGTATGAACATTTTGTACCAAAAAGCAGCTAAGCTGCTAGTTGAAGAAGGAAGTAACTGAAAACTAGCTAGACTAACAAGCATCAAATTTCACAAATAAATGCTAATAATCAAACAGAACTTTATATTTTTAAACTTATTCCGTTTATTTCCAATTTATGAATCATCTGAAATGACAATGACAACAGTATGTTTAAGTTTGCAGTAAGCGTTGTCCATTGAGCATTAAAGAACACTGTACACAAACAGGTAACTAACTGATGCCCTAACTTCAGAAACTGGGTACTAGCACTTTGTTGGGGTCTTCAAAGGAGATTTTCATGCAGGCTGTGCTGTTCATTCATGTATCTCAAACCATTTTCCATGAACAGTGTGACACTGTAGGGAAATATTTGATCATTTGACTCACTGAAATATGGAATTTCACTAAGTTGATAATTAAAGACACTTTGGTAAATGGGCTTCTTGTGTAGTCTTAAAGCAATTTCCTGTGATGGGACACAGGAATGTATAAATAAATACTCACGGTAAAACATTAGAATATGATTTTAAAAAAAAGCACAGTGTGTGGTTTGAAACCACAATAAGAAACAAGAGGCCTCAAATATACACTGTAAAAAAGTCTTCACTTTATTTGATAAGAAACAGCATAAATACTATGCAGATAGCAGTATTAAACTTGTTTACAAATAGTAATAATATATAGTAAATATATTCACTAAATGGGTTAGTATCCTGATTGTAACATAGCTATATGTTTGTAAATGAAACGGCTGAATCCCAGGAGTTTGTTACCTTCTATGAAAAATAAAACATAACCAGATCAGTTGTGGCTCAGTGGTTAAGCTTGTGGTTGACTGGTCAGAAGGTTGTCGGGTTCAAGCACCAACTCTCTCACTGTTAGACCATAACTTGATCTGCTCCAGGGGCACTCTGACTTCAACCTTCTAAACAAGCTGGGATATGCAAAGAAAGTAATTTCAATGAAATGTTTATTTTTATGTGACAAATACAGGCTTCTTCTTCTTCAAACTCTTTATAATTAAAAATATACTCCAGATATAATTTTAATCTTTATTGTAATTATTTATTTCAATTAAATTGAAAGTGGATCTAAGATCTGTTGCATCGTTTTAATTTTTAATAATGAAGAAAAGAATAATGAAATATTTGTGGAAATTATTTTATTTAGCTGCTAATACAGGCTGTGTGAACATTTAACTGTGTAGTTAAACTCATATAAAGACTTAATTTTAAGTTGTAATTAGTTTTGTTTCCATATTTAGCATTTGTACTTATTCCTTTCTTTTTATTTGAGCTGATATTAGACAGACATGCAAAGATAGTGACTGTCCAAATATACAGATTTATAATGTTGTAATGTTGCATTACAGAGATATCACAGGCGGTACTGAGTGTATCTCCACAGAGCTGGCTGACTGAAGGAGACTCAGTGACTCTAAGCTGTGAGGTTACAGTCTACTCTACAGACTGGACATTCAGCTGGTACACAGTTGTTCTCTACAGAGACAATGATGGTCATATCAGCTCTAAAATAGTACTCCTTTCAGACAGCAGCAGAGGATCTGGAGGCTCCTACACTCTCAGTGCTGCTGCTCTTAATCACACAGGAGTTTATATGTGCAGAGGAGAGAGAGGAGAACCAGCCTTTCACACACTGTACAGCAATCTACAACCACTATGGATCACTGGTGAGGAAAAATAACTGTTATGTTAAAGAATACAAAGGTGTGAATGTAAGATCTGATTAATGAAATGCTTATTTATTGATGTCTATAAGATAGATAAAGTGCCCTAAACATGGATAGGGGCTGATTGTCATGATTTTCATGTCCGCCTGTATTTTGTGAAATCTCTGCCACTTGTTGTTGGATGATTTTCCTGTGTAACATAAAGGACTCGGGAAATGGTTGAGGATCTATGTGCAGGAGGATTTTATTTTAAAAAGCAAAGTACGATTATGATTACGGATGTAAGAAAATGCAAATGCATTTTACAGTGAACTGAAAATGAATTTTAAAAAGATACTGATATGAATTGGAGGTGCACAATTCAGGATATTTTTTTTAAGTTTAAATCCTAAAACAGATACAAATACGGCTATTATGAGCAAAAAAAAAAAAAAAAAAAACCCAAACAAACAGATATGGCTATTTAGAGCAAAACAGATGCATAAGATGTCGTCATGTTATATTGTTAGTAAATAAAGTGTAAATAACAGAGTTGTAAAACAGGCAAAAGTCAATCACACCGAAGGACAAATCCAAAAGACTAATCAAAAGACAAGGCAAACAGTCTAAACAGGGCAATGGCAATCACAAACACCACATGGCTCTCAACCTGCACAAAACCTCAGACTGACAAGAGTTTACATCATGTATAAGACCATGTGCTGGCCTAATTTACTCTACAATGAGGAAGTGACCTGGAGGAGGTGGTGTGATAGAGTTAGACTAATACTCAGGCAGCTGTGACATCTGGTGGCGAGGGGGCATAATGTCCCCCAATGATGTGATTCCCTGATTGTGTGCACTTTTTCCTAACTGTAAAACATTTAGACTAATGTTTAAGAACTGTAAAATTTAGACTAATTTAGTAGCACATAAATTACTGTAAAACATATTTAGTTTACTCTGATATCTTTACAGATAATTCCTGACAATTCTGCAAGCAAAACATTTCTAAATATACTTATAATATGAAATAAACCAGTACATTAGCTAACTTTGCTTCTCTAGTTGCCTGATAATTTAGAGCACAATCCTGTGAAATAATTAAACAGTATGTTGCTGCAAAATAACTACTGTAAACCTACAGCAATTTACTCAATTCTGTCTCATTATATTGTATGTTTCATTTTCAATTCTTATTTACATGGCTCTTTCCTGTGTTTAAGGTGAATCTCCTCCAGTCTCTCTGATCATCAATCCCAGCACAACTCAACACTTTACTGGTGACTCTCTCTCACTGAGCTGTGAGGACCAGAGAGACTCTACTGGATGGACAGTGAGACGATACACACACAGTGAGAGAGGGTCAGATTGTTCACAGTGGGGATCAGTTACAGGATCTACATGTAAAATCAGCTTCCTCTCCACATCCTACACTGGAGTTTACTGGTGTGAGTCTGAATCTGGAGAAAACAGTAATCCTGTCAACATCACAGTGCATGGTGAGTCTTCATGTAGTGTGTTTATTGTTAAAGGAAAAGGGAAATGTTTCATTACAGAATATTCAGAACTCTGAGTTTCCTACTGGGAGAAACTGGTCAACAAGAGACACTTAACTGGTTTATCTCAGTAATGTTTTGAATCTTCTGCAATTTTCATAATTTTAATATTATCTGAAGACAGCAACATAATGGCACAGTCGAGTTTCTCTCATGAGCTGAATCAACTACAGTAGAGCAGGTGAAACACTGAATGAGGCTGTAATGCGGCTCTACACAACTCTAGTTTTACACTCTTTATCTCCTTTGACTTCTTGGTTTTCATCCAATTCATTGCCACAAAACACAAACACAGGAATGTTTCAATCAAGCAGTGTTGTTCAGAGTTTGCTCAAATCACTGCAGGCTCTGCAGTTTTAAGGCAGTGTTAGTTATACATAATGCAAATAAATAAGTTTACAGATCTTGTGAGCATGAACTAGTAAAGACAACCATGACAGATCAAGCATTTATATGAAAATAATCCATACCATATAACCATATGATCTGGAGTGTGCTATATTGCTTATACCACAGCAATTTGGCACCAATTGCAATTTTATATTTTATTGCTGAAAGTTACTTCTTATTCTCATTTATGTTTTTAGCAGCTGTAAACAGTTGTTTGCCCAACAATCTCATTTTTAAAATAATTTTAACAAGTTAATAATACAAAAAAAATGCTGTTTGTCATGACACCTTCCATAAATTAACATAAAGTGCCATTTATGTTACAACCAAACTACTAAGATATGCAGTTATATACAATTAGTCCATGGCTTCTCACCAATTATATTTGAGAATTCAACTTCATTATGGCATAAGGATATTTATTTTAATTCCATGTAATTGTCTGTGTAAAGAAATATTCATGTTGTAATCCTTTTTAATGTAAATGTGATTTTATGTGTTCTAGATGGTGATGTGATCCTGGAGAGTCCTGTCCATCCTGTGACTAAGGGACATCCTCTGACTCTATGCTGTTTGTATCGCAGCATAAAGCCCTCAAACCTCCGAGCTGATTTCTATAAAGATGGATCAGTCCTCCAGACACAGACTACAGGAGAGATGATCATCCATAAGGTCTCAAAGTCAGATGAAGGTTTCTACCACTGTAAACACCCAGAGAGAGGAGAGTCACCGAAAAGCTGGATCTCAGTCAGAGGTGAGAAATTATTTATATATTAATCTAAATACAACTATTATTATATAAATTGCAGCTATTACTAAGATATTTTAATTCCTTGAAATTGTCCATGTAAAGAAATGTGTTGAATTGTTCAACAAGAGACTCTTAACTAGTTTATCTCAGTAATGTATCAAGAGTTTTGAATGTTTTGCAATTATAATATTAGCTGAAGACTACAACAGAATGGAACAGTTGAGTTTCTCTCATGAGCTAAACCAGCTACAGTAGAAGTAGTAGTAGTACAGTAGTACAGTACAGCAGGTAAAACACTGAATGAGGCTTTATTGTGGTTCTACACAAATCTAGTCTTGTCTAAGAAGTCTAGACTCATTATCTCCTTTGACTTCTTAGTTTTAATCCAATTAAAAGTCGTAAAACACAAACACAGGAATATGTTTCAATCAAGCAGTCTTGTTCAAAGTTTGATCAAATCACAGCAGGCTCTGCAGCTTTCAGGTAGTATTAGTTGTACATTATGCTATTAAATTAGTTTAGTAAACTAGTGAGAAGTGAGAATGAATTAGTAAGGGCAAACATAACAGATTTACATGAAAATAATCCATACTATATAATCATATAACCTGAAGGGTGTTATATTGCTTATGCCACAGCAATTTGGCACCAATTACAACTTTTAATCATATTGCTGATGGTTACTTCTTATTTTAATTTATTTTCTTAACAGCTGTAAACAGTTGTTTCATCGCCACTCTCTTTTTTCTGATTTCTATAAAAGATGCATCAGTCCTCTTGACACAGACTACAGACGAGATGATCATCCATAATAACTTCAACTGTAAACACAAAAAAGAGAAGACATACTGAAAAGCTGGATCTCAGTCAAAAACGAGAAACCATTTATATATTAAGTTATACACAACTCAAAAATATTAATTTAAATACACAGTTTGTACATAAAGTGTGTATATGCACATTTCCTTTGAAAAATTGGATACAGGTGCGGCATTTTCCAACAACCTATGAATCGAATAATAACAGGTCTTACTGTGACACCCTGCTTTGTTTTTGTGCGAATGAATACATGGAAGGGAGGCTTGGCACAACACAAAACTGCCCTTCCTGGCCAAGCATTTCTGTGCTTACTAGCTTACAGTCTCATTCCATGACACTCCAACATAAACACACACAGTGCAGTTCAGGTCAACTCTTCTGTGATGCTCTCGTCTCTCTCCTCCATCTCTTCACGGTTGCTCATTGAAAATGCAGAGCTCTTGTTAGTCAATAATAATCCACAGCTGCATGTTTATCCTTAACAGTCATGCACCCTTCATTCACAAACTGCACTTGACTATGCCCCCACCACCACATACCTCATCCACCTGACTCGGGGTACGAGTGGTCCACCACAAAGTGCAACTTTTACCTGAATAAAAGTCTATCATCACTGTCATGACCCGGTCTAGGTCAGGCCACAACATACAGAGAAACAAAGGCACAGGTCTCCTTTGGTGTACTTTTCCAATACTTTTCCAACGGCACAGCCAACCAATCCCCAATGCAGGACATAGGAGCAAGGCAGGTAAGGAACAGTGATCGTTCAGTGGGACAGGAGGCAGGTCATGTAGCAGTAGGCTGGACCTGAACAAGAAAGAGACAAAGATGCCCATCCCACCACCAGCACAGACACACAAATGGCACAGAGAACAAACAACAATAAACAGGCAGTCGTAACACCTCTTCCATTAAGAGTGAAACTCAAGTTTACAACTCTCACTTAGGTGGCACCAGGACAGTGATTCAGCCACTACATTTTCAGAGCCTTACTTATGCTGAACGTTTAGGTTAAAACTTTGTACAGTCAAGAACTAGCACACAAGGCATTGATTGCTGTTTGACAAGCAATGTAAAAATACTATAGTGTTGTGATCTGTAAAAACAGTAAAAACAGGATCTCACCCAACACCCCAACTATCACCATTCTCTTCTGGACAATCACAGGAATGGAAAACAAATCTTTGTTGTCAAACAGAGGATTTTCATAACACATAAAGGAGCTTAAAAAAGATCATCAGCACTGGTCACTTTGCAAGCTTGGACATGCATCACCACACACAAACCAAAATCAGTGGGGAAACCACATGACAGTTCATCACTCTCCTTAAAATCTGGAGTGTCTGTTACAACAGATAAATGAAACACCCTTCTGCCTACGAAGTCATTGCCCAAAATACTGACACTACTGACATGATTACACGACATCTGAGAGTGGACTGCAACTTTAACAAAGCCAGACACAAAACCAGAGCAAAGATAAACTGTATGCAAAGGGGCCTTCACTACACTAAGTACAATAACCTGAACTAGAACATCCGACCCACAAATAGACTGCCCAGACAAAGGAATGACACCATCCAGGATAAATGACTGAGTGGCTCTGGCATCTCTCAGAATACACACTGGTTTAGTCTTCAAGTCTGTATCAAAGATTGAAACATCATCATCCATAATAAAATATGGCAAGGTCAAGTGAAAATAACTATTAAGGTCTTGTGGTACATACAATAAAGTCACACTCTTAGGGTTGTTTTGTGCTTTCCATCAATTTTCCATGATTATGCGGGATGAGCAGCAACAAGGTGACCAGATTCATGACCGTAAAACATTTTTGGGATTCACTGGCATTTTCACAGGAGTCCTGGAGCTGTAGCTGCAATCAGAAACATCATGCCGTGGAAGAGAAAATACAATTTTGTGCGTAAGCACAAACTCACCAGCCAAAACAGGAGCATCAGCAAGCGAAGAAAGTTTTTTGTTCATTTAGACAAACCACTATTTTGTATGAAATGCAAGTCTTAAACTCCTCTAGCAGGATCAATTCCTTTAATCAATCAAGGGTAACAACTTTACTCGCAGCACACCACTTATCAAATAGAGCTGATTTTTCACATGCAAATTTAACATCTGTTTGGCTGGCAGTTTTGTAATGCTTATGAAACTTCTGCTGGTAAACTTTACGGACGAGTTCATACATGCATAACACAGCTGATTTAACAGTTTCATAATCCAGGCTTTGTTCTAAGATTAGGGCAGAGCATACTTCTTGAGCTTTCCCAACAAACTTGCACTGTAACAACAGAGACCAAAGGTTTCTAGGCCACTTGCAGCAATGCACTCAAACACAACAAAATAAGTGTCCACCTCACTCTCCCTAAACATGTGAACTAAAGCAGTGTGTTTACTAACATCAAACCCCATAGGATTTACAGAGGATGTACTGTATCTTGGTGTGCCTCTAGCACAGGCGATGACTCACAGAGGGGTCAGGGTGGCTTAGATGCAGCACAGGGGAGCCAGGAGCTGGCCTATTTCTAAGTGCCAACTCTAACTCTTTACCAGCTCTTTTAGCTTTATCTCCTTCTGAGACTCAAGCTCCAGAGTTTGAAATTGTAGAAGCAGAGCTTGATGCTGCTGACGACTTAACTCAAGGTCAAGTTATTTTAGCTGTAGCGGGAGCATTGGTTCCTTCAGTTATCAGCCTACTACCATGGGATCAATGTGTGTGGGGGACTCAGGCTTGGCTGCAACCAAAACATTTTTGCTTTTGGGAAAGCATTTTATTTAGTTATTAATATGACTTGAAAACACATTGTGCAATAAAGACATGTAGTTACACATCTAGTGTTTTATATTTATTGAAATGAATGTTATGGCATGAAAAGACAATAATAGTAATGCATGTGAATCATAATGTTTTGTGTTTAAGGTGAATCTCAGTCTATGTTAGCAATGTTTAGTTATTAATGTGAAGAAAAAATAGACACAGGTAGACATTTTATTCACATACAAACACCACTGTATAATCAAATCAGGTGTAAAAGTGTTCAGTACATATGATAATCAATGGGAATGCTAATTTCTGTGTTGAAAGTGAATTTGCTCCAGTCTCTCTGATCATCAATTAGAGTTTTGATGAAAAATCTTTCCTCCTGAGAATTACGCTCAATCAAATAGCACTGTCTAATTAAACTGAGTGTTATGGGATGAAAAAACAATCATAATAATACATGTGAATTATAATGTTCTGTGTTTAAGGTGAATCTCCTCCAGTCTCTCTGATCATCAATCCCAGCAGAACTCAACACCTTACTGGTGACTCTCTCTCACTGAACTGTAAGGACAAGAGTAACTCTACTGGATGGACAGTGAGACGATACGTACACAGTGAGGGAGTTTCGGATTGTTCACGTTGGGGATCAGTTACAGGATCTACATGTAAAATCAGCTCCCTCTCCACTTCTGACACTGGAGTTTACTGGTGTCATCATGAATCTGAAGAAAACAGTAATCCTGTCCACATCATAGTGCATGGTGAGTATTCATGTAGTGTGTTTATTGTGAAAGGAAAAGGGAAATGTTTCATTACAGAATATTCAGAACTTTGAGCTATCAACTGGGAGAACTTTTCAGCAAGAGACTCTTAACTGGTTTATTTCAGTAATGTTTTGAAAGTTCTGAATGTTTTGTGATTTTAATATTAGCTGAATCAGCAACAGAACGGCACAGTCGAGTTTCTCTCATGAGCTGAATCAGCTACAGTAGACCAGGTAAAGCAATGAATGAGGCTTTAATGTGCTTCTACACAAATCTAATCTTAGACTCATCTCCTTAAATGTCATAGCTTTCATCCAGTTCAATGCCATAAAATACAATCACAGGAATGTGTTTCAATCAAGCAGTGTTATTTGAAGTTTGCTCAAATCACTGCAGGATCTGCAGCTTTCAAGCAGTATTAATTGCACATTATGAAAATTAATTAGTTTAGTGAACTAGTGTGCATGAACTAGTAAGTAATAGTATGAAAGATCAAGCATTTTTATGAGAATAATCCATACCATATAATCATACAATCTGGAGTGTATTATATTGCTTATACCACAGCAATTTGGCACCAATTAGAAATTCTTATTCTCATTTATGTTATTAGCAGCTGTAAACAGTTGTTCCCTCACCACTCTCTTTTTTCCTTTCTCTTGATGTTAAAAATACAATGAAATGCTGCTTGTCATGACACCTTTCATAAATTAATATAAAGCTACCATTTATGTTACAACCAAAATACTCCTGGAGACCTATTTAAGGCAAGAATGGGACCAATTTCCAACACCAAAACTACAGAAGCTCATAACCCAGATGTCTTCAAACTGTTTTGAAAAGAAGAGAAGATGCTACACCATGGTAAACATGCTCCTGCCACAACTACACTATATTGCCAAAAGTATTCACTCACCCAGCGAAATAATTAAATTCAGGTGTTCCAATCACTTCCATGGCCACAGGTCTTCACCTAGGCATGCACACCGCTTCTACAAACATTTGTGAAACAATGGATCGCTCTCAGGAGCTCAGTGAATTCTAGTGTGGTACCGTGATAGGATGCCACCTGTGCAACAAGTCCAATCATGAAATATCCTCGCTACTAAAGGTCGCCGACTTTCTGCAGTCAGTCGCTACATACCTCCAAACTTCATGTGGCCTTCAGATTAGCTCAAGAACAGTGCGTAGAGAGCTTCATGGAATGGGTTTCCATGGCCGAGCAGCTGCATCCGAGCCATACATCACCAAGTGCAGTGCAAAGCGTCGGATGCAGTGGTGTAAAGCACAACGCCATTAATTAATTAAATATTAATTAAGTCTCGACTGTTAAGAAGAAACAGTCAGGATTTTGGGATTGGCCCGTTTTACCACCCTCTTTTGCGTATGAATATGCAGGATTTTCATTTGAAAGAGGAGACACAGTGTTTGAGGTTCACAGTATGTAAGTTACAAAGTACGGAAATTACCAACTAAGCCAATAACAATGCAGATTTTCATTCTATGGCACCTTTACATTATATACTGTATAGATCAAACAAGTTCACAAGAATGGAGAAATAGTTCCTAACTAGATGATACTTACTCAGACATGTTTCCATAACACCGTACACTCTTGGATCTGCAGAGAGAAAACAGTCGATCAAAACTGTTTGGGAATAATCATAATATTACTATAGTAATCTGAAGGATATATTCAATACTCTTTCTCCATCTTTTCAAAGATCTCTTTTGTCGTGGTGATGTATTGAGCTAGCTTGAAGGCCAGGACTTCCACGTTGCTGAGGCTCGGCAGGAGGAAGGCTCATGCGTCTCTCTTGAAGTGGACGAGCAGCGGAGATACAATTCTGGCTGCAGAGATCACCGAGCATACGGACATGGAACTCACTCCTTCTGACATGAAGCCCTCATTTGTGAAGACGGACAGTGAGGTGACTGCTAGCTTCTCCACTGCATCCAGGAAGTGCTGGAGTTTCTCCAGGCCTTCTAAAGTCTTCTTCAGAACTTCTCCTAGCTTCTTCTCCAGCTCCTGACAAGTCTTGTTCTTGTTTTTAGCCTTGACGTTGATGTCTGTCATTTCACTGTGCTCAGTCTGTCTCTCTGAGGTCCATGTTGATGCTGCATTACAAAACTCCTTCACTGTTGCAATGTATTCGAGAGTGTGAAAGATGTAATTGCTCAGTAGCTCCTCCAATTTCTCTCTGTGAATAAAAAGACTTAATTAATGCAATTCCTAAAACATTAAATTATTTTCCTTCTAATTATTTCATCCTGACCTTACGGACATTTACTTAAGTTTTATGTACATTCATGTATTCTATTTAACAAGCTATATAACATTTTGTATTACTGGTATTACCACTGACTTTGTCCCTGGACCAACACTGGGAATAATACTGTATTAAAGGCATAGAAGCGTTGCCAAAGATACAAGAAATGGTAAACAGACTAGTCTAACTTAATTTACCTGAGCTTAGTGTATTTAAATTAGTTTAATTTACTACCTTCATCATTTTTATTTTTCCTATTATAAATTGTTTTTATTGCACAATCTTGGAGTAGGCCAGTCGTGTCATTTCACTGCACACTGTACCTGTATACCTGTGTGTGAGACAAATAAAATCTTGAAACTTTGAAAACAACAGTTGTGAATTTGTGTCACATTCCACCACGCCACCAGAGGGCAGCCTCTCCTCACATTTTAAATGTCCTTTTTTAAACATGTTTTCTATCACATGCAAATCACAGATTTATATTAAAGCTGCAGTAGGTAATCCATATAAAAAAACTTTTTGCCTTATTTGCTAAATCTGTCACTATGTCCTGACAATCGGACTGGAGACCGACAATCTGTGAAATAATCAGACTCCTCTGGCTCTTACTCCACTTATCTATAAAGCCCACGCTGTTTTCGGAGCACCACCCGGACAGCCAGCAGTTCAGCGACCATAACCTGCTGTAAGCTACATCGCCACGCCGCATTGGGATGGGGCCAGAGCATA
>JAQMYM010000001.1:1354526-1369502 GCA_030014255.1 Parauchenoglanis ngamensis
GAGACAGATCATACAGAAGTTGTGTCCACATGGAGTAGAGACTGGATCAGTGAACACATCCAGACAGATGGAGCACTGGAGCTGATCTTCACACAGGACACTGCTGGAGGAAGCCATGACTGATACAGGAGACATGAGAGGTGATTTAGAACACAGAAAACTTAACACATGGTTCAGGGAAATTAACTAAAACTAAAGCTCTCAGTGTCGTGCTGTTACAGTAAATATAGCATTCTCTGTGTGAATATAAACACATAGGAATGACTTGAAGTGTGACCAATTCAGCACACTTCGAGCAGTTAGTAAATGACAAAAAAGCCAAAAAAACAATAACTACTGATAAAAACAAGAAGTGCCATCATCCACTCTGAAATACAGTGTATATTAACACTATCTTTTTACATTGTACATTTCTTGTGTTTGGTTAAAGCTGTTGTTAATACCTCCTTCTGAAATAATCCAGTAACACAGTGTCGTAATGAAATAATATACAAATTAAAAATTGCGATTGAACACCAGGAGTCAAAAATTCAAAGCGATGAGATGTTTAATTAGTCCAAGAAAGTACAATAACAGCCACCCAGAACAGTGACCAGGAGAGAAAGGGCAGCCCGTCTTCTGGGGTTTTTATAGCCGTCTCGTGCATACATTAACCTTTAGTCTCTGTGTGTGTATTCATATGCTTCTTTTTTCTTAGGCCACATCATGTCCTGCCATCACTATCATCTTCTAACTCTATAAGGGCATGAGTCCTCTTGCATTCTAATCAAATGTCACACATAAAAACCTACACTTACACACATGCATATAAACATCTTTGCACATTTTGTTCTAGTTTGCCATCACAACAGCAAATCTTCCATGTGTTTAATGTGAGATAAAATCCTGTTCTTTAAGAAGCCCTGTGTGTTTTAGCCTGAAGAGGAACTGAACTGTAAAGTAGCAGAAATAAAGTGAGAAAAAACTTTACAAACAGGAAGTAGCCTCATCTGTTGCACTGCTTACCAATTTCTATTTTCCTCCTATTTCTCCAATTTTTTCCTCTTGATCCTGTTCTCTTAGTGTTTACCCTCAGTGGTTTTAATCCCTCGAAGAAAGAGAGACAAGCTTCAAACTGGAGATTGTGTCCTGCTGAACGGACGTGGTTTTAATTAGGAAACGGCTTTGAGCTTGAGTTTCGATTCACCTGACAAACGTCACGAGAGACACGCCCTCTGTTTGGCCGTGATATGATCATGATATTACAAGTTTTAGCCACTAGATGGCAGAAATTTACCCAGTGAACTTCAGTGTCTGGATACTGAGTTTTTGATGCAAAATATTTAAAACTGTCTGCATCTCTGCAAATAGCTGGTTGTTTTGTTGTTTGTTTGTCCCGCTTCGCACGTGCCACGGCACGTGTCGGATACTCAGCAACAGCACAACATAGACTGCCCCCTCTCTGCTTTACTACCCTGTAAGTCCATTGGCTCTCTCCGTCCGTGCACCTTGGGTCCCACCTGAATGTTACAATGGGTTTTCATTCTAAATGGAATCCTTCGGCTACTCCAATTAGGTGTAATGCCCATTAGCCATTTGTGTCCGCATGTCTGATTTGGATAAGTTTTTAGGCCAGATGCCCTTCCTGATGCAACCCTTCCATTTATTTCTGAAATCACATTTGAAAAGGACCTTATTTCGTGCCCTCAGAAATACACTAGACTGCGCAGTCTCTTGTGGCTGGGTTGGCTTCTCTACCTTTGCTGCAGCAGTGGGAGCCCTGAAGCCTAGCCACTAGACCACCAGGGAAGCCTGGATTTCATTCTAAAGAAAGTCCTCTAAAAATCTTCAAATGTGATTTCAGAGCAGTAGACCTGCAGTCAGAGGAGCTGCCTATGGATCTAAAATCAAACAGTATCAATCTTATCAACAAATGAAGGTATTTTGGGTACAATCTAATTAATTATTCATGACTGCACACAAAACCTAAAACTTTAGGACATAACAATACATGTACATTTCACAAGCCTGTACAGTGCATCTACTATCTTATCTGGATATATTTTATATTCCACTCTCATACCAAAGCTGACATGTTCAGTGAGATCCCAGCACATCATGAACCTTTTAATTTTTCCTTTATTTTATTAATTACCATTCTCATTTCATATTGATTTTATTTAGTCTAATTAGTCCAGTTAAATAGCCTCTGTTTGTGAAGAAAAATAGCAGTAGGTGAAAAAAGTCTAAAACACTTAACATGAGAAAAGCTTAACATGGCTTAATGACCATTCAACAAGAAATCTCTCACACAATCATAAACACAATCCATTGCCCAAAAGACAAAACAGCAATAAAAAAAACATTTTTGATGAATTCATGATCATTTTTCTGAGTTATTCTTGATCACAAACACGTTATACTATCAAAAGGATGAATGAGAAATGTGATATTTCTAGATCACAGTTAATGCTCCTTAAACTGTTTCTTTATAATGGGCTGAAGAGCGAAAAATGTGTAACATGAAAAGTTCTTCTTCAGTAAGTGCTTTCCACTTTGGGCAGAAGATTGTGTTTATGGCAAGGTAAGTGTGTGAGAGATTTGGGATCACATTGTCAGATACAGATATTGTTCAGACACCTTAAGCCACATTTTTCACCTGAAATATTTTAACACATCCTAAAAAAGAGAGAAAAATTGCTGCAGCCGATAACAGGCTGATTTATTAGTGAAGTCTATGTAAGTGTGTGAATGTGTGTGTATAAAGTTCCCTTCTTGCTTCTCACTTCTCAATTCTGTCTTCATCACCGCAAGTGTCAGGTAAGCAGGCAGGCAATGGATGTAAAAGCAGAAGAGCTTTATTAAGCAGGCAAACAAGGTCCAAAATATGAACCCAAAAGCAAGGTCAAAACTAGTTAAAATAATTGTCAAAACACTAACTGAATATAAGGCTATGGCAAAAGACAAGGTCAGAGCCAAAACAAAGATTAAAAAAAGAGCATAGACATTAAGGCATTGGCATTAGCACAAACAGGACAATACATCACACTGAAACAAATAAATTAAAGTCTATAAAAACAGTGAGCTGTAACTGGAACAAACAGAAAACTGGTACGAACAATTAAAACTTAGGAGACTGTGAGCAGGAAGGTGCATAATGGCTCTCCACAGCAGTAGCAGAGCTGCTCACGTCTCCTCTCTTGCTCGGCAGTGTTCAGCTTGGTGCATGAAAGTTGCATGGGTTCAGGTTGAGGAGTGGGCTTATGAATAGGAAGCTTGGGACGTTATGATGATCTTTACCTCAGTCAATTGTCAAGGTGAGTGGTCAGGTCAATCAGGTAATCAAGGGAGACATTTTGGTCCTAGCATACCATCTCTGTTAGAATCTCTGCATTGCATCTATGGCAGAAAATAGGTTACAATGCTAGTTTGTTCCAGCTGCTACCAGTGATTCCCCTGAGACGAAGCCAGCAGTAGTTCTGTGTGAAAATGTGAATCCAAAAACAAGGTAAAAACTAGGCAAATGTCAAAAATCGTAAATATGGAGTGATCAAAGGCTATTATTTTATTTATATTATAAATCATTTTTATGATTGCTTCTTACAGTAAATTATTATTGGGGTCCCCTTGGGGTAGTCCATGTATGTTAAATATGTTGGTAGGATGAGGTATTCTCTTTCATAGTAGCACCTAACAATGTTGTTCTGTGGGGGACCTGTAGGCTCACGCGTACCTCTAGACACCACCACACTGAAATTTTACCCAGATGAGGGTGTGGGCAGGAACTCAGGCAGAAACTTGGGCAGCAGCTCAGGCATAGTGGCAGGTTTAAATGGGGACACTGGAACCAGGATGTGCTCTGTGGCTGTGACTGGAACAGGAGCAGGCTCTGTGGCTGTGAGTGGAGCAGAAGCATGCTCTGTGGCTGCGAATGGAACAGGTTCTGTCGCTTCGACGGGAACAGGCTCTGTAGTTCGGACAGGAACTGGTTCTGTGGCAAGAGCTGGAAATGTCTCTGTGGCCTTAACAGGAATGGGCTCTGGCTCTGTGACTGTGGTGGGAGCGGGCTCAGGTTCTGAGACTGTGGAGACTGGCTCAGGTGTCAACTCAGACTTGGGTTCAGGCATAAACTTGGATTCAGGCATGGACTTGGACCTAGAGGGCTTAGGAGCGGAAGCCTCTTTCCTGGCCACTGGAGGGGGCTCAGGAGCGGTTTCCTCCATCTCAGCCACTGGAGAGAGCTCTGGAGTGCAGGCCACTTTCTCAGCTTGCCGAGAAAACTCTGGGTTGCAGGCCGAATTGCTGCTGAACTTCTGTTTGTTTCTTTCCCGACTCAGTCTGAGAAAAATATAAACTCTGGTCATATTTCTCAATGTAATTCATTTGCAAACTTCTTTTCTAGTATACATCATTAATTTTCTCTCTCTCACCTTCTTCTCTCATCTCTCCTCCTCTATAGGAACAGTGTTGTGTTTTGTGGTCTCCCTCAGTACAGAAGTGACACACATCTGGTCATCTCTACAGAACAGCTCCAGGGGTCTCTCATGTTTCTGGCAGATGTAATCCTCCAGGTTCTCCACAGGCTCCATCGGTTTGGGCTTCATGAGTTTAGCTGTAGTTTCATGGAGCACCAGATGAGTGTTACTAAGAGAAACTCCACAGTGCAGACAGGACATTAGAGCTTCCAGCTTTTCCTCAGTGCAGGAGTCACACAGTACCTTCTTTGTCTTGGAGGGAAGCAGATCTGCAGCCCTGCTGGATTTCACCTGAACTGACTTCATGGAGCAGTAAGTTCAGAAATGAACGTATTTGCAAGTAGTTTAGGACGTTTAGGGAATTCCTCCTTACACACTGGACACTGGCAGTGTGAACTGCTGTCCCAGAACTCTTTGAGACAGATCATACAGAAGTTGTGTCCACATGGAGTAGAGACTGGATCAGTGAACACATCCAGACAGATGGAGCACTCGAGCTGATCTTCACACAGGACACTGCTGGCGGAAGCCATGACTGATACAGGAGACAAGATGAGAGTGGATTTAGACCATAGGACATGTTGCAATACTTACACACTATACATTTTTAAATATTCAGGCAAGAAATAAAACACTCGGTGTTGTGTTTTTATAGTTATAATCAAGGATGGTGTGTGTGAGTTACTTTGACGAGCCCAATTATTTTTCTACAAGAGCATACTCCAAAGTGTTTAATTTCTCTTATTACACAGCTCATTAGAATACTCGATTCTGATTGGTTAATTACAGCATTCTAAGGTCTGTTATTTCACACACACTGTTGGTATGGACCACATCATTAGCAGAAGCAATAAAATCATTTTAAATAAATAAAATAATTTTCAAATAAATATTTTGCATCAAATTATAGATTTCTTTAGTAGGCAGCTGTGCAATAAGCAGGATAATGTACATAACAGGTCATTGTTGTGAAATAAACCACATCAGGATGATTCAAGACCAATTTGCTTCGTGTAGGAGTCCTACATCACCCTGTCTGGGTTTATTTCCAAGTAATGTCCAGCTTGCTGTACATTACTCCTGACTTATACCACAGCAATTTGTCAATAATAACACATTTTATTTACTAAATAATGACAAAAATCTAACTCTTTATAGTTACATTTAATGATGTGTAAAAATGACAAATAGTTGTTACAGTAGTAAATAATATTCATAAATATTAGCTTATGTTATTTAGAATTATTAATGGTGAATTATTATTTTTATTAATCTCAAACAATCACTCCCTGGTGTGGCACGAGGCCATCGAACCTAGAGTACTGAAGTCTTACCGAAAAAAAATGTTTGTTTAAATGTTTAAGAGTTTAACCTAAACACGTAGGAAGCACGTGAACTGTGGCAAATCCAGTGCATTTTTAAAAGTTAGTAAATGATAAAACACACAATAGTAACTGATAGAAAGAGGAAGTAGTCTCACTCTGTAATATGTATTTAAACACAGTAGATCATCTTTTTACATTGTACATTTTTATTCACAGTATTTTGTGACGCTGTTATTCACTTACAGAAGTACTTTACTATCTACTTTAAAATCATTTTGTTAGTATTTCACTTTTCTTTCTCTCTCCCTGCTTTCCTGCTCACTTACAGTTTACCTGCTGTGCTTTTAGTTCCTTGAAGAAAAACTGGAAAAGCTTCAAACAATAAATTTTGTGCTGCTGAAAAGTGATGAATCCTGATTATGAAACGGCTTTACACTTTACTTTCGTTTCTCCTGAGTGACATCATTAGGCCACGCCCCTTATTCTGTATTTACTTACACAGTTACACATTCTGGCCACTAGATGGCAGACATTCATCAAATAACCTGCAGAAACCCATTATATCTCTTTCCTACAGTGTGAATAATCACACCAAATTTTTTCATAAATGTGGACATGTACATTATTATAAATTCTGTTTTTAACATCTACCTGATCTGAATATCCTGTTTAATAATGTGTAATACATTAGGCACTGAGGGTTAATATACAGTAAATGAAGATTCTCGGTAACATTTTGTAACTTTAACTATAAATACATTATAACTTCATACAGATTATTCATTCATAATTTTATCTAATGATTTTATTCCTTTTCCATATATTTGAGGAAGTTTTGCTGCTTAACAATTTTATTATGAAGTATAGCAAAGAATTTCCGGTTACATTTTCCTTTCTACGATTTTTCTGTTTTTCTCCGAAACAGATTAAGCAGATGAAGTTAAACAACTGCACAAAAACAGAATAAGACATGATAAACTTACACTAAAACATGTAACAGAAACATTACTGAGAGATTTCTGTGCTTACAGGATAATAATCAGTCATGTACTTCAGTGCACTCTAACATTTCACACTTATTTTAATTAATAATTAACTAGCATTATGGTCCCACTTTGTATTAAATGTCCATTTGCATGTTATTAATTATAAAAGAAAGAATGAAACATGACAGGACTTTACTGAACTGTAAGTGAACAGAGCTTGTAAAGTTGTTAAATCCTCTTTCTTAAAGTTTCCAGTAACACAGCAAAACATCCAGATGTTTAAAGTGAGCTAAAATCCTCTTCTTGTTTTAATCCTCTTAAAACACTGTGTTTTATTCTGAAGGGGAACTGAACAGGGACAGATCCAGTATTTTAAAGTGTTTAGTAGAAAACAAGTAATAAAACACACTGTGTGATCATTCTTTTGATAACAGACAGCAGTTGTGATCCATAAAATGGAAGAACATATTTCAAGGTTGCAATAAATTATTTTAAGCTGTTTATTAGTAATAGCTTCTAATGAGGGGAAACTTTATTTGTAATTTATATTTTTGATATTTTTATATATATATATATATTTGAAATTTGAATTTTATATTCATTGGCTATAACTGATTTGCTTAGGTTCAGTTAGGTTCATTTTAATAGCCAAATTTCCTTTACAACAATGTATGCAACAAAGTAATGCAAATAATATTAATAACAAAAATAAATAAATAAATAAATAAATAAATAAATAAATAATGCTGGAGAAAGATTTAAGAGATCAGTGATTTAAAAGAAGCAACAGACAATAGTTACAATCAATAATGTGTAAGAAAAGATCATTTCTAGATCATCTTTCCAGACCATTGTTTTAACACATTACATAATATTTTATATGAGCCACAGCAAGAAGCTCAGTTTAGTGTCACATGGGACGGGTTGTTGCTGGACACATGCGCAGGTTAGGAGACAGCAGTGAAAGCAATAGTGTTTATAAAACACAGGAAAAGGTACAAAGACGGCAGGCAACAGAGTAATCCAATAACAGAAGCAAGGTCGGGCGATCAGCAAACATACAGGAATAGACAAGGCAGAAATACTCAGAAAAAAAAAAAAACCATCAAAGCAATCATGGGAATGCAAAGCTTGGCAGTAGCAGAAACAGAGACTAGACTAATGCTTCAAGAAGTTATAGCGAACCTGAGAATCCTTTTAAATGGTGCACAAGAGCATGAATGAATGGGATGCACCTGCATCCAGTTTGCAGTCACCTTTGTTCGTTGCAAGTGCTCTTGGGAACTGTAGGCTTTGGCTGTAGTTCATGGCAAGAAGCAGGAGCGAGTTGCTGCGAGTTGCTGCAGAGAATATCGAGAGCACGAGGGGCAGATCATGACAGATAGAATGATTGAGCAGGGTTTTTTTTGTTGTTGTTGTTGATTGTGGACTTTGTTAAAGACACTCCTACCTCCTACCTTGACTAGATGTTGTGAAATGTTTTTTCTTCAAAATGATCCATTTTTGCTGTCGTCCATGGTCTTCCAGGTCTTTTGGTGTTGCTGAGCTTGCCTAGAGATCATTAAACACTCACTAATCTCAGGATGCTTCCCCATTTCCTCAGTGAGAGTTTCCTTAAGCTGAGACAGAGCTCTCCTCAGAGTCTCCTTTGACTACGGATGTCATGTTTTGTACACCCTTTTTGAGGACCCTGACTTCAACAGGCAGATGAAACTAAGATGATGTCATGAAAGTCCTACAGAAACAGCTGATCTTTATTTGGGGATTAATCAGAATCACTTCATTGATGACAGGTGGGTAATAATTACTTTTGAATATATATACACATACACAATATATATGTAATGCCAAACCTTTATCAGCATGTCCCATGTCCAACCAAGGGTGCTAACATTCTGGACCACTGTTTTAAGCAGTACATGTAGGGCTACAGAGCTGAATTACAACCGGCATTTGAAAAATCTGACCACAGCTATTTTCTTCATGCCGAAACATAAACAATGTTGCTGGTAGAACCACCTCGAAAACAGTCAAGCTTTTGGTCAAGGCAATGACAGGCCCTCGACCCTTTGGTGCTATCACTAGATTTACCCAAGACACTAATTAAAGAGTTCTTTTTTACGAAGTTGAGATGGGTGAAAAAGCCACTCTTTTTTTTGCCAGTGCTTTTTTTTGTGCTATTCAAGAGTGTTACTCTGGGCATGTGGATATCATCATAAACATCATAACCAATAAATAGAAAATCTGACATGAATCTGATGAACCGCCACCATCTGGTAACAGAAAGTGTGGATTATCACTGATCTCAGCTTAGTAATAGCCACATGCACAATAGTGACACCCTGGTATAGCTCCACCATGTGGCAACAAAAATAATTGGTTTTGCACCCATCTCGGCTGTACTCTTCTAGACGATCTGTCACATTCATGTCAGATTTGTTATAGGTATTGGTTCTGATGGTTATTATGATATCTACATGATATCCAGAGTGCCTCACTGGTATAGCACCACCAAGTGGAAACAGAAAGAGTGGCTTTTTCACTGATCTTCACCCAACTCATTTAATTTGTGTGTTGTCTCAATCAGATCTGTCACTGCTGCTTGCAGCTCTGTTTATTTTATGTTTAGTTCCCATACAGAGTATGGGGATGATATATAATATCATGATTAGGGTAAAAGATAACCTGTAGCTATGTACTGAAACAACCTTATACGTACACCTAAGTGTTGCTACCATAAAGAGAACAAAAGTACATTTAACTCCACTTGAAATGGCCTACTGATGACCACACGAGATATTCACACTATTATTAATCTGGTGAATGTTCATCACTAAGAGATGGATGCAAAAGTACAAAACAAATAAAAATCTAAAAAAAAAAAAAAAAAGCAGAAAAAAGAGAGAAACTGCTTGATTGGGAACAGCTTAAAAAAGAAAATATATTCTTTACTAATAACAATACAGCATTGTCAGATCTGAAATAAGCTAAATTTACTTATTTATCTTTGTTACATTATGCTTCTCTAAACTCTCAATTATCACATCACCTTTACACAATGTGTTCTGTTTTAAAACAAAACATATTAATTTTTGTGAAGTGAAACCTATTATTAAATGGTGATCCCCCCGCCCTCTCTCTCTGTGGGTGTGTGTGTGTGTGTGTGTGTGTGTGTGTGTGTGTGTGTGTGTGTGTGTGTCTGACTATGTGTGTCTTTCTCCCTTATGCATGAGCATAAGATTTCTGTAAGATCTGTAAGAACACAGGAAGTGGTAAGACTGTAACACGCACCATTGCTCTGCCAGTCAGTCAGTCATTAGAGGGACAGGATGGAGCTCAGTCCACTCCCTGTGATGCTCTGTGAGTAAATGTTCTCTTTGTGTCTTCATTAGAGTGAGTGTTGAGGTATAAAGTTGTTCATCTGCAGTCTGAATGTCCTGAGTGATGAGCTTATTGTGTGATTAGGACATTGTGTGTACTTCAGCATGACTGCTCAGGTGGATCAGTGTATCCATATCTGTTATGAGAAGGGTTTAGTTTGATGTGTAACTACTCTCAGTAACTATGATAGTTCAACAGGTAAGAGTACAAGTAGAGCAAGTTTAAAACACAGGGTTTAAATAATCTAATGAGTGTAAACGAGTCTGTATTGTTGGAATCTGTACCTGATCTTCTGTGTCCTGCTGTCATCTGCTGCTCAGTGACAACCTCTCATGATCATTTGATCTGCTAAAAGAAAATGACTGGATGGTGTTTGTACTTTCACCAAAGTCATGATTGTGACGAGCTGAAATGTCTTTAGCTGCTGTGGTGAGACTCTGGAGGTGTTTCCTGTGAACAGAAAAGTTTGAACAAAACCATATTAGTATTAACTAGACTTACTGAGAAAATGACTTATAACTTATATCTCCATTTTTGTTACTATTGTGGTCTGTGCAGGGAAACATCTCAGTACAGCAAGTTCACTCTAATACACACTAATACCAAACTAATGCACAGAACATTTTTCAATAAACTCGAATCATTATTTGCCCATTTTTGTTGAAAATGAGAGCAGAAATTGTGCAGAAACAAACACTCTTCATTCGTCCTGCACACACACAGAGCCGTGACAGTGTTAAAGGCCTGAGAGCAGAGACCAGTTTGTGGTTTTTGTTTAGTTTCTATTTTAATGTAGTGGTGCAAATCTACCTGTGAAGAAGGGGAGGAGGTGTGAAACAAGAACTAACTTTTAACTTTTTAGCTCTTGTAGATATGGTAGACAACAATAACTATCAGAATCTCCATAACAGGGCCAGTAAGAAACAAAAGAACAATCCTCAAGGGACAGGATGACTTTGTGACAATGCTGGAATTAGCCAAATTGCCAATTAAAATGGGAAATTGTGTCTATAAAGCGATTAAACTTCAAACAATGCATGATTGGTATCAAAGGATGCAACATGTGTGAAGAAAAGGCTCTTGTTTTTCCCCTCCTTGGTTGTGGTAGCATTGTGTATTGTTTGAGTCGTTTGTAGCATTGTTGTTTTTTGCTCCTTCTTTATTTGTACCATTTACTTCCGTGTTCTGTTTTTCTTGCCTTTTCTGTAGTTATTTTCTAGTTTTGGGTCCTATTCCCACTTTATGTTGGCCTTATGTTCTTTCTTTCTTTCTTTCTATTTCATTTCATTCACTTACATCCACCTCTTCCTCCTCCTGAAGACGCACATAAGTCAGATGGGGCCATGGATTCATGCTGTTGACACTCAGTTCTTCCTCTACCATCTGCATCATGCAGCAAAAATCAAGATCCATCAGACCAGGCATCTTTTTTTCTTTAACTGGCCAATTTCCATGAGCCTGTGTCTACTCAAATTCCTTTTCTTGGCTGACTAGACCAGAACCCAGTGTGGTCTTCATCTGTTGTGGCCCATCTGCCTCAAAGTTTGATGTATTGTGGGTTCTGATTTGCTTTTTTGCATGCTATGGTTTTAAAGAGTGATTTTTTTAAATACCATAGCTCTTCTGTCAGCTCAAACTAGTCTGGCTATTCTCCTCTGACCTCTCTCATCAAC
This sequence comes from Parauchenoglanis ngamensis, assembly GCA_030014255.1. Lineage (NCBI taxonomy): Eukaryota > Metazoa > Chordata > Actinopteri > Siluriformes > Auchenoglanididae > Parauchenoglanis > Parauchenoglanis ngamensis. Next base: position 1,366,346 of record JAQMYM010000001.1, read on the forward strand.
TAGGCATATACACCTGTTGATAAATTTGCCATTTCTTTCTGTTTACACTCTAGAGACTGAAAATCCCAAGAGATACCAACTTCCCTCCACACCAACCATGTCACAAAGTCACTGAGATCACGTTTCCCCCAATCTGATACTTGCTGTGAACATTTACTGAAGATCTTGACCTGTAGCCAGGGCTGCTGCTAGTTGAGTTGCCACATAGCAAGAAAATGTCTGTCAAAAAATCAGGATTTATAAACAGCAGAAAAAGGAGAGATGTGAGGTGTAGTAGACAGAATATAACCACATTCTTTCTGAAGATACATTTACATTATTTGGCAGACACTCTTATCCAGAGCGACTTATCTATATATCATTTATACAACTGACCAGTTGAGGGCCTTACTCAAGGGCCCATCAGCGACAGCTTGGCTAAGATGGGATTTGAACTCACGACCTTCCAATCACTAGTCCAATGGCTTAATCGCTGAGCTACCACTTCCCAAGATGGGAAGGTGAGTGTTTGAGTGAAATGGTTTGAACCACATTCGTTGTAGAGTCTGTGCTTAGTTAAATATCAAGCCTTTTATGCTAACTAGCTCTTTGTAGCTACTGAGTATGCTTAAGCTAATAGTATGTACACTAGTTGACAAGTGTGTTTGAGTCACTTGTTTTGAGCACAAGGTTCTATGAACTCAGTGAACACAATGTTATTCATGAACACGGAGAAATAACTGAAGATTCTCTCCCTCATCTACCTACATACCTATAAAGTTTAGTTAAAACATGCACGATTTATGTATAAAGGACTACTACAGTATTAAGTGAATATTTAGAGCAACCCTGTAATAGACAGCAACAACATGAAGTCATCCAGTGTACAATCTAGCAGCTCCTTTTGAGTGGTTTTAAACACATCTTTGCTCAGCTGTGTTGGAGGTAATATCAGTAACCAGTGTGGACAGCATTCAGCTAAATTTTCAAACCAATTACATCTCAAGAACTAAACAAAAAAAATGGAGATCATTTTCTTTTTTTTTCTCTTTTGCATTGGAGAAACAAATATGGCACGATGATGTCTCACAGCTCTGTGGCATCTGGTACAATCCTGAACTTGATTAATGTCTATGCAGATTTTCTCATGTTCTCATGTCCACTTGGGTTTCTTCCAGGCAGATACCCCTAGAGGGCAATAAAGGCATTTTGGTTTTACTCTTGAACCTCTGTCAGTCCTTCTTCCCCCTTTCCACACAAAAAGTGCAAACGGTCCCCACTTTTGGATATCTAAGAAAATATTTTTATAATCTCCAAGGTGAGATCACTATGACCCATAAACTGTGACTGTTCATTTATTTGTAGATGTTGGAGAAAAAGAAGGAAAAAAATGCAGATACAAAGTCTGTATGTAGTAAAAGAGAAGTTAAACATCTTAGATACACTTATCTTCTCTCTCTCTTTCCTGACAGCAAGAACACAGGAAGTGAAAGGGCTTTAACACACACCCCTTCTCTGTCAGTCAGTCAGTAAATGTTCTCTTTGTGTCTTTGTGTGATTAGGACATGTGCTAAATGTTAGTGTGACAGTCAACTGGTTCATGTCCCAAGTTCAAGATTATCATGCTTCAATAATAATAATAATAATAATAATAATAATAATAATAATAATAATATCTGCAGCACATTTGATTACTTTTTGCAATAAAGTGAAACTTTAAGCCAGCCTGCCACTTGCATGAATTTTGGTCACGAACAGGCCCCCGTGTGTCAAAAAGGGGGCACAGCATTGTTGCCATCATGCCAAAATTAAGCATAGCCATGTCGTGCCATCTGTCACACATAAAGATTAAAAAAAATGGCAACACATGCAAAAATGTTTGTGTGGTGGAATTATGACTGTTGACCATCAGATAGAAGAAAGTGTCCATGGCAGAAAAAGGAAACCAAGGAGGCAGCCACTGCTTGCCGCTGCGTGCCGTGCGGAAACTATGCACAATGTATGCGCAGCATATGCATGCCAATATGCACCGTTGCATTCCACAGGTGTTTACATTGTCAAAAAAGGCACGCAATGGCGAGCAATGAGACTCAGTGATGTGCAATTGTTGCAAATATGTTGCTTGTAAGCTGCATATCAGTTGCACCACTTGCACAAAAATTTGGTCTTGCCAAATTTTTGAAAATGACACACATGCACACACTTGATATGAAGCCCACAAATCTCACATTTCATGAGTAGTTCCCTCACTGGCATGCAACAATGCGGGTGTCTGCATGCCACTGCTGTCGTGGACGTGTACGGTAGGCTTAAATGAGCAGTTAAATGACCTTTCTATAAGTTATTGTAGTTTTTGTTTATTTATCTTTGAGAGCTTAAAATGTATTTCTTGCAGTTGCTACTTTTGGCTTCCTGAATGAGATTTAATATTGTGACTTTGGTGTGTCTAAAATATGCTGTTTTCATTAATAGACTGGATCATTTTTATACTTGCATCATGTTCTCTGTTTCTGCTCCCTTTTTAGTGCTGATGTCACTTATACCAGTGGCCCGTACTCGAGGTGAGTTATATGTAGTTTATCCTTTTATTGTGTACATATTTTATTTCTTTTGAGAGAATGTTGTTTTGTTTCTATAAACAAAGGAAATAACATAAACTCAGTTATTTTCATTCATTGCTCTCGTACCATCTAATGCATAGATTCACTTTGTCTTCTTAGTGAATTCCCCAACACTGATGTGTGGCTCTTCATTTACTGTTTACCTTTTTACAAGAATTACTTAAGATAAATTATGTTATAAGGAAAGGAAAACCAACAAAACTTCAGATATTAATAAAAGTCTTCATGCTTAACTCGTTTTACTCTGCTTAAATATAAATAGACATAAATAGTGACTAATGAAATGTTCTATGATGCCCCTGAATTCTGAATAGTAAGTAGTTTACACATATCAGTATCAACAAATAACAAAAATCATGTACCTAGACTCAGTTTAAACAATATATCAGTAGTGTACACTTGAAAATAAAAAAAGTTTTATTACCAATATAATGTTTTATAGGGAGTCTTGAAGCTGTGGTGTCCATAAAGCCTGATACACATGTGTTCATTGGAGAAAGAGTTATTCTCAGATGTGACATACAGAGAGGAGACACTCAGAAAACATACAGCTGGAA
>JAQMYM010000001.1:1373342-1390686 GCA_030014255.1 Parauchenoglanis ngamensis
GATGAAGGTTTCTACCACTGTAAACACCCAGAGAGAGGAGAGTCACCGAAAAGCTGGATCTCAGTCAGACGTGAGAATTCATTTCTTTTGATTCAGTAGTCTCTAACAAAGTTCCTTTGTCATTTTTAAATGAAAATTCTGTTTTCTCTCTCACGATTCAGGTTCAAGATACAGCAGGAGAACAGGAGCGGCTGTGGGACGGAGTTTGGCCTTTTTGTTCAACTCTTTACTGATCTTATTTATTCTGTGGTGGTACAGGAAAAAGAAAGGTTTGGAACTGCTTTAGTTCATTATGTAAAAAGTAATCAGGACTTCAAAGGAATAGACTATAGCCAGGGTCACATCACATTAGTCAAAAATTAGGACATACCTACTAATTCATAGGTTTTTCTTTATTTTGTCTATTTTCTACATTGCACAGCAATACTGAAGACAACACAACTATGAAATAACATATGCAACATGTCAGGAAAAAAATTACAATTGAAGACAACTACAAAATGATCAGTTTCTCTGGTTTTACTATTTATATTTTGAGGAACATGACCATTTTTGTTTTATTCCATAAACTAATTACAACATTTCCCCCAAATGCCACACAAAAATACTGTCACATAGAGCATTTAATTGCAGAAAATGACAACTGGTCAAAATGACAAAGGTGCAGGGTTTTCAGACATCAGGTAATGCATAGAAATCAAATTACATTTTCAGCACCACAACACTAATGTTTGAACTTAGGAAGAGTTCAGAAATCAGAATTCAGAGTTTCAGAATTTGCCAGAAGACCCAAGGGCAACAAGAGCTTGCCAAGATGCATGAATGTGGTGATGAAATGTCAAGGTTATTCCACCAAATATTGACTTTTGAACTCTTACTAAGTTCAAACAATTTTTGCATTGTGGCAGGGCACATTATCCTATTCAAAGAGGCCTCTGCTACTAGGGAATACCAGTGCCATTAAAGGGTGTACTTGGTCTGCAACAACACTTAGGTAGGAGGGACGTATCAAAGTAATATCCACATGAATGCCAGAAACTTTGGGCCTGTTAATACCAATCACAGTTTGAATGCCACAGCCTATTTGAGTATTGTTGCCGACCATGTGTATCCCTTCAAGGCAACGATATACCCATCTTCTAATGCCTACTTGCAGAATGATAATGTACCATGTCAAAGTCAATTCAAACTGGTTTCATGATCATGACATGGAGTTTAATGTTCTTCTGTGACATTCCCACTCACCAAATCTGAATCTAACAGAATACCTTTGGGATGTGGTAGAAGGGGAGGAATGCAGAATTACAGTGCACCTGTGTAAGCAATCATGCCAACATGGACCAGAATCTCAAAGGAATGTTTCCAAAAATTTGTTGAAACCATGCCAAGACGGATTGAGGCTGATTTGAGAGCAAAGTGAGGCCCTACCCAGTTTAATGTAGTGTTCCTAATAAGTGTTTGGTGAGCGTATACTGCATTGAGGATAGGGTAGAAGAATAAATCTTCATGTAAACTTTGTACCAAGTGTCTTGTGCAGTTCATGCATTGAAGTGCCGAGATGTTGCATTTAATGGCCAGCTATGGCAGTATGCTGCTGTTCAACAGTCTTCTGGCTTGTTTGAAACAACGGTCTCTGAACCAGTTTGTGTGTTTGATGATGCAGTTTCCGGGCTTTTAGGTTTTTAAAATAGCTTCAAGATTGTGTCATTTCCTTGCAGTCTTTCTGACTGGACCAGCAAATCATTGGAGCAAAAGTTCTATTACTGGGGAAATATCACAATCCATATGTTCTTTGTTTCATTCAGACAATCACTTCAGTGGGCAAGCTTGCTAGTAGCTAGCTAGCTAACCATGAGCATCAGAAGCTTAATTGTTTACTGCTTATTTCAAATATATCTTTTTTTAATTATTTAAAGTTTCATTTATTTCCAAAGTGATATTACAAAATTATATTACAAAGAAAAAAATACTTAAAAACTAAATATAAACAATTTCAGATTAAACATTATATTACAGAACTACTAACCTACTGTTACAATTTACATAAAAGGTTTTTGGTATGAAAACCTGCATTTGTAATTTAAACCTTTGCTCTTTGTTTATACTGATTTCACACCCATCAGGCAGGCAAATCCAAAAATACAAGATCATGGTCAATAGCAGGCACAGGTTCAGGTGACTGGCAAACAGCCTATATTAGGACAATCTAAAAACACATGAACCAGGAAACAGGGCCAATTCAAAAACCAGAAAAAGCAAGAACAGTATACACACAGTTTGACAGAATCACATAAAGGCATGTACAAACAATACCTCACTATTAGGGTGTGTGAGCATAATCCTTTTATAATGTCTGCAAATGCAGTGCAGGCTGCCCAGTCGGCCTCTGGAGGGAGCTCGAGAATGCAGGCCATCCATCCAGCCTCTTGAGACAGCGCTTTAGTGCAGGTTACCCTGTTGGACTGTGGTGGGATCCCTTCACTGCAGGCTGCCCTGTCGGCCTCTGGCTTGTACTCCTCCGCTGCTAAAACTAGCAATGGAGCAGGAAGCCTTTGGATAGGTCTTCCAAACCATCATATGGAGCCAGGGAATACAGGGAGGTATATACCAGCATGGTCGGTGATTCAATCTCCTGGAGGTGCTGCTCCTGCTCTCTGATGCCGCGAGTCTGATCTCCTTAAGCCAGGACTGTGCCCCAGAGGGTAGCTGGGCCTGCTGCATCCATATTTAGGCAAAGCATTCTGTTACAAACAGGGAGCGGTAAGAAGGCTGGATGCACGTGCAGGTGAAAGTTTACTTACAGTGATTACAAACATCCATCAGGCAGGCAAATCCAAAAACATAAGAGACATAGTCAAAAGCAGGCACAGATTCCGGCGACTGGCAAACCTTCATATACTAGACAAAATGCAAAAACACAACAATGAGCAAATGGGTAAGATTAAAAACCCGAAAAAGCAAGAACAGCATACCCAAGACTTGGCAGAGTCAAACAAGAATGTACAAACTTTACCTCGCTATTAGGGTGTGAGAACATATTACTTTTATATTATCTGTAATCTGCCGAACTGCGGAACAGCTGAGAACAATCAGTGTCTGCACAGAACCACAGTTTAAATGTAGTTTCAGTAATGATCTATTTATTCAATATTAAATATCATTTTACAACAGACTGTAATTGACGGTGTACTTTCACTCATAACTACACACTGTTAGCAATATGTCCATATTTATTACTCGTAACTATTACTATTACTTACTGTTTCGGTTTTATTTTTTTTTGTATTTATGCTGTTTGTTGTGCTGTAATGAGAGCTTGGTACACGTTTCCTTTACTATGTACACCCTGTTCAGACATAGAATCTGTCTCCCTCTACAGAAAAGCAGCAGAAATCCAATCAGACATCAGAGCAGAATCAGAGGCAGTCAGGAGAAGAAGACTCTCAGTCAGGACACACACCACTTCAGGCTGGTCAGATATTGTGTCAATAACTATTTCTACATCTGTTAATAAAAAAATTATAATTTTTTGCAATGTATTGTAAGATTTAATTTTTCTAATAAGCAATAAATAGGTTTAGTAAATGCAATTGCTTTATTGGTTTTGTAAATACCAATTACGTCCTGCTGTTATAGGAAAATAGCAACAGGTACTGTAATTAAGCTGAATTAATGTTACCATCCTGACTATTATTTTTTCCAACAGCATGTCACCACTTATACCAAAACAATTCATCTTTGTCAATAATTGATAAATGGCCAATGTGTTTATTCATTTATAGTTAAATTAAATGTTTTGAAATGTCCTCAAGTCAACTTTATTAAATGTTATAATTTAACATTATAGCGCATATTAACAGTCATTCCTTCATCAGTCTCTTGTTTCTCAAAGATGCAACATGCTGAATAAAGGCAGCTGAAGGAAGTAAATACTAGAGTTGAAAGAGCCAATGAAAACTGAAAATGCCTTATGTACATTTACAACCCTGACTCCAAAAAAGTTGGGACAATATGTAAACCAAAAACAGAATGCAATGATTTACAAATCCTTTTCGACCTCTATTAAATTGCATACAATAAAAAGATATTTAAATGTTTAAACGGATAAATTTTAGTTTTATAAAAACATACAGTCATTCTGGATGTTATGCCTGCAACACATCTAAAAAAATAAAAAAAAATAAAAAAAAGTAGGGACAGGTGCATATTTACCACTGTGTTACATCACCTTTTAACACCACACAGTAAGCATTTTGGAACTGAGGACACCAATTATTGAAGTGTTGAAAGTGAAATTCTTTCTTGATCTTCAACTTCAGTTGCTCAACACTCTGGTGTCTCTGTTGTCATATTTTACACTACATACAGCTGCAGTACCCACACTCTTTTACTATGAAGCCACACTGTTGTAACACATGCGGAATGTGGCTTGGCATTGTCTTGCTGGAATACTCAGGGACGTCCCTGAAACAGATGTCCTCTGGATGGCAGCATATGTTACTCCAAATCCTGTCCATACGATCACAAATGCTGGCTTTTGAACTTTGTGCTGGTAACAATCTGGATGGTCCTTTTTCTCTTTAACCCAAACAATATGAGGTCCATGATTTCCAAAAACAAATTGAAATGTGGGCTCATCAGACCATGACACTCATTTCCATTCCACATCAGTCCATTTTAGATGAGCTGTTGATATATTTCATTCTGTTTTTATTTACGTTTTGCACAGCACCTCATTTTTTTTGGACTTAGGGTTGTACATTTATGGCATTTGGTAAACACCCTTATCCAGAGCAAATTACATCTCATTTATACAACTGAGTAGTTGAGGGTTAAGGGCCTTGCCAAAGGTCAAGGTCCAGCAGTGGCAGCTTGGCGGTGCTGGGATTTACAATAACATTCCAATCAGTAGTCCAGTGTCTTAACAACTGAGCTACCACTGCAGACTTATGTTTATGATTTCCTTAATCTTTATCTTTAAAGATCATTGGAATGGTTTTGCTCTCTGCCACTACAGGTGCTGGTGCTGAACCCAGTGTTGGATTTGTGATTTACGCTGATCTTGAACTAAAACTGATGAGGAATGAAGAGAGAATACAAGGTAGTGGAAAATGATGAAACAATTTTGTGTCATGGATCACCTGTATCTTGTCTAAACATCTAATCTCGTTTTGTGTGATGAATAAAAAACACTGTCTTGCTGTTACAGAAAAATAATCAGAGTTCCTGTTAGTCCTGAAGTTGATCATATTTCTGTACCAGCATGTCCTGGAAACTTTTATTGCCCTTATACCACAGCAATTTGAAACAGTTGTTCCTTTACAAGTCTCTTTATTTCTTTTGAAGTTCTTACAGAGAAACTTGAAGAAATACATGTCTTTTTCCTTGGTTAAATAGCCAAATCTCTCAATCTATTTATTTATATTATTTGCAATAGATTACGTGGAGCATCTGTTGTGGAAATACCTACGAATGAGCTGTTACTCTAGAGACAATGATATATTAATCAATTAGATATATTAGACAATTAATATTATTGTCTATAATATTATAGTCAATTATAATAGACAATTAATATAAGCTTGTGATTTTCACTTGCACTAATTTCAAAGCTGATGTTAAAGAAAACTAATCAACACCTTAACCCAGAACTGAACAATAAGCTGGTATAATATTTTGTGTGTAATGTAATATCTAGACTGTTTTCTATTTTTTGAAATTATAATAGTTGTAATTTATTTGGGAGATTAATTCAGGATATCTTGATTCCAACTAGATAAGGCCGGTGTGGGTGAGGATACAATCTACTCAGTGCTGAAGCAGTAAATGAAGGTAACCCTCATGTCATTTATGGTAATCTTAAAAAACAAACCAAATACCATGAAGTAAGAAACATTTTCAAAGGTGCATTTGGTAGAACTTGTCATCTATCAGTTACAGTATCCGTGTACACAAGACCCTCTAACAGAATCGGTTTGTCCATCCACGTTAGTTTGGTAGCTGTTTAGATATCGTTTCATCATCTCATTCTACTTGGCCCGGCTTTACACATGTAAAATACTAACACACGAATACCTGACTGATCTGTTGCTGAGGTCACTGATTCTAAAACATCACTAATAGCAATATCAGTAGAAATGTAATTGTGTGATCTGTCTTCTGTCTGCAGTGAACCATGTATGCTGATGAAGTGATCAGATGGACGGCTAGAAAACAGCAATTACTTTTTTTCCTAAAAATGCTCAGATGTTTAGCCGCTATGTTCTAATCTTGACTGATAATATACTGGTACACCGGTGCCAAAAACCTAAAAATGGCATGGTGAAGATGGTCACATCATCCACTGACTAAACCTGAAAGATGTTTGTGAGAATCATGGAAGTGATTCATTACATCAGTCCCAATCTGTTTCAGGCAATACTAGGAATGAAACCCCTATATGAGCTTTTAAATCCGGATTTATATACGTATATTAAAAAATAATAATTGTTTAAAAAGTTTTCAACTTGTCATGAGAACAAGAGTGGACCAAACATAGCATCAAGGTGCAGTGAGCTGCTTTTTTGGATGTAAACAACTACCACAACTGGAGGTCTTTGGACCAGGGATCCCAAGGTTTAAGGTCTCTGGGAGCTTTTCCTTGCTTACTGTCACATCTGGTTTGCTTATTAGGGATCAAAAACTTTATCTGGATTTCTTTAAAGCCGCTTTTTTGTAATGACTTGTTAAATGCAATGTACAAATAAAACTGAACTGAAGGCACACTTGTGAGGTATAAATATAAAAATCCTATGTAAATAGTTACTTTTAACAGGGCTGTAATTTAGATTGTATATACTAAATTAACTTGTATATACAGTATAAATCATTCAAATCTAATCTGTACTGCTGGTGCTGTGAGCAGCCATGTTGATTTGATGACGATCCCAACATCCAGAGTAGGAATACAGAGTTGAAGAAGTATTTTCTTTGGTTTGTCCACCTGTGCTGCCAAGCTGGCTATATAAAGCTTTACTTGGACAGAATTGTGTCGTGTGTATTTTCTAAATGTAATATAGTAGCCTACCACAATAGATCCAGGCATGAGTTAACGACCTCGGAAAGGGACACTAATTAGCTGGCTAGCTCACAAAATAGCTGCTACATTACTTTCTAGTTAACTTTACATCATCATTCTTTTCTTCACATGACAGTTTTTAATGAAAGGCAATAGTAATTAGCCATTATAATTGTTGCTGGGTTGTCTGGCATGTTAAACTGGACATATCAGCACAGCCAATAGCTAACGTAGTTGGTTTGCTAATTAACAGAAAGGACCAAGCCTGTAAAACCAAAGTGCTACTAGCTAATTCACTCACCTTTCTTCAAAATGAAGAAGGTTATCCTCTGGGACCAAATCTACTACTCCTTACCTCTCTCTGCTTCTTCCTGTCTGTTTTTGAAATCCTGATTGAGTGCCATTTTTTTGTCTGAAATTTTCTGGTAAATTGGCAGTTCGGCTAGGCTCATCGGACTAAACCATTTTTGATTTGGGGGGAGATTATAACTAAATTAATAGCACACATTGTCTTCTCAACCTTGTACTTGTGGATGTGTATTATACTCTGGGCTTAATAAAGCAGTATATCTACCCTTCTAAATTACCCCAAAGGACATAGGAAAATCATAAGTTTATTGTTTTTTTGGCTTGAATGGCAAATGTTCTGTGTATCATGTCTGGTATTCAGAGGAAACACAACACTAAGGCACTTTGGACTGGAAACTTGAAAAATCACAAATGCAGGTGTGTTTTTGATGTGGGACATCTTTGGTCATGAGTCCAAAAATGGTGGTCCTGCTTCGCACTGTGAGAAATGTTCCAAGATTGCCATTGTCATGATCTTGCTACCAAGATCTAGCCTGGCATTCTGACAGAGTCGAAAATTCAGGATGACCATCTCACTGCTGCTATGACCTGCAGCTACTAATCATCCAATAGGAATGCAGCAGGAAATGATGCACTGATCAATGGCGCCAAACCCAAACGGTTATACTTAGCTTCGTTGTTTACTACTGTACCTGCACAGATGGAGGACATGCTGATGACCTTTTATTCTTGTATATTGACTATGATTATCATAGCCTATGACTCAGTCATACATCATAAGTCATCATACAGTCCATCTACATCAAACTTGAGGTCATACCCAAGTTTATTAGATCCATCAGATGTCTTGCAAACTTCTAAAGTGCCACTTCCCACACACACACACATTCATCTTATGCCATTGAGGACATTTCATAATATAATGTATTGCTGAACACCAACAGCTTCATTATCAAGCTAATGATAGCTATTGAACTTTTTCATCCCATCAAATATCCCTCACACATGTACATCGGTTGTATTTTTTTTTTATTCTTCATTCACCAGGTAACTCATATCACACGAACACAACTTTAAAGTTTTCCATTAAGTGACAAATGACCACACAGAAGCTCTCTAATGTATGAGCACACAAAAATAAATTCATACACACTAGGTTTATTTCAGCTTGTGTACATAAAAGAATCATTTTCATAAGCATCACATTTCATAAACCAGATTCACGTCGGTTTTCAGGTTTCGTAAGCAACTTCGATGTCACCTTTAATGCAAAGTTAATCCATGAAAGTCAGAATCAAATCTGATCATGTACAAAAGTTTTGTAAAGGATGCCCTTGATTTCTGAAAGAGTATCCAGACCGTCTACGGAACTCGATTTCACATCACAGCATCCGCCACTAATAAAGGTTCCCCAAGAAACATTCACAAACTGGGCCAGTTTCTTTCAGTGCGATAAAAGCCATTCTGGTAAAATCTTTGAATTAAAAAAACACACAGTTAAAATATAAAAACACAATGTGAACACAAGAATATAAAGACAGAGAGGTCAGAAAAATCAGTAAAAATTCTGAAGTGAAGAGACACAAATCACAGGCCTTATTATTCACATGTGACTGGACAGAGGTCATTAGGCAACTACGACTAGCCCCTCCCATCTTAACTGCTGGTGCATGTAGGACATGTTGACGTACTGACATCATTTCCTGGGAAAAATTAAAAAAAAAAAGTCAGCTATGAAGAGAGCAAACAGCCATCTTGTATTAAACCTCCTTGACATTTCCAGAACATCCACAAGGGGTCCTCAGTGTCCAAAGAGCCTTCCATATGCAGACAGAGTAACTGGAATCAGATTTTCTACACATCATATATGATCTTTAATGGCTATACACAGCCCAGATAAATGAAATCCATCAGTCTGTCAAGATCCAGGAAAGATTCCGAAAAAAAAAAAAAAAAAGGAGAGGAGCAAATGCGACATCTTGTTAGCTGATGATCTAACTGGATTTACACACACAGGGCTCTGGGGAACCTGGAAGAAAGAGAGAGAGAAGCTTTGTAATTCTTCTTTCCAGTGCTGAAATCACAAATTTCACAAGCTCTAACCTTTCAGACTTATTGCATGCACAGGCTTTTTTTGTAGTTCCTGTGGGCATAGGAAGTCACGTGACCTCACCTGTCCTCATTGAAGCCATCAACTTCCTCCTCATCGTCATCCAGCTCCATGTCCAGCTCATTGTCAAGGCAACTGCGACCGTAGCTACTGAGGACACTGGACAAGGAACAAATATACAAAAACAGATTCAAAATCAAACGTTAATACTTACTGGCCAGTGTTTCAAAAGTATTTGCTACTCTCTCTGTGTGTGTGTGTGTGTGTGTGTGTGTGTGTGTGTGTGCGCGCGTATATCCTGACCTGACAGAGCGGCAGGTGAAGAAAACGATGCGTTTGAGTTTCTTGTTGTAGAAGAAGTAGTTGAAGGACCAGAGGTTGCCCTCCTCGCCAAAAGGGTCGGAATCTAGATCCGGGTTATAGCTAAAACACACGATACACACAGTTATTCACCGTTTGTCCCAACAGACACGCAGGAGTGGTTTCCTTTCACACCATTGTTTAATTTGGATAAAAAGTTAAACTTCCACTTGCATTCCATATTAAAGAGCTCATTTTTCTAATTTAATCACTTTTAAACACAAAATCTCATGAAACATGATTCAAATTTTTGTAGGATGTAGAAAAAAAGGGTACTAATAAATGAATGTAATTTGTGGCTAGCCTTTTTTTTTTTTTAATGTGAAAAACAGGTTAATTTCTAACAGTCACTTATTTAAGTTGTGTCTTTTCTGTGGCTGAATCTCAAACACTAGCTGTGTTCGACTGGTAATAAAGTGCACCATATAGAGTCATCACACTGACATTATACTCTCTGTAATAAGCATATGGAGTAAGCGGAGATTTGTCCAAGATCGCTGTACAAGACGCTGAAACAATACATTTACGTAACTAATAAACTAACCGACCAACAAAAAAGCAAACCATAAAAATACAACAAATGTTCCCTTTGGTGATTTTTTCTGTTTGGTTGAGGTGATACAAGCATGCAGTATACCTGCAAGTGATATATACTCTGTCACGCTATACATGATTATTCAAATGCTAAACCTTTTAGCACATGTAGAGAGAGAGACACACCTGTAAATGTCACAGCTCTGCAGGTTGATCTCCTGGTCGATGGCGTTCCACAGCTCTGGACCAAGAGTGTTAAACTCCTCCCCTACAGATGAGTACAGGCTGCTATTCACAGCATTGGCCACCTGGGAAACACGTGCAGACACACACGCGCACAAAATAAACCACAAATATCCTAAAGCAGGGCTGACAGCATTCTGACAGCAATAATGGTTGAACCCCACTAAACCAAACCGGTTTTAGCAGAGTCCACCCGAAACACACCCAAGATCAAAATTTTAATAAATTAAAAAAACAAAAAACAAAACCACACTGCAGTCAGAGCTGCTGTTATAGGAAACTAATCAACACCTGACTAATCGGAAGCCAGAATTCAACAGCGCTGCGGAATAACACACCTAATCACCTTGCGTGTTCCTCTGGGTTACCATAAAATACTATATTCCCCGATCCTATTTCCACTTTTTCTCAAGAAGCAACTGTTACACAATTTCGTATTTCAGGAGTGTAATGCCAGAATTCCCCCGAATGAGGACATTTAACGTCTCGGTGCTAGAACAATCTCTGTTGCGCGAGCCATGAACTGGCGGATCACGGCCCAGACGCAGACCCAGCCAAGAACTTCAGCAGCTTGGACCAAGAGCTCGAGAAACGCTGCAGCAAAAACCGGGTTTCTAAACGTTTCGAAACAGTAACAGTTCCTGTGTTAACCTCCTGCATTTATGTTACTTACCAAAGGCAGACCTTTGAGAAAAGGAAGCGTTTTCGAACTTGTATACAGTCCACAGCACTGAATGTAACTATGAACTGATTTAAAAAATAATAAATAAAAGTGTAATTGTTGACAAAATGATGTGTTTCATTCCTTATGTAATTTAAATACACAAGTACCAACCTGTAGTACTAAATTTAAAACTAGCAACAAACTTAAAACCCAGTTCCGGGGGGGAAACGGCACAATCTGGCAACCCTGCCCGTAGGTTTACTGTACTATTCTCTTGTTCCGTGACACACGATTTTGTTCAGAGATAATGACCGGGAACTATTGGACTCGACTCACCCAGTTGAAGCTCGGCTCGCGGCTGAACTCATGGGCTCGGGCGGCGCTGAAGTCGTAATCGGGACGGAACGACTCGTTCAGCGTGGTGATGAGGTAGAACAGAGTCTTCCTGCAGCACTTATCACTCAAAGGGTTCTCCCCTTCATCACCACTCTTCCCCAACCTGAGAGATAGACGGACAGAGATGGTGCGATTTTCAGGAAGCAGACAAAAGATATGATGTGTTTTTGTTATGGAGGAAATGAGAGATGAGACAGTTCTCATGTTGAGAGAAGGTGGTCAGGGGAGACATTTAAATAAAAAATAATAATAATAAAAAAAAAAAAAAACAAGCATGATGCATGCGCGTGTGTGGTTAAGCCTGTGTACGATCATAACAGTGTTCTTCGGTCAAGTTCTCTTCCTGCATGTATCAGTAGTTTATCTAGCACAGTCAAAGCCATACACATTATCTGCTCCTGCTGTGTGGAAAAAAAAAAATCACAACACGTGAAACACGACCTGCATTCACAGTGTCTGCTGGAAAGTCCCGACCCGGGCCATGTGGCCCTCCGATTAATTGCACCAGTGAGATACCAGTTTCTCACATTCAAGCTTGGGTTAGAAGAGCGTCGGCTCTCGGCCATCCTGTCTCCATTTTCTATCAGCCTTGGCAAGATAAGTCAGCTATTACACCCTGAGTGTTGTGCTGTTACAGAAAATACTCAGTGACAAGATAGGGTTTTCCTTCCCAAGGTGTTTTACTCCTCTTGTACAAATTTGCCAACTTTTAATTTTTATTAATTCCAAAAGCACATAACTTTAACACATTTAATGTTGTCTAACGTCAACTAATTGTCAAACTTTCCTGTTCTCACTCGCATCATACTTAGTCACTCCTTCATCAGCCTCTCTTTTGTCTCTCTCTCTCAAAAAAAAAAAAAAAAAAAAAAAAAAAAAAAAAAAAAAAAAAAAAAAAAGGCAGCTAGTCATGCTTGAGAAGCCACAAAGGGCAAAATCCATTTATGATTAGTCTTAGACAATGTTGCGCATCTGCCTGTTTAGAAACTATGACGTATTAGAACAAGCGCATTAATATTAACCTCTTAAGTTCTTAAGTTCATGTTACAGCTAGAACTAATGTAGAGCTAAATAACATGCAATCGGAGCATTTTGACTAATCAGATTCAAGAATCCTACCATGCTGTGGTATAAATGGTAATGATAAACTTAAAAAAAAAAAAAAAAAAAAAAAAAAAAAAAAAAAAAAAAGGATTGCAGTGTCCTTACAGGTTAGGACTCGGAGCGCTGCTGGTCTGCGGAGGTGAAAGAGCCTCCAGCACGTGCGGCTCCCCCTCCTGGCAGAACTGTTTAAACATGTGCTTGTCGTCACCAGCCATCTTGCACGAGTAGCTTTCGATCCTAGAAAGGACAGGAAGAGGGGGGAAAAAAATCAATTTAAACATTTCATCATTCTTTGCTTGCACTGCGAATTGCCCAACCTGACCAGCGTCATAAATTTTACTCTGACAAAAATATATTCTAATAACTCTCAATTCCTTAAACACTCCAAATACAGCTACAGCGTTAAGCGCCACGTACCATTCATGACAGGGCTTGTACGATACATCAAGCACTTTTAAGCACAAGTCATAGAAATCATGCTACAAATACAAATACACTACGTCCTTGGGGTCTCTTCTATTGCACATTTAACCACGTCAGAGCCGGTCATGTTCCCTCACAGCGTCAATACAATGCCACAGAGTTAACGGAAAACAGCACAGCACCGCTGCTTTGAGTTCCTGCCGATGCCAGCTACCGATCCAGAAATAACATTCCCGCAGTAACCGGCCTAAAGGAATCTTCCTGAGTGCATCATGATCTCCGTCACTGTAGAGAATGCGATCCTCGATTCTGATCAGCGAAGAAAAAAACGTTCTGACGGTAGTGCAGCCGCAAAACAGTGTTTACATGCATACGTTACTGTTTCTATAGTAACGGCTCATTCGCAGCGAATCGAAGCCTAATGGGGGAAAAAAACGACCTGTTATTCAACTGAAACTGACGACACGTTTATTTCAGGTCTACGGAAGGAGTCTCTGGTCGGCGGCTTCACGTTTTCGCGCACAGGGTAGGACGGAGATGTTTACACTTTGTGGTTTCTCGATGGCACGATCTCGTTACCTTCAAGACGGCATCGCTAGAGATCTAGTTTGAATGTTTGGCTTCCTTTTATGGCACTGCGTTAAAAGGTCAGAGTTAATCAGGCACATGTGACCTTCTGCAAAAACACCAAGCACATTGTATTTAAAAAAAAAGAGCTGCCATTTTAATAAAGCACAATCCAGTGGAGCACCCAGGCTGGAGGTTGTTACACGAGGCTCTCTGTTCATCTGGAGGTTTATTTGAGGCGCGGATAAAATGTCACGCAGACAGACGGAGGCCGTGCTTTGTGTGTGTGCGCGTGTGTGTGTGCTGCAGGGTTATGCAAGAGGAGAGGTTGCGCCAGGTCCAGACACACAACCCAGATCATATTTATAGGTGAAGGGCAAAAGTCACGATGGTTTATGGGAGTCATGTGACTGAGAACACTCTGGATTAAAGCCTGTCTCCATCCCCAGCGAACAGAAATAAGGTCAGACTCGTTTCTGTGTGGACACAGTGATTAAACTGCCCTGTTTTTCAACTTGATCTCTACACACTATATCTATCGTGTGTGTGCGTGCGCGCGAGCGAGAGAGAGAGAGAGAGCGAGCGCAAGACAGACGGGAATTTTAATCTGTACATGATGGCAATCAGAAAAAACCATAACCTGTTTATTCCAAACTCACTGATAAAGGAAGTCTAAGGGCAGATGTTGAACTCGGTCTATAATAAACAGTTACTTAACTACAACGCGTTTGACTTTTCTATGCCGAATCTGCAGTTGCACCGATGTTTCCAGCGTATTTTCAAGGCTTTAAATGGCAAACGGATCAATAACAGCCACCGAGACCGCATAAAGGAACTGGAACCACGTTTCACTGCATCGCTCCAGTGCTGGAAAGCCCAGAAAACTCCACAAACGTGTTTAATAAGACTTT
Organism: Parauchenoglanis ngamensis; assembly: GCA_030014255.1. Classification (NCBI taxonomy): domain Eukaryota; kingdom Metazoa; phylum Chordata; class Actinopteri; order Siluriformes; family Auchenoglanididae; genus Parauchenoglanis; species Parauchenoglanis ngamensis. The sequence goes on from JAQMYM010000001.1 coordinate 1,388,021, forward strand.
CTTTCACAGCTGTCTCACCCTCACAACTTGCTTGTACGGTGCAAAAAGTGTTGTTTTAAATTTGCGTTATACAGGAACATGCTTTAACCACTTATTAACAGAATTCGGCAGCTGCTCATAGACTTCCATTAGCACACGAGTTTGGCGTATGAAGAGGTTTCGGGTCTTATCTGGGTGCAAGGAAACATTTTGAAACCTTAATCTGTGGTAACACACACACACACACACAGTGAACAGAGATAAGATGGCAAACCCTGGACTATAACTAACTCTACCACAGTGCTAAAATGCTGCACAATGTTTTGCTAAATAATCTGCGGGTGATGGTGCAAAAGTCTCTAATATCCAAGGCAAAAGTTATATTGTGTTTCATATTAAACAACGACATGCTGCGGCTTCACAATGGGTTATAACGCGCTCCTCAATCCCAAAGTGTAGCGCACATAATTCCCAAGAGCGTCGCACGCAGGTCTGTATCAGTTTATGCAACTTGTTTACTGCTCTGCGTATCATGAGGCAGCAATAGATGTTGTAGAGCAATAATTCAGGATCAAGGTCACACCACTGAACTTGGCAGCACAAATGGAACAAAGCTGTGTGTGTGTGTGTGTGTGTGTGTGTGTGTGTGTGAGTGTGTGTGTGTGTCTGGTAACTGAAGGATGTGTCGTACTCACACATGCAAATGTTACACGATACCACAGTCTGCGTCACAGTGCTCGCCTGAGGGATTGATCTCGCTCTCGTACTCGCACCCTCCCCATCGCACACACACCTAACACCCACACGCACTGCCTAACAGAAAAACAGATCAGCATTTCTGTGAAAGCAACAGTTCTGTCTCAAAAAGAGACAGATGTGGTGCATCATCCGCTCCCCACAGGTGTAAAATAACAACAACGAGGAAAAAAAAAAAAAAAAAGGAACGAGAGCACATCATATTTAGTTTTGTCGAGTGCCAGCGAAACACCACCACCGCATCGGCACGGTCTTTTAAACAGCCTGGAAAAACGGCATTAAGTAGGAAAATGATGCACTTTAACGAGAAGGCGTCGATGCTACGTTCGGCCGTTTGTGACGTACAATAGACCACTCATTAACATTAACACGCGTTTTGATTCTGATAAACTAAAAGGCTTCCTTAAGCTTTGCATATTCTTCCGCTTTGGTTTTACTACTTTAATGCTCCTGTATGACAAAAGGTCTATAAATGCTTATACATGAAGTTTATAATAATGAATTATTACTAGTTGCTAACGTCAGTAGTGGTGCGGTTGGGCGACGCTGCCGTAGCAGTAATTACGGGGAATTTCCAGTCTCTGCTAGGTTGCTTATCGGCTAGCTACGATCCAATGGAATGGTTTCATTCTGATTCAAGCGACGCAGCGTGATCATTATCGTTATTATTATTATTAGTGTATGACCAAGGGTTGGCCAATACGACACCAATATCAAGGTAAAAAACATCACAATCCACTGTTCTGAGATTTTGCAGACTGTGCTTTTATAAAAATAGGAGCCTAATTAGGTGTTAAATTTGTACCGAATCTAACTGAAATATTTTTTTGTACATCCCCTTATTTCCAGTTTGTACAATACGTTATAACTTTTGTAAATGTGCTGCTGTTAATAAACCCGTTTTTTATGATCAGATGCCATACAATCGCTTGCTAATCATAATACATCATTTAAACATCTCTGACTAGCATGACAGTCAGATCACCCTGGTAAAATGTGGGATTTTCAAAACCTGTATGTTTTTCACATCATACAGCATCATGCATTATAACATGAGGAAACATTCGGTGTGTGCGTGTGTGTGTGTGAGAGAGAGAGAATCAGCACATCTAATCTAAAATAATCCCTTATAAACACTGACGCAAATACATCGGAGCAACACGTTAACCAACAGGAAGTGAAGCAGGGGGTGTTTAAACATCTGCTTGCGTGTAGGACCAAATGTTCACCATGCACGCTCTGCATCACACACACATTTACATCCAAGCCTGCACACATCCTGAGTCTGAACGAATGTGTGTTCACAACTGGAGGCTAAGCAGGAAGCACTGTATACCTGCCGAGGATGTGCGAGTCTCCGGTTTCCACACACAGGCGAAAGCTGAGCGCTTCGAAGCTCGAGTTCTCCAACAGCTTCATTGCTGAACCAGGAGCAAACAAAACAAGACGTGAGGCAGTGCTCGCACACACAACCACTTTCCAGCATCACACAGTACAACTGCAGTAACACTACAATAAAGCAATGTCATTATTATAACAAACATGGAGCAACAATAAAAAATTTTTTTAAAAAAGCTTGGTTTGTATTTTACACAAAAAAAAAAACCCCACATCCTTACAAATAAACAGAAAATACAGCCAGTTTCAACTAGAACAGCAAAATGTAAAAATCCTTACTGCAGCATCATTATGAAGCAATGCTCTTTTTCTGGTTATATATTTAGTAGACATGTGAGACAGGGATATGCAACCCTTAGGCATAATCCCACATGCCCAATGTAAAAATAACCTTTAAGAAACATATCTTACAGAATAACACAGCTTTTTTATTTTTTTTTGCTAAAAAGCAAAAATGAACAAAGTTTAAATGAAATTTAAGGGGTAAATATGAACTAACCGCAATCAACTTAATTATGTAATAATTATATATA
>JAQMYM010000001.1:1409470-1420895 GCA_030014255.1 Parauchenoglanis ngamensis
GATTGATGATCAGAGAGACTGGAGGAGATTCACCTTAAACACAGAACATTATAATTCACATGTATTATTATGATTGTGATTTTAATGCCATGACTTTCACTGAAAACATTTACAACTCATTTAAGTGGCATATCCATGGGCAGTTTTGGCTCAATGGTTAAGGCATTGGGCTACTGATAGGAAGAGTGTCAGTTCAAATCCCAGTATTCCCTAACTGCCATTGTTGAGTAATGACTGCTCAGTTGTATAAATGAGATAACAAAAGAATGTAAATTGCTCTGGATAAAGTTGTCTGCCAAATGACTTAAACATAATTAAACAGTGTTATTTTAATGAGAATAATCCTCTACCAGTGCTTAGGGTTATTTACCTGCCTTAAACATTCCTCACTCAGGAGGGGGAATATGAAGGTTTTTACACCAAACATTATCATTGCTGTAATTCTCCCTAATTTTATATTTAATTTACACATCTAGTATATTCAACATTCAATAATAACAATTGTGTTGTTATTATTATTAGAGACGTGTCGATGTCAACAGAATTGCTTGCACTGTCCACGATGAGCTGGCCCCAGGGACACCCACAACCACCCTATGCTTGCAGGGACAGCCAGACAAGGTCCTCCTGGACACCGCCAGTGGCATAACCCTGGTGCAGCCGATGGCGCTGCCGGCCATTTCCCGACCCAAGGGTCGATCACATCGCTCATCACGTGCATCCATAGGGATGTTTGGGAGGTGCCAGCACTAGAGAGGTGAGTGGGCCGTGACCGCTGGGCTAATTCCATCTCTCCTTGTCCCCCTTGTTGTAGGTCGGGACTGGCCAGGCCTCCAGGAATCACTCCGGGATGATGCTGAGGAGAAGAGAGCTCCACACTGCCAAAGATGCTGTCCTGCACAGGTCCTCCGGTGTGATGGCTGCCCAGAAGGTGAGCTCCAATTTAACACTAACCCTTTTCTATGTGTGAGCCAGCAGGTCGGCTGGGAGGGGAACTTCGGCCAGGACCAAAAGGAGGACGCATGGTTAAAGCACTGCTGGGCCCAGGTGCTGCCGGTCGAGGAGGAAGAGGTCCCCACTGGATGGTGGCTCCCCACAGCCCACTTCTTCACGCATGGGGGCCTGTTATACTACCACTGCCAATGACATTTAGGAAACATGTGATCTCCTTATTGTCCCCCAAAGAAAGACCCCAGCCATCATGCACCAAGCCCACACCCACACACTGGTAGGCCATGTACGACCGAAGAATACACTGGAGAAAATCAGTGACTGGTTCCACTAGCCGTGGATGGTAGTGGAAATACATTGTTTCTGCCAAGCATGCCCGGAGTGCCAGAAGACTTCTCCATACAAACCGGCACCCACACCTCTCATTCTCCTCCCGATCATCAGAGTCCCCTTCGATCAGGTGGGAATGGACCTAGTAGGGCCGCTTCCAAAGTCCACCTATGACCATGAGTACATCCTTGTCATTGTGGATTATGCCACCTGATACCCTGAGGCCATCCCACTCCAGAAGGTGACATCGCCCAACATAGGCTGGGACCTTGTAAGTTGTTCAGCTGCGTGGGAATCTCGAAGGATATACTCACCGATCAGGGCACCCAATTCGTCTCATGGATCATGCAAAACCTCTGTCGGCTGCAGCATGTTCAACACCTCTGCACGTCTGTATCCCATTCCACAGACCGACAGCCTGGTGGAGAGGTTTAACCAGACCCTGAAACGCATGCTTCATCAGGTCATCGAAAGCAAGGCGTAAAACTGGGACCTGCTCCTCCCATACATGTTATTTACCATCCACAAAACACCGCAAGCCTCGACTGGGTTCACTCCATTCAAGTTGCTATTCGGGCAGCGGCCCAGGGGGCAGCTGGACTTCACCAAAGAAGCCTGGGAGGCCCAATCCTCTCCATTCCACTCCATGGTCGAGCATGTGGCGGAGATGCAGGAGCAGATCATGAAGGTGGGCCCCATTGTCTGACAGCATATGGTGGCAGCCCAGCAGAAGCAGCAAAGGGTCTATAACATTCAAGCCCAAACCTGCAAGTTCCAGGTTGACGAGAGAGTACTGCTCCTAGCCCCCAGCACTGCAGGTAAATTTCTTGCATGCTGGCAAGGCCCATACATCATGGTTGAGCAAGTAGAACCAGTCACATACTGCCTACAGCAACTGGGTAAGTGGCTCCCCTCTGCTCTCACTGTAGCAAGTCCCCTGGAAGCAGTTGAAAAAGGGCAGGAGCACTCGCCATTCCAGCCCCTCCAGGAGTCATTGTTAGGCAGCAGCCCTACCGAGTGCCAGATGCCCAACGTCATGCATCATTGAAGAGTACACCAGCCCCTGGTCCAGCCCAATCATCATGGTGCCCAAGCCTGATGGAAGCCTTTGGCTCTGCAATGACTTCCATAAGATTAATAAGGTCTCTGAATTTGATGGGTATCCAATGCCAAGAGTGGATGAGCTGGTGGAGAGATTGGAGAGGGCTCGATTCATTTCCACGTTGGATCTTACTAAAGGATATTGGCAGGTGCCCCTCACCCCTGCCTCCAGTCCCAAAATGGCCTTCAGTACCCCCTCGGGGCACTGCCAGTACCGGGTTCTCCCCTTTCGGGCTGCACAGAGCCCCAGTGATGTTCCAACGCCTCAAGGATGTCTTACTATGCCATCACCAGGACTACGTTGCAGCCCATGGTCTTCCACTCCTGCTCGTGGGAAGATCACCTGTTCCATCTTCGTTGAGTCCTCGAGGAGCTATGGTGGGCTGTGCTCACAGCAAACTCAAAATAGTGCCACCTAGGGCTCACAGAAGTTCAGTACCTGGGCTACCGCATCGGGCACGGCCCTGCACAAAGAAACAGGTATGTGCTTTCTTATGGCTGGCTAGTTATTACAGGTGATTTGTAGCTGGCTTTGCCTCTATAGTTGCCCCTTTCAGATCTAACCAGGAAGCGCGAGCCGGAGACCATGCGATGGATGTCTGCCATGGAACGAGCCTTCAACACCTTAAAGACCACCCTCACCAGCTCGCTGGCCCTCAGAAATCCAGACTTTGATCGCTCATTCTTGGTACAAACGGATGCCTCAGCATCAGGACTTGGCGCAGTCCTCACCCAGGACTTTGACAGGGAAGAGCATACCATTCTGTACATCAGCCGGAAGCTGACCCCCACCGAGCGACAGTATGCAGCTATCGAGAGGAAAGCCCTAGCCATCAAAGGGGCCATCGACGAACTATAATATTATCTCACCAGACGGCAATTCACCCTCATCACAGATCATGCACGCTTGCAGTGACTAGCAAAAAACAAGGACAAAAACAAAATAACTCATTGGTTATTGTCATTACAGGGCTTCTCCTTTCAAGTGCTGCACCAGCCAAGGGTAATAAGAGGGGCGGGTTTGGTTAACCCGGCACAGCTAGCAAGGAATTTCCAACCACTCTCCAACTCACAGCAGCGGTGCATAAAAGGGAAGGGGCGACAACCGACAGAAAGTGAGGTATGAGATGGGTGTATGTAATGTTTGTTACCCTTTCTCCCATTTTTGTCTGTTCATAGACTCTCCGTGAGGCTCACTGCTGTTGATGCACTGCTGGCCAACGCCCTTCACATGAAGGAGTCCCCAAGCTGCCAGAATCTGAAACCTGGAAGTGAGCTGCATGGCCACGCGCACATGAGCACAAGGACACTTTACCTCACGAGCACATTTGGGACTTTTTTCGCCACATAATTTAACAACTGACACCGTTGGGATTTCTGCCTCCTGGCTCTACAGTGTTTTTGGTTGTCCTCTGTTGTGCTCGCTTACAGTACATTTACTTTATACACAATAACAGTTTTGTCATGAATGTCTATTTTTATTTATATGCAGTAAATGTATTTTTTCATTGCAGTGAATTTATGCTCAACTCTCATCACCTCTCCTACCATATTTTAAGAAATGGTTTTATTTAGCCATAAATATGACTTTACAAAAGGCTGTGGGTTAAGATGTTTAATTACATTCATGTAACCAGTGTTTAAGACATGTCATATTCACTATTTACATAATTACTATTTGTAATTACTTTTTTATTTGTCAAACAAACTATGCAGTATTTACACTTTTTCTTATATTCTAATTAAGTGAAGATGATTTCTTACTGTGTACATTTAAAGTCTCTGGTTTCAGACACACAGTGGCTGTGCAGTTTTTTAAAACCATAATTTAATAAGTGTTTTTGCATTTCTAACTGTGTTTCCATGCAGGTATAAACACCTTTATCAGGCAGACAGACATTAGGAATGTCTTCATTCATCTTGTCATCATCACTGGGTGGTTTGTTTTTTGCAAAATAAGCAGTAACACCTGTATCCACTAGTCTGTATCTCACATGAGAGTGAATATCATCTGCACATATCTGCATTTTCTTAAAACAATTGTGATGACTTCTACAGAAAGATCACTTTCTTAAAAATTTTCACATCCTGAAAAATTTACAGAGCCTCTGGATCTGGATATAATCATCTAGCTGAACCATACGACCCACAGGCCTGGGACTGCTCTGATAAATGTCATAAATTCAGGAAATTAATTAAGAGTCCATGTTCAAAATGAAACTGTTTTATGGATCTTTGAATGACTGGAAAGTGGAGCTAGTCTCTGTTATTCCACTAGGGGGTGAAAGAGAGCAATAAACTCAAGGTCATAAACTCAGTAACTGACAAGATGTACTAATGATGTAATCTTTCATTGCAGGATAAAACAGTTGATGTTGTAACCATGTCTCTGATAATATAATCTTAAACATATAATCGCAATTAAATCCATTAAAACTATAAAATCCAGATGTTGTTGCCACAGACTCACCTGATACAGTCAGTGTAACAGCATCACTGATCTCTGAGCTCTGAGAGTCACTGCTCTGTCCTCTGCAGGTGTAGTCACCACTGTCAGAGTAGTTACCAAACAGGATACTGACCACCTGCATTGTGCTTTCTGTAATTAATGCATCTGTATCGAGTGTGTTATTATTCTTATACCAGCTGTATGTCCACTCAGTGCCTCCTCCTCCCTGTAGGTCACATGTGAGAGTAACAGTCTCTCCAATGTACACATGTGTATCAGGCTTTATGGACACCACAGCTTTAGGACTCCCTATAAAACAGTCTATTGTTAATAAAATATACATAAAGTAATTCCCAAGTGTGTTATTTTAAAAATCATGAATAATTAAATTAGAAATGAACATACAATTTGAAATACTGACATAAAATACAAATTAATCTAATTAAAGAACCACAGTGTGGCTATTTCATTATATATTATATATTATTATTTCAAGCACAGTTTTGTTACTCATTCTTTTCTCATTATGTTGGCATGGCAGAGTCAGCGTAATCTTCTATTTGCAATTTTGTACTGTTTTCATAAGTCACAATTTTATGATTTTTAACACAGAACCATGGAATTCCAGCAGAGACATAGATCCCATACAGGAATGTGGTACTTATGCTTTTGGGAAAGATCAGAATTACTGTGTATCAAAGCTCCATTTCTTTCCCGAAGAAATACATAGGGAGTGATTCACTGGTCTTGCCATAGGTTGTTCAAACCAAACCATAGGTGCTCCAGACATGAAACTTGGCCATTATGTGGTGCTCCTTCACTCTGCTCAGACATGAGATGAGTCTGATCTGCCTAATGGTGGCGCTATACTGTACCATGTTATGCTTTATAAATCTTGAGAATTGTAAGTAGTTAATACCCTGAAAACTGTGAGATAAAAATTTTTTTTCAGTAACTCCTTGACTAATTCTTAACCATTTTGCAATTTGAGTCCTTTAGCTCCACCCACTTTGATGTTTAGCTAATTTGCATAATATGAAAACATAGGAATTTTTTTAAAGGATTTTTTTAGGATCTTCACAAAATTGGTCTCAGATGACTCAGGAGAGTTTAACCATCAATACATGTCAAAAAAGATGCTACGATTTATGAACAGTATGGCCACCAGCTGCCAATCAATTCTAATGGGGCGGAGCCTAATTCACTGAAACAGTTGCATTGACTTGAACAAAACATGATGGGGCCCCTTCAGGACAAGTTTATGGTAAAACCATAACAACCACATCTTATATCTTTTACCAGGCTCTGTCAAGCCAATGTCAAAAGTCCGTTCATAAACTGCAGCCTTCTGGTTTTATATCTATTTATCTTATCTTTTTTATTTTACTTTCAAAAACAAAATACGAAATCAAGATCCTCACAGTATGAGTGAATTCACCAAGAGAAGATCCTTTGATCCTTTTTTTATGGTTATAAATGGTATTGATAAAATTCATGACACATTGACAAATTCTGTATGGTGATGTACAAACACAACGTTCTTAGTTCCTATTCAGATCAAACATTTACACAAATTAAAGAGTAAATTAAATAAATTACCTTGAACACGTGGCACTTGTGTAAGTGAACTCAGCACTAAAAAGGGAATAAAAACAGCAGATATGAGATTTTATTTCAGAAGTGCTTACCTTGTGTGCAGTCCCATAAGGCATGTATGTGCAGATGTAGAATAGAATGCCTTTTATTGTCACTTGCAACCAAGAAGGGGGATAAAGAGGGGAAGGTTTATCTTCTGACTGTTTTTTGGTAATCTGCCACACTTGATGCTGCCCTTTTGCAAGCCTGATAACAAGCTCCTGAATAGAACCAAGAGTAACTCGTTAAAGACCTTACATACACATATCCCCACAGGGATTTCACCACTGGGAGTGTATGTTAACTGTTGGAAATGACGGGTCATCTTTCTGAATGAGAGTATGGCCAGAACAATCTATAAACCATCCAAAATCCAAATTAAGCTGATATAAATTTCTGATTGCTGTATATAATTGATAGATATAATTGATATAATTGATCAATCTATAATTGATAGAACTGAACAAGTCTAAAGTAGGCTTCCAGCCACCTTAAACCTATTCTGTGAAGTGGAAAAGAAATTATTGCAAATGCATATGCAATATGATGGTAGTTCACTGTGAATTTTGATAGTAAATAATTCATAACCAGAGCAATTCATATGCTAAATTTGTGTGGAGCTTAAAGTAGGCTGTGAAATTCCCTTTGCATTCAGTCAGTGGGTGTTCTAGTTCTACATTATTGGTCAAAATGTTAATATTTATGCTGCCTTCACATGTTCTCAGAGTTATAGAAAATAGAAGTTGCTGATTTGGACACTGCACAGGGAAAAATATTCATTTATGTGTATTGAGTAGAGAGAGGAGAAACATTAAACTTTTAAAAAGACAATAATATTAGCTAAACTGGTGTAAGAACTGATTAAATGATAACAATTGGCATCTTTCGAGTTTATCGAACATTAAATTAACTAGATTATTTTGGGGATGATTTTTTACCCAAAATATCTAAAGACATGTTTACTTCTAAATAAATTATTTGTAGAGTTTAAATGACCTCTGTACACTTGGAAATTACTTCATGTATAGTTAATTAACAACTTTTATTTTTCTAGGGGAGTCCTAAAGCTGTGGCGTTCATAAAGCCTGATATACATGAGTTCACTGAAGAGAGAGAGAAAGGATGTGATGTACAGGGGGAGGAGACACTGAGTGGACATATAGCTGATATAAGTATAATAACACACTCAATCATAGAAGGATTCTATGGATTCTACACAGCACAATGCAGGAGCTCAGTATCAGGTCTGTAAGCTAATCTGGTATTCAGGTAATAATCAGGTATTCACCTGCAGAGAACAGACAATTGGCTCTCAGAGATCACTGACACTGTTACACTGACTGGATCAGGTAAGTAACATCTGAAATTTATAGTTTTACACTTGTAAATTCCCCTTTTGGAATCTGCTGCAGAGCTTACAGAAAATCAGCACGATTTGATGATTGTCCACGTGTGTCTTGTTTTGATTCTGGACATGTCTCTGCTCCTGTCTTGTAGTTGATTTATTGCCCTAATGTGTCTGAAACAATTTTGTGGTTTGTGGGTGAAATGAGGAAATAGGAGACAGGCTTGTCACAATTCCCAGGTGTGTTTATTCACTTTTTTTTTTTTACATGTTTCAGCTATTTCGCTGCTTCGAAGTCTCACTCTGGGACACACACATGACTCTGTGTTGGTTCAATGGCTCTCTCTCTCTCTCTGCTCACCAGCCCCCTGCAAACACATACAGACACACTTAAGTAGATTGCCAGTGATTAAACACATGTGAGACTCTTTCACGTTCTACCTGCTGGTTCAACCTGCCTCATTTCCATCCACAGTTGATGCTTGATCACTCCTCAGCTGCCAGAGTGTCATTACAATGTTCACCTGTTTTCAGTTACCTTTTGATTAGTTCTGTCTGTTTCTTTGTCTCATTGTAAATGTAATTTTGTGTCTTTTGACCAACAAGCCTTTTTAAGGAGTCTTTTTAACTCCTGTTTTTGTCCTCTGGTTTCCTCTTGGTTTTTCCCTGGTTTCCGTCTGATTTCCCCCTTTTCCCCATTGGTTTCCCTTGGTTTCCCCATTTCCCCAATAAATTTTTATAGTTATTTAAGATGCCATTTTACCTGGTTATTCTTAGTTTCCACCTGATGTTCACCTGGTTTCTGAGTGTTTTCCCCATTTTCCCTTGGTTTCCCTTGTTTCTCCCAGTTACTCCTTTTCCAATTTTCACATGGTTTTTCCCTGGTTTCCTGATGTTTATTTGCTTGGTTTCCCCCTGTTTCCCCTGGTTATTCATGGCACATTTATACCACTCTTCAAATGTAAGCAAATTTGCACAGCATCATGTTTGTTTAGGCAGAAAAATGTTGGAGAGGAAATTGAAGATAAGTGGGAAGCAATTCAAGACAGAAAGGTGAGCAGACCTTAGACGCTGTAGATGGAGACATTTGAATTTGCACTGGTCTCGTAAATAAGAATGTCAATATCAAAAGTGTCACATCCCTATCCCGCCATGCCAGCAGTCCATTTTCCACAGATGTCAATTCTGGGTCTGTTACTACCAAGCATTCTGGCACATAGGTGGAACCACATAGAGGTGGAATAACAATGAATCCCCATTTCTGTATTCGGACCTTTTACACAGAACAGCAAGATGGAATAAAGGCACAACATTCCCATCTTGAAAAAACTGGGTAAAAGGGGCTTCAGATGTTTTCAGAAAAAAATTGGGAGCAGGGACCTCCAGAAAGCAAGAGTGAAACTTTGTATGTTCTTTACCTGAAAGCAAAACTTCCCACATTGGGGCAATTTGTTATACTAGATACAAGAATGTCAATTGTGCCTGCATAATAGGGATCATCAGCTACAGTATGTGAGTTTGCACAGGGAGATAAAGTGCTCATATTACTACCCACATTGAGCGCCAAACTACTCGCAAAATGGGAAGTGCCCTTTGAGGTCACATGGTGAATCGGGGACATTGAATATGAGGTAAAGCAAAAGGATAGAGGTGGGGCACAGCAGATATACCAGCTCATTTTCCTCAAACCATGGAGGGAGGTGGTCCATGTGGCTTCGTCAATTGTCCTTCATGAGTGGGTGGAGCTGAGCCTGCAAATGTGAGGCTAAATGCTAAGTCCCCAGTGGAGACCACCTCTCACTGTCCCAAATCACAGAGGTTGCCCAGTCATTTCCAATGTGTTTTTGCTTCTACTCCATTGCCCTACTCTCACAGAAGGACACATTGAGCTGGAAGTACTATTGTTTTTGACCAAAGACAAAAAACAAGTGGTGTGGAAGGAGCTCACAGCGAAGCCTAATATGGGGGTAATCGAGGAGTGCCACACTGATCGATCCAGTCCACTGGTCTTGGTTCCAAAGGCAGAGAGCTCGGTTCGGGTCTTTGGGGAAATGTCAATGCAGTGTCTATATTTGATGTGTATTCAATACCCCACATTAATTAACTGCTTGATCAGTTAGGTGCGCCTTGCTTTTATTCAACACTAGATTAGACACAGGGATATTGGCGAAGTAATCATTGGCAGTGACACCTTCAGCACCTGAGGGCTATCCAGACATCCTTAAAATGGATAGGACTCAAACCCGAGAGAGTGTGCAACTGGCAGGTGGAAGTACAGTATATGGGCTTCCACTTGGGCCATGGGCAAATGTCACCCCAAATTGACAAGAGAGCAGTGATTGTGGCCTGCCTGAGACTGAAAAGGAGATAAGATAGTTTCATATTATAGAAACCCATCTTTCACTTTTCGTATTGTAGATTTGTTCCAAGTTATTTGGATTTCACCAACCCTGCTGAAAAAGGCGCATGAGATCCATTCCAGTGGACTCAGCCATGCCAAAAGACTGTTATACAAGTAAAAGCTGCACTCTGTGGTGGACCACTCATGAATTCTCCTGACTTATTCCTCTCCTCTGTTTTGTAGACTGACATATCAGACAGAGGCCTGGGGGGCTGTGTTGTTCCAGGTGGTGGAGAAGAAGGAGCATCCGATGCTGTACCACAAGCTCTTGGTGTGAGAAAGCAAGTACAACAAGATCGAAAAAGAGTGTCTGGCCATCAAGTGGGAGGTCCTCAACCTTCGATACTACCTGCTGGGATGGGTCTTCATTTAGGAGGTTTTAACCAAAAGCACACCAGTTTAAATTCTATTTAAACCTAACATATGATTTTCTTTTGATGAAACATGAAGATTAAAGGGTGGACTAGAACAGGACCCAATGCACTACAGTACAGCTAAAATGAAACACAAGAAAACACTTGTGATAAATAGCATTTTATGAGAACACATTGTTGATGTTCATTTATTAAATGGTTGAATTGTTGAAAATGACTTCCTACTGTTTTACAACTATATTTTATTATTCTAAAATTGCATTTAAGTAACTGAAACTTTTACCACACCAGGGTCGACATGGTAAGAAGAAGGAAAGGGATTTTTCAGGTAAAACGATGAGTCAGTGAGTCAGAGTAAGTCAGTGAAGTTTAACGCATGTTCACCATGACAGAATATCTAATTTGAAGGTAAAATACAGCTTCTGCTTGTTCTAAACCTCAGTAGCAGTATTCATTAGCGGACGCTGGTCATAACTGATCACTGTGATAGAATTACTTTTATCTCAGCTATTCACAGTGTTAAAATTAGAGCATGAAATGTGTTTAGTCTGTACAGAGTGGCAGGTCAAAATCTTACTGACTAACTGCAGCCTGTATGCACATGTATATATGGAATGAATTAAAATACATACAGAATACATATTATACAGAACTAATTTGTCTGTTCTTTTGATGTAAACAAGCAAATGTAGTTTAGTAACAATAAAATTTATTTATAAGTCTAGCAGATGACATTGTAGTCATACCATGTGTAACATGTGTGCTTCCTCCAGCAGTGTCCTGTGTGAAGATCAGCTCCAGTGCTCCATCTGTCTGGATGTGTTCACTGATCCAGTCTC
>JAQMYM010000001.1:1487148-1497531 GCA_030014255.1 Parauchenoglanis ngamensis
TGCCCACTCACACCTGATTGTCATCCCATTGATTGAAAACATCTGACTCTAATTTCACCTTCAAACTAACTGCTAATTCTAGAGGTTCACATACTTTTGCCACTCACAAATAAGTAATATTCAATCATTTTCCTCAATAAATAAATAACCAAGTATAATATTTTCATCTCATTTGTTTGACTGGGTTTTCTTTATCTACTTTTAGGACATGTGTGGAAATCTGATCATGTTTTAGGTCCTATTTATGCAGAAATATAGAAAATTCTAAAGGGTTCACAAACTTTCAAGCACATCTGTATGTAAATATTGGGTTCTTTTCATATTAGAACATGGATGTTGAGGATTTCCTCATTGTATTTCTTCCTCTATCCTGTTAAAATGGTTAGGTTTACTGAAATATCAAGTGTCAAGATCCACCTATGAGAGGGATATCTGTGAAGGACCTGCTGCACTTCCCTATGACTTGTGGGGGCTGTGGGTAGTCTTGTCTTGCTGTGTAGGAGGAGTTTAAATGCCCCATCTTACATGTTTTTTGTCATTTCTCTGCATATGGGCTGTGTCTGAATTGAAGAGAGCTTGGTCTGATTCCACAGGTCTCCTTTATGTGCTTAATATGTACAGGACCGGGAGGTGCTGTTTCCTAGACCAAGGGGAGGGCCCAGGATTTTGCCATCCAATGAGTTGGGTGGGAGACTGCTCATAGACCTTACTTGGCAAATAGTTGAAAAACAGTCAAACAGCCTGCTGGCAAATGTGGCTTGGATAGGAGGAATCATCCTCATTATATGGACCCTCAAATGCAGTATCCACATTATTTTCCCCATCCAGCGCCAGACAGCTTGATTTTGTGAAGAGGATGTCTGCCCCAGACATGCTTGAGTTGATCTGATTAGTCCAACTGAGCATACCTGAGATCTTGGTATTGGTATTGTCAGTTGTAAGTGTCATTCTAATCATGGTCCAAGTTCTGAGAGGCATCAAACAAGCTTTTAGAAAATTCAAGGCAATTTTCTGGTTTGCCCCATGCAGGTGAAGGATTGTGACTGCCTTGCTGCAATTAAGGCACCACAGGCAGGTTTGCAAGTAAGTCACTCTAATATGGAGGCTCACTAGCTGTGACAGGTATCGTGGGCTAGAAAGGTAGCCTGTAATTACTAATTAAGTGAGCAAATGTGTGAGGGTAGCAGGCTAAGCAACTTCCCCTCAAGAACTGTATTGCTATGACAGGCCTGGAGGGTGACCTATAATGATCCCATGGACAGGTGAGTAATGAAGGTTTGCTTCAAGGGGGAGCGTGACCTGGTCTGTTTGCCTGCAGGCAGGACGGACCCTTCCTCATCATTGGATGAATACTTCTATCTGTCAGCACTCATATAGGAATGTCCCTCTCATAGGTGGCTCTCAAGCATGAGATGAAGAAAGAGAACCTGTTAAAGCACATCACAGAATCTTACAGATGATGTAGTTACAAGACTTTACCAATCTCTGGAAGCTTTTTAATCTCTTCATTGAGAGACTCCTGAAGCTGACGCAGAGTTCTCCTCAGTGTCTCCATACTCAGATGAGAATTATTTCTTACATTATTCCAATTTTTGTTGTGTAAAGGTCCATGCAGGAATGGGTAGACCTACAGTACGGCAGGAGAAAGGAAAAATGCTGGGACTGCCATTCTGCTGTTCTGTCATGTGCTGCATAATATAACTATTGAGAAAGGGAGCATCTCTAACCTGCAGGAACTTGAGGTGATCCTGTGTATGTAAGAGCTGCTCCATCTCATTGTTTTTCTTCTTCAGTTCAACGATTTCCTGTTCCAGCTCACTAATGAACTGTTCTGCTTGCCTCTCTGTTGCTTTCTGTTTTTCTTCCATCACTGTTAGTAGGTCAGACTGGCTTCTCACAATACAGAGTATTAGAGCACTGAACATCTTCATGCTTTCTGTTTTTTCATTGTCTGTGTGTTTCTAACACAGGAATATATATATCATTTTTGATTAAGGATTCAATGCTGGATAGTAATCATTATGGGAAATTTCAGAGTATTAGTTTTGACTCACTTTATTGAGTTCTACAGACTGTTTGAGTTCCTCTATCTTTTCCTGTCGGTTCTGGATCATCTTACGAACATGTTTCTGTGTCTCCACCAGGTGACTCTAATATAGTGATAACACAAATAAAAATTGATTAATTTCTGAATGTAAAAATAACAAATCCATTTTATTGTACTATATAAATGTCTCACCTTCTTCACTTGACATTCCTCCTCCATAGGAACAGTGCTGTGATTCTTGTGGTCTCCCAAAACACAGAAATGACACACGCACTTCTGGTCATTTTTACAGAACAGCTCCAGGGGTCTTTCATGTTGCTGGCAGATGTAGTCCTCCAGGTTCTCCACAGGGTCAATCAGTTTGTGTTTTTTTAATTTAGCTGTTGTTTTATGGGGTAACAGATGAGTAATACAAAGAGAAACCCCACAGTCTAGACAGGATCTTAGAGCCTCAACCTTTTCCTTAGTGCAGGAGTCACAGAGAACCCCATTAGGTTTTAGATTCGGAGGTTCGTCTTCAGTTCTGATGGATGTCACCTGAGCTGACAACTTAAACTGAGAACACAGTTCAGAAATAAAAGTATTTACACGGAGCTCAGGTCTTTTAGGGAAATGTGCTATGCACATTGGACACTGGTAATGTGAACTGCTGTCCCAGAACCCTTTGAGACAGGTCATGCAGAAGTTGTGTCCACATGGAGTAGAGACTGGATCAGTGAACACATCCAAACAGATAGAGCACTGGAGCTGTTCTTCATATAAGAGATTGCTAAAGGAAGCCATAACTAACAAAAGAGACAAAGATATCATTTTATATCTTTATATAATATATATAATCTAATTTTATATTTTACCGTAAATATCCCAGTTTTACTCGGGCATTAAATACAAATAAAATTAACAAATAAAATGTTACCTTTTTACAGAAATACACAAATGATATTAAAACCGGGTACATCCTTATGAACTGTAAACAAGTTAGAACAAAGGGCATGCACAGAGCATTTTCTAAAACCTGTTTGTCTAACTACTTGTTGCTGGGAATACATTCTCCAGTTGGGATAGCCTCAACATTCCCATAAAAAAGGGGGTTTTTTTGTCGTTGTTTTTTTTTTTGTTTAGGTGTTTACAAAAAAAATTTAGTAGTTTAATCAGGTAGAATAAAACATAAAACACAAGTGTTACAGTCATAACAATATTTGATATGTGCTGAACAGGTTTTGCAAGTAGTATTCAATAAAAGAAAAGAAATCTTATCTATTTTACCTCTGCTCCCCTGTCCCGTTTCCCCTAGTTCTTGTATTTTACCTGCAGTTGATTAGTCAATTAGATAAAAACACTGTAGGTGCCTTAACATGGAGATAGTGTTCTCATGAAGGCGTCTGTATTCTAGTTAAAAACTGGTTATGCGGTTAGTGGTTGCCTAACCTGAGTGACATCAAGAAGACACTCCCAGTGTTTTTGGTTTTTTGCTTTGTTTTTGTATTAAAACAAATGTTTTCCACCAGATGGCAGACATCCATGTACAACGGCCCATAATACATTTCTCCACAACGTCTTAGGAATGATTCATGACGATTCAAGTGATGATTATGACAGTCATGGGAGAATGTGCTTTGTGTGTCAGAGGAGTGGTTCTTTATTCTTTGCCTGCCCAGTAAATACGTCTGACGACATGAGGTGTGATTAAGCAATGTCTCATTAATGTCTTCTTTTAGGACTGGTGGGAAAATCTGATGGTTTAGGTTATATTTATGCAGAGATTCACAAACCTTCAAGCAACAATTCATATACCACATATAAAAGGTATGAATGTTGGGTTTTGCAAAGTTTTGCAAGATTTAGGTGGTATTTCTGTTGATTCCCAAATTACATTGTGTAGCATAGATTCTCAGCACATGCATGAAATTGTGAAGAACTGCAACTGTTTTCTCCAGGCTCTTCTCATGTTGGTGGATAACATGAATAACATTTACTGCTCCTGCTAGTGGCCTATCATAATGAAATTAACACATGAATTCATTTCCAAGAATTCTAGTATTAATGTAAGTCTGGGCGGAGTAGGAAATGAGTAACATTTTTATCTGACTTTATTTCAGTATTATCTACTCCCTGTACTGCAAACTGTCTAGCTTTCCATTTTAAAACCATATTAACAGGTGACTTTTTATCTCAGACAGCTTGCATATAAGCAGTGTGCGCTGAGATTGTTAGTACTATTTGTTTGCATTCTTCACATTGAATGTAACATGGCAGTTGAAATTGAAAACTCATGTATTAAAAGACATCCAGTGCACTGTTTCATTGTGTAAATGCTGAATGCATTTCATTGTGTAAATGCTGAATACATAGATTTGAGAGACAGGGCTTTTAACATTTAAGAGACATTTAAGGCTTAACTGTGTTTTGTTTGTGAAGGTACCAAGTCTGTATGCACTAAGTGCTTTTAATCATGGCGCAAATGTCCTCCAGCAGGTTTCTATCTTTGTAATCCCTTACAAAATAGTCACAGGAACGTCACAAGGTTTTTAGACATATCACGTTACTTTTAACTTTTTCCTTTTTTCCCCATGTTTACTTGATTTATGTATTTTTAAATGTACTTTTTTTTATGCATGATTCTTTTCCATGAATTAATTCCATTTCACATGATAATCTTTTTGTATGTAAGATGCGTTTTAATTTATCACATTCACATGACATCGTGTTTTACTTGAATTCAGTTGTGCAATTTCAGACCATAACATGATAAAATGTGTGTACGCAAACTTTGTGAGCTTTCACACATTGTACTTGCTCTTGTTACAGACATGAAGTGCATGTGATTGTTCTGTGTTGTAATGCTCACAACAGTATCATATACACATGACATTAACACCCAATTTAAAAAATACCTGAGGAGGAAAAAAAGATGTGATCAAGACACACCTGACAAAAGCTAGAAATATACTTACACCAGCACTGACTCTTATGGATGGAATGGAGGAAATATGAGTACTAAGTAATAGCGTTGTCTTCATCAGGCAAACTACAGTAATTGTTTTAAAAGCACTTTTGCTTTTGGTAAAGGAAACCTGAAACACAGAAACCAGAGAAGAATATACCTGTATCTGGGGAGTCAAATACATTTTAGGTAATGAGCAGCATTATACTTAGTTCAAGAGGGCCAGACCAATAACACACGCACACATACAACATAATTTGCAAAACTATTTACAAATTTAAAAAGTTATAAATGTATAAATATTCACGCCTGGTGGTGTGGAGACACCCAAATTAATTCTTTTCAAAATACATGTATAGTTTGTATAACGACAATTACCAATTAGATTTTACTCACCGGCACATTTTATCAGTAGCTGAATTTATGTCCCTGAGATTATTGCCCTTTTGTGCCCCATCAGAAAAACTAACTTTATTCTACAAAGTTCAAATTCTTTTGTTGGGGTGGATTAGAAGCCAGTCCCGACCCATGTGTCATATGTATACTTTAGATAGGACTAAACAAATTCTTTATTATTTTTTTTTAAATCTCCATCTTAGTAGTATTTTTAAAATCAAAATATTACATTGGTGTAAGTTTAACACCATAGAATAGGTTTCTATGGAAAAATTATTTCACTTTGAATAGGTGTGATGATGAGTTTTTACCTCCATTATTAAGAGAAGATACATTTTTCCATTCAAAGTCTGACCAGTGAAAGAGTAGATAAGAGACTTGGTTGCAACATTATAGAAGGAGATCAGACCTTCTTCACAATCCACAAACACCCCAACTTTTTCTAGGAGAGGAGAGTCACAAGCTTTATATTCAGTATTATCCTCAGACATAACACCCGGTATCTATTTTCAGTGCTGTTTGTAATCTCCCCCTTCCTATTAGCAGAGTCTTGTGCCACTCCTAAATCCCATTTAGTCTTCCCTTTGACCTGCACCTCATAGTAAAATCTCCCTGAGGAGAATCCCTTCTTTCCCAGTATGCAGGGACAATGATCGAATCGCTTCACGTTATCAGGCAGTTTTTGTCGAAAGTCTCCATGTCTCATTGTCAGACAGGATGAGATCAGGATTTGCTGTATCAGGATCCAAAGTCACACCCACTGAGAGAAAAAGACAATTTCAAGACTGTAAAATGTGAAATAATTAAAATAAAATTTTGTCACGTGTAAGAGGCCACATACCTGCATATTGCCGAATTCTCAGCAGACTCTGTAGATAATACACAGCAACGTTCCTTAGAATCAGATGCCACTGTAGTTCAACATGGTCCTTGGAGCAATTTTGTTTGGGCAATACATGAACATGGCACTTTAGTACCACTATCCGTCCACTACAGTACATGCACATCCTCTTTCTGGTACACAATTGTTGATAAGTTGAATTTTGTGTACAAAATATTTTACTTCATGTTGAAAAATTGAAAAAAAAAAAAATTGTCAAGCCTAACAAAAATTGAAAAAAAAAAAATCCCTACCGACCCATGACCTCAACTGACAACCAACAGGAACCAAACCTTTTTTTTTTTAGGCCCCATCACCTTTAGCAGCTCCGCCTGGCTTCTCTCATTGCAGCGCATCAGAGACCTGAAGATCTCTACAATGTCCGATTTCTCCTTCTCTGTGTTTTTCTAACGTGAGTTAAGAAGGACCATCTTCTGAACATCTACCTGTGTCTCACCAAGATAGCTCTATGAATGGCAAAATATAACTCAATCATTTATTTGCATAATTTACAGACAGATTTTTTTTTTGCACTGCGTCTTAATGTCCTAAACCTTCTTCGCTCTAACCTCCTCCTCAATAGGAACAGAACAGTCGTCCCTACAGAATAGTTCCAGGGGTCTCTCATGTTTCTTGCATAAGTAATCCTCCAGGGTCTCCACAGGGTTGTGTGTTTTGAGTTTTGCTACAGTTTTATGAGGCATCAGATGAGTGAGGCAGAAGGAAACTTCACAGTCCAGACAGGACTTTATAGCCTCCAGCTTCTCCTCAGTACAATTATCACACAGAATCTTTTTAGACTCTGTGGGATGATGTGCAGTGCTCTTGGAGAAAGCCATGACTGACAGAGGAGACCTAAAGATGCCATCAGTGTCTACCACTGTCACATCTATTAATTCAGATACTCAAGTATGCTTATCTGTGATTCACGTTTCTCCTGTTCTTTCTTTCTTTGATTTTCTTGATTTATGTCATGGATTCTGTACAGTGACCTTGAGTGTGAGAATGTAATTAAATCTTATTCTAATTTATCTATTTAATAAATATTTTATTAAAACCCTGTGATCATTTTGGTCTAATGATTTCAAGATTCTCCACCCTATAATTTACATTCATGTTAAACTGGTTACACCTGGAAGAACTGTATAAACCTAGCAACCATCTCATACATGACTTATGAGAATGCTCTGGGTGTGCTTCAGGCTATAAGAGATATGCTGTGGTTATGTTTAAAATTTTATACAGACCTGCAGCCTAATTATGAAATGGCACTTTATGATTTTCAGGACATGGAATGTCAATCATGAATAAAATGAACGACTGAGATCATTTCTCTTCTCGTACTAAGAAACTGCTTGACTTTACTGCAGCCTTTACAGTGCTTTAGTATCTTCATACTCTTCCTGAAATTAGTGTCAAAGGGTCACCCAAAGCATGCCATGCATCCTGGGGCCATAGAACTTTCCAGAAAAACACATATAATAACAGATTGTAAATTTAATTGTCCAAAGTAATGTGCCTTTGTTTTTGTTGTTATTTTGAAGACACTGTATCTGGGGAAGGGTATTTTTCCAAAATGTTTTAAAGCATAATTATCTTTTAACATCTATAGTATATGCATTAATAATAAAATACTGCTTAAAATAATAACTAATTAGTTATCTGCAGTAGTTTTAGTTTCTGAAATTAAGACCAGAGCAGCTTCACAGTTTGCACTGTAATGTACTCATTAGGTTCCTGATCAGGAAGTCCCTCTCATCCTGGTGAGAAAAAAGGGTGTAATGGCATTAAAGGAGCCAAACAGTAAGTTCAGACCAAATCCATCAACACTGTAATGCTGGACAATAAATAAACAAACCAAAAAACAAAATCAGGAAATTGGAAAAATGATCAAACAAATTATTAAGAAACCTAAGTTACTGTGAGAATATAAGTTACTGAAGATAAAATGTATCTTGTAGTTGGTATTTAATAGTGCTAATATGAACTGTAACATAAATAAAAATTAGAGTGATCCGCACTGCATCTAGATTCAGTTTGTTAGTTTTTCCCTAATAAAATAAAAAGTCACACATTTCTCACTTCACTTTTTTCTTCCTTTGATTTTCTTGAACTGAACCCATTTCATATAAAAACTAACATGTTATTAGAGGGAGTTCAAAAACTTTAGCAGTCACTAATTTATAATAAAATAAACGTCTAGCACTGCGGATTTTACCACAAGGGGGCGCTCACACTTAAGAAACGGAATAAAAAAGTAAAACACCCTCCGTCAGCAGAAGTCTCGTTTGTACGGAAGAGGATTAGGGCCACATGAGAAAAATTTTCAGAGAATTCTAAGGAAAAAAAAAATATATTTCACATGGCCCTAATCCTCTTCTGCATATTTGATTGTGCAACCCTTACATAAAAAAAACAAACCCTTTTCACATATTTGATTAAAAAAAACAAAAAAACAAAAACAAACAAGGAACAAATAAATGATGAGGAAAACATGTTTTACCATAGTAACATCATTCCACGTGTGAAAGTAAGACAGCCGTGATGTACATTTTCATCCAGCCGGAAACAAATAATTACAATTTAATCAAAGGCGTAAAATAAATACTGCTTTTGTCTGTGTATTTCAACTAAAAATCTACTTGGTGTACACAAGTTTGCAAAAATACTAAACTCCACATCTGGGAGGTCATTTAAATTTATTTTAAATCCACCAACTATAATTTTGTTCCTTCTTCTTCTTATAATAATAATAATAATAATAATAGAGATTGAACAGTGATGTAAAGTGACCCAAGTGATTTAAATAATTTATTCTCCAGAACATAAATAAAGGCAGAATACTGATGTTTTATAACTGTAGTTTTTCTCTTCCATTTTCTGAATACATCACTTTTTTTATTCTAATAATTATCCAATTGTTACATTGTGGTTCATAATAGTATCAAATATGTTTTTAAGTATTATGTGTTGTAAACATACCTGAGGCACAGCGTTTCCCCTGCCACTTCACCCAGTTTTATAAAACTATTTAGTTGGGAAAAAAAAAAATTCCCCAAGTATGGCACAGCCAGCGTTCCTTCAGATCTGTCCAAAATGAGGATTTGTATTCTAAATAATATATAATACTTGTATTCATAATAAACCAAAACCTGTCACCAGAACACATAGCCTTTTACCAAAGGTTCCTGTTGTAGGTCTTCAGGAACCCAGAAACTTCAGGCCTCATTGATTCCACTGGAAAAACCATCCCAAAAACCTGTCATTTAACAGGGGTGTGTAAACTTTTATATCCACTGTATTTGTCTTGATCATTTGCTTTTTCCGTGAACTTGTCTGTCATTTTAATGGGCATATAACCAATCCAGAAGAAGGAACGGGAGGTAAGAGCAAATCTATACTGTATTTAGACCAGTCAAGTGTACATACATTTATTTATTTATTTATGGTCACGATTCATCATTTGATTTTGCATCGCTGTGGCCTTGCTGACCTGCGCTCTTCTGGAGTAAAACCAGGTCCCTTTTTATTAAGATTCAAAACATATCTTCAGTACATCTTGATGCTTGTTCCCCTCCAGCTCCTTTACCACCAGAACATACCTATATATCTCTTACTCTACTCATTTCTCTGCAGAAACACTGTTTGAGGATGTTACCTCGCAAAGCGTCCTTCTCCTTTAGAAGTTAAAAATAAAAACCACTCCGGTGAAATAACCGTTCCAGACCATCCGTCAACCTTAATGAATTCTCTGGGATTAAATGTTTTAATTCTCATACTCCGGGGTTAAATAAGTTGACCTGGAGAGCTGTAACGATGCTTGGAAATACCCGGTGCACGTGTGAGTGTGGCGTGATTCATGGCCAGCAGCATTAAGTTTGCGAGCTGTAATCCATTATAAGGTAACAGGCCCAAATAAATCTCACCATAATTGAAATCAATCCCTCATAGCAGCGGGACAAGTCGGCTTTTTAAGACCCAATTAGCCCTTTCTGTGTGCCACACGTCAGAGCCTAGCTCACCCAGAGAGTGAGAGAGAGAGAGAGAGAGAGAGAGAGAGAGAGAGAGAGAGAGAGAGAGAGAGAGAGAGCGAGAGAGAGAGCGAGCGCGAGAGAG
>JAQMYM010000001.1:1527093-1545634 GCA_030014255.1 Parauchenoglanis ngamensis
TGTGTGTGTGTGTGTGTGTGTGTGTGTGTGAGTGATGGATTGAAATTGTGTGTGTGTGTGTGTGTGTGCGCGCGCGCTTCGGAATTCGGTAATTCTGTAATTCGGTAATTCGGAACTTCGGTAATTCCTTTGGCTATTTAATAATAGTAATAGTAATGATAATACTTTTTGCTTTGTTTGTATTCTATGCTTTATAATGAAAATATTGCACATAAATAAAAATATTTTATATATTTTTAAATAATCACATTTTATTGCATTTCATGTGTTCGAGAAGAAGAAGAAGAAGAAGAAGAAGAAGAAAAAAATCCTTTTAAAAGTAGCAAATATTTTAGTTTGAAATATAAACACAAATTAAAATATGTATTTTTTATTAATATAGATCTTCCGACTGCTCATTTTTCAGTAACATTAGTAGTATTTTATTAAATAGAATAGTCATTTTAATGGCTTTGAAGAAAGAACACAATTTTATACCTATTTACTTAACTTAGCCTGTAAGCCACTTTTCACTGATCATTTAAGAAACTCATGCATCCATCCATTATCTTTAACGTTTATCCATCAGTGTTGTGGGATGCATGTCTTTGGCTTGTGGGAGGAAACCGGAGCACCCAGAGGAAGGCCATGCAGGCATGGGGAGAGCACACAAACATGCAAACATGTGAACTCCACTAAGAAAGATCCCAGTCAGTTGGCAGGTTTGAACCCAGAACCTTCTTGCTGCTAAACACTACACCACCCTGCTGTCCCATTTAAGAAACCATCTAAAACAATCCATCATTTTAATTGTGATGACTCGTCAGTGTGTTTTAACCACAAAGATTATTACAGAGTGGGTTCTACTTAGAAACCCTTCGTAAAGGAAACTACTTTGTTGTCGGATACATAGAACCTTTTCGGGTTTCCCTAGAGGAACAACCAAAGAACCTTTAAGTAGTTCAGAATGCAGAGAGAAAGTCACTGTTGAAGTCCTTCGCTCCCTCTGATATCATACAAGGCTGGAGCGCATTAAGATAATCCTGTGATATGCAGCAGCGCCTTCTGATCAGTCAGAATCCAGAATTCAGCAGCTGTTTGCTAAGAGAAAATAAACACTGTCTCAGATTTGCTTTCTGCCACATGTGCTGTGATCTGAGCAGGAACATGAGGGAGTTGAGTGCCATCAATGTAAAAACAGTGGCATGAAAACTAATGTAAGGGCACAAGTTCACTGAAAGAAGTGGTTCAATGGTTAAGGTTTAATGGTTAAGGTTCTAGGTTACTATTCAGTAAGCACCAAACTGCCACTGGACATATGTAGTCCTGCGTACTGTTGTGTTGCACCGTGGTTCTGGAGAAATGACACTTTGTTCCAATGTGTATAACAAAAACCCACTACTTGACTTGAGTGCGGTTTGACCAGTTACATAATCAAACACAAATTCTGCCCGATTTTGCTACGGTTTTGTCATGGCTGACCAATTTCCAGCGTTAGGCCTCGATATGAACATCAGGAACAAAGAACGGACCTTGTAGTGTGACATAATCAAAGAACATTGATGTGGCATCTGGACACCCCACTACATGATGACAAGTCAAGCATGGCAGAATTTTTTTAGCATCTTCTCTCCTAGTTTGACAACACCTTAGACATGTTCTTTGACATTTCTTCCATAGCCATGGACATCGACAGTTTCTTGACCATCCTCCCCAAGGACTCACAAGGACCTGAATGATGATTGGTTGGGGTCAAACTTGTAGTGTCGCCAGTCTCCCAACCAAGAATTTACACGGCAAGAATTTATGACACTATGATGACACAGTCTGACATGGTGAGCATCGTGAAGGACAAAAATATTGTGTAGTCTGATCCCGGCATACACAAAGTCTTATGAATCCAAAACTCATCAGGGTGGACAAGACTGACCATGTTAAAGTCTGATGAAATGTCAAGGACGATGAGGGCTCACTAGAGTTGTGGCTGATCTGGAAGCACAACCATAAGGCCATGCAGTGTGCCACTCTGACCTTGTCTCTGAATGTCCCTATATAAGGTCAAAGCTGTCGAATATTCATATGTAGATGTCGTCGTCTTGCACACACCAAGACATAAACTACATGTCCACACCCCCCACACACACATTGATAGATGAGATGAACGTATGTCGCTGTTTAGTGAAACACACCTCTGAGAAATGACGACATATGGCGCGTGTTTTAGAGAAATGAACTCAGCAGTCCTGAAAAATATTAAGGCTGAGATCGAAGCTGGCCAAGACCTCTAAATAACCGGCCATCTCCTGTCCTCATCAGCCATCCCGGGCTAATTAAATGGGTTAAAATGATTATGAGTCCCAAATGTGTTTGAAAGCTGTGCTGCAGAGTGCAGCAGTTTGTGCCAGTGTAATTAAATGTAGTATTTATTGCAATAAAAGAGACAGCGCGAGCTTCCCCCTTTAAATTGTCTTTTCATAATGAACACATTTAGCTGGGATAATTCAGATATAAACTATTTCCATTCGTCACTGTGATTTGTACTCTAGTTAATTGGAGGAGTGATTATGACAGAGCTCAGAGGGAAGGCCGCTCCTCCTCCTGGGAGGTCAGTCTCCATCTCAGGCTGGAAATATTCATTTCACCCTCACTTGATGTGATGAAAAAAGAGTGATAAATCTGTGGGATTGCTGCAGGCCAGTGTTAACCGCCTTCATATTTCACCAGCCGCTTTAATCGCCATAATCCTGCGCTCCCTTAATGAAATTAAAGAGAGAGAAGAGAAGAGAAATGGAGAGAAGAGAACTTCTAGCTACATCACTCCTGATCTGAAACAAACAAAAAATAGATTTAAAAATATATATCTTTTTACGAAAACGGTTTCTGACGAATGTGTTTTTCTTCTCATTTTGCCATAAATACATTCCTTATTCTATAATGTATCCGTCATCAAAATATTATACTGTAAAACACCCTATAAATGTGACTTTTTAAGCCAAATAAATGTGTACTGTGCGCTAATTTCGGTTCACACGTCACAAAGTTTACAGCTGATTTTCTCGAAACGTAATTTCCGGTCGAGGTGACGTTACCCTAAACACTTTCGCTTATTTCTCTGGATTGGCCCTTATTTTAAAGCTAATGAACTGTAGATTTAAAACATCCAGTAAAGCAAACTTTTCCGTTTTTTGACCAATCAGATTCATTTTGGGTGACACTGTCATGATCACAGTCACTTGACAGGAGGGTTGGTATGAAATCGAAATAATAATAATAGAAAATCAATAATAAAACGTTCTCAAAAATAAAAATCATTTGTAAAATTTATGTAGTCCTAGTTTACTAATACTACTCCATTTATTAGATACTACTACTACTACTACTAATAATAATAACTATTATTATTATTATTATTATTATTATTATTATTACTATTATTATTATTAGTTTAAAAAATTAAAGGAATTTATACAAACAATTCTGAACATTAAAAATAAAGAAAAATGTTTTAAAAAATAAGATAAATGGTCTATTACATCACTGAAATGTGAAATAGTACTTAATAAAAATGCAATTAGCAATAATTAGTTATTATTAGTAGTAGTAGTAGTAGTAGTATTTGTTTGTTTATTTGTTTCACTTACCTTGAATCTTATTATACTAATATTACTTTATTGTTATTTAATTACTGATACAATGAAAATAAAAGGGTCTGAGAGTTTCTAGCTCTTCTTTCATTGCACATAATGTGTTTACAATGATTAATAGACCTCCCGTTTACCCGCATCCATATAATCAGATCATGAGTGACTTGCTGACATTTAAATAAATAAAACCTTTAATCAGGCATAAAAAATAGTAATGAACAGTATATCCTTCCAGTTATGGAAGTCACCTTCTGGAGATGTTTAGATTTTTTAACGTTATAAATAAATATTTCGCTGCGTTTTAGAAACGGTTTAGAAATTGTTTCGTATAAAACAATTCAAAGAAAATTCGAGTTTTATTCAAAACAATTTTATGTTTTATTGATTGATTGATTTTTTTTTTTACTGTGTTTTATGATATTCAGAATTTTCAGTTTCGAAAAATCACCCGTACTTTAACAGTTTAGCTACTCAAAATAAAAATATAGTCTTCATTATTAACATTATAAAGCAAACCATGGTTAAGCGGTCAGGATAAAAACTTGAAAATAAATATAAGACAATCTCTCTGAGATTTTCGGTATTTGTACATCAGCATCAGGCCGAATATCACTCAGGCTACAGTGAAAAGGTCGGTTTGAGGAAAACGTGTGTTTATTTACAGTTCGAGTTCAGAGTTCGTTTTACGATGCAGCCATTTGTTTCGTTGCTGTTCTATTGGGGTTTTTGTGCTTTTTTTTTTTTACATTGCTGTTACATAAAACGTAGTCAAACCAGAGACAAACGTCAATCAATCAACCAACCAATCAATCAGCAGCTTTATTGTTCCCACAGGGAAATCTGTACCACAACCAGGATCCTCAAAATAACAAGGGCAGCAAAAGAAGATAGATTGGAATATATTTAATAAACACCGAAAAAACCGAACCTTTTATTGGATTTGCAAGAAAACACCCAGAAATAAAGAAACTCTGGTTTGGAGGTTAATGGCGCGTGGCGTGAAAGAAAAGCGCGTGTAATGTTTCACGTGAATCAGCGACTGAGAGCAACAGTCTCTGTGGGAGTTAGTGATTTCCCCCGAGCTAATAAACAGAGCGAGAGAGAGAGAGAGAGAGAGCAAAAGCTCATCAGCCTGATTGAGAGACAGGTGAAGGGCAAACTCAGTGCCACTCATTCTCTCTCCCTTTCACTCCATTAGCTTCCAGAGGCTAATTAGAGAGAAAAAACATCAATCCACTCCTCTGTCACTCCATCGCTCTGTACCTCCAACCCCATCTGTCCATCCCTTTACCATTTCATTCTATCATCATTCTAAATTTCCCTCCCACATTGCTACAACCCCATCCCTCCATCACTGCACTCCTCCATTATTCCATCCCTCTATCAGTCTCTCTCCATCACTCCATCCTTTCTCACTCCACTCTTTAGACTCTCATTACTCCATCCCTTTATTATTATATCCCTCTATCAATCCACTCCTTCATCATCCTTGATCATTACATCACTACAGCCCTCCATTTATTTCACTCCATTCCATCACCACTCCATTCTTGCATCATTCAAAGCTCTTCTCCATCACTTCATCCCTCCACTGGTCCTCTCCTGCATCCTCCGACCCTTAAAATCCTCTATTACGTCACTCCTTCACCATCCCATCAGTCCAACCTCATCAAACCACTGAAAAGAGGAAAATTCTGGTGTCAGGCGCTCAAATCAATGCAAAACAGTGAAAATACTATGGGTCAGGGCAGGAGAAGTGAGGATGAAGTGCAGTGGGTGGGCTGTCGACAGGATACACAGCTGCCATGCAGACCTGCTGAAGAAAAGATATAAGAGGAAGAACATATGTGTGACATTCACTTTACTTTGCAATCACCTGATAAATTCAGAATATTATATATAACATTATATAAATTAATATTCCATTAGAAAGACAGGATAAATTGAAATGTCCACGCAGTACGACACATATTGGTTTAGTTTTAAAAGGACGTTTTCAGTGTTTAATGTAGGGATTTTAGAAGCTTGATTACTTTCTAAATACTTGCACCTTATACATCTAAACATTCATGTAGTGTAGTAGTGACAGGCGAATGCATTTAGCCTGTTTATCACGTATTTCATGAACAAAAATAAATATTAGTATGACTGCTTTGTTACATTTTGTATTATTAAAGAACATTTCGTTTAATTCTAAAAGCCTTCTCGTGCTTAAAACTCGAAGAAACACGTTCAGGTTGAAATAAATCCTGTAGAAAAACAGCATTGGGCTGTTAAATAAATAAATAAATAAATAAATAAATAAATAAACACCAGCGTTGCCAGATTTAACCAAATTTCTTCAAACTACTTGTAAAAGAAATTTCTTCTTGGGCTCTTGGGAAGCAACAAAATGTGAAAGAAGTTTTTTTTTTTAATTTTTTTTATTTTTAATAATGATAATAATAATAACAAAAAACTCTATCAAGCTATATAACAACTAAAATTTATTCTCCTCATCTGAACAGTATTAATCATCTACAAAACAGGTCAAACCTTGATAATTATTTGATTTGCCTTCCACCTATCCACTGGACTCGAACGTTACTGTTTATTAATTGTTAAATATTTATATGTTTTTAAACAATGTTTTGGGGGACAAAATAGGCAGAAAATTAATCATAGTGGCCAATCTGGCAACCTTACCGTTTAAGGTTGAACTCATTGCGCGTGGGCGTGTCGCGAACAACCAATCCGATATCGCGTCCACAAAGTTGCCTTTCCAGCCCAGATTACAACGTTATAAGGAGAAGAAGCAGCTCACACACGTCAACACACACTCACCTACACACCTACACACACTCACACACACCTACACACACATGTGAATCCAGAGGACGGCTGGAGATCCGTGTGGACCGCATGGAGAAATCCAAAAACTTTCGCATCGACGCCATTCTGGCCGTGGAGCCTCCCAAAGCTCAGACTTCACCCCTGGCTCTGGTCACCTCGCTGTCCAGTTCATCCTCCTCCTCTTCATCATCATCATCATCAGGAAGAAGAAGCGTCCCGGGTTCGGACTTCCTGAACTCTCCTTCAGCCATGATGGGACTCCATCCTCCGAGCAGCTCTCTTTACCACCCTCACATGTTCTCCTACCCTCTGGGACAGCCGCCTGTGCTCTCTTACCCCTACCCTCCTCTTCCTCATCATGATGAGCCCCTGAAGCTGCCCCCTGGATCCCTGCAGCTCGATCACTGGCTGAGGATCTCCACCGCCGGGCTCGCGCTCCCCAAACTTCAAACTGACTTCAACCGTGAGTACCTGCGACTTTTTAACACTTTAAAACACACAACAAGCACCCTAACACCAGTACACACAAGTTAACAGCTGCTGTGCTCATTTTCAGTAGTCTATTTAAAAAGCAAAGGTGCCAAAACATTTTTCTTAAACCTTTGTTGTTTAAAAAGCTATTGGTTCCATCTTTGGTTTGATGCCACAAAATAATTCATTCCCATCACATCAGTGAAAAACAAAACAAAACAAAACAAAACAAAGAAGGATTTATGCAGGGAAACGTCTTTTTTTTTCCAGGAACAAACATATTATAAAAATATGAAACATGAATCAAAAGGTTGATTCGTTATTTAGCGAAATAATTTTAAAAAGTGCAATAACCTTTCACAAAATGCTCATTTAAAATAGTAACTGAAAAAAAATCTGGTTCCTTAAAAAAATCTTATTGCCAAACTAAACAGCTTCAGTGCTTATTTAAAAAATATTGAACCGACGCATGAGAAAAAAATATTAATTTAGGTTCGATCCTTTCAGCTGAAGGTTCTTTAACCATTTTCGGTGGTCACAATTAAACAATAATAATAACATCTCAAGGGTCAAATATACATAAAAAAAAAACATTTTAAAAGCTACTTGACCGCTAATGTTTGTTTGTATTATGTAAAAAACTATTTTCCCCTTTTCACTCAGTATAAAACGTATAAATAAAGACACATTTACTTTGAACAATGATCATTTTTCCCACATAGGCTCCATAATGCACGATAAATACATTACATACTGTACAGGCGAATAAGAAGATCAACTACGCGTCTAATTGTGTCATGGGTGAGAAATAAGACCTGTGCTGCTGATTTTTGGTCGTCTTTTTGGTTTTATGCAGATTTTCTTGCTTTTTCTTTCTCTTACACAGAATCTAATCAGATCTAACGATTGTTAATTTTAGTCAGGAAATGACAGAACAATAGATATTTTGGTGGAACGAATGATTCGTTGAGGGCGGAAGTGTTCTCCCTCCATCCCTGTCTCCTTCCTTTCTTTTCAGACAGAGGATAAAATGAGCAGATAATGGACAGAAGGGGGGAAAAGTATCGGCCCGGTGAGAAAACCACAAACCGGTCCAAGTGTTTACACACCGAACACAAATGTGTCTCTGTGTCGGGTTTACTGAGAGCCCAGTGCGAATGGCCTCGACTTAACACACACACACACACACACACACACACATTACTAAGGTGTATACTACTACTACTAATGCTACTACTACTAATAATAATAATAATAATAATTATAATAATAATAACAATAATAATAATAATAATAATTTCTACTTGTGTATGTTAATATGGTAAAAACAATACAGCAATTTAATTAATTTCATCTGTCACCCTTTTGAGTCGGGGACGACAAACATAAACCTTTCCCCTACTAAACATGGATTTGATCAGAAACACTGATGGATGTCAGTTCCAGAGGGTTGTTGCTCCTGGTCCGGTGGCCAGTGTATCTTTTATGCTCTGTACGACCATAATAGTCGTTTTTGTATATCCTCAAATACGTATAAAAAACTTTTACTCCGACAATAAAGGTCTGTTAAACATCTTCGTGCTCAGATTTGTGTTAGCTGTGTGTAGCAGGCCAAATCAGCTGAAACACCTCATGTTTACATTCATGCTGTTTAAAATGTGAACTTTGGACGCAATATTATAAACGATTAGAAGCTAACCTGTAATTTTCTAAGGCTATTAATGTTTACTGAGCATCTGCAGGTTGGGTTATTAGACACTTTGTTTTGTGATCAGGAATAAATAGGCTACATTGGAGCACCGATTTGATCAGGTTTTCCTTCCACGTTTCAGGACACATCAGTGGGACTATATTACATTAGATAACTAATATCTGACGCATTTTAGGAAACAAAATATTCTCAGCTCACGGCTGGTGGGTGCTTTTTTGTTTGTTTGTTTGTTTGTACCAAATTTGCAATAAATTAATAAAAAAATAAAAAGCTGACAAGACAAAAAGACAAGCGCGCGCGCGCACGAACACAAATATAAACGGGTTCGGAGCTGTATGTCTGTAAATGTGGAAAAATAAATAGTTTTATACACAGGCGGCGTTTTTAAACCTGAGCTGACGCAAAATAACATAGCTACAGTAGAGCTGATATAGATAAGCACACTCACAGGACACAATAAATTAATAGATAAACAAAATAAGTGAATAAATCAAATAAATAAATAAGCGGCACAAATCTCTCTCTCTGTCTATTAATGCGCATTTCTACCATTTTGCTCCCAAACTGTATAATTGCACGTAAAGTCTAGCTATATGTCAAAATGGTGGCTAACCAAACAGTTTTTATTTTAGATAAGCATCGTGTTAATCGATTAACCAGTGAATAGCTAATATCACACAGCTTGTTGATATTTAGTGCAGAGAGAGCGATGGATCTGGATACATAGCATCCTGTAGGCTGTCTGTCCATCCTGTATCACTTACATAAACACTTGAGAAGAAAGAATTTGGGGAAAAAAGGTATTTTTATTATCGCGCACTGAATTTACTGCTTTGCATCCGTTTCTGATTTTGCATCAATTTTCGTCGCATATGATTTTACCGACAACTGGAGTGAAAAGAAAAATCTTTGAAATATATGGATTTCAGTGCTTATTACTATTTTTTTTTTTTTTTTGCTTTAATGACAGTGTTTTTCACAGTGCTTTGCTTTAATGACAGTACTTTCTTTGGTTTAAATATTTAAAAAAAATCTAAAACCTGTTTATTAAAAAAAAAACAAACAAAAAAAAACAATTGGTGAATTTGTGCCTGTTGTCTGTGTGTGTGCAGCTCAGGCTCATCAGTCCACACTGCTGGGGAAATGTCGGAGACCTCGCACCGCCTTCACCAGTCAGCAGCTGCTGGAGCTGGAGCATCAGTTTAAACTCAATAAATATCTGTCCAGACCCAAACGCTTCGAAGTGGCCACGAGCCTCATGCTCACCGAGACCCAGGTACACACCCAGCCTCCTTCTCTCTCTCACTCACTTTTAAAATGCAGCTGCTGTTGCATGTTTGTGATCAATTACGTATTTAGAATACAGTATTTACAGCAAATTAGAGAATATTGCAATTACATTCATTTGAACTGTAATTTTACAGGCCTAACAATACATTCTCGGGAAATAAAGGACATTTTTTAAAGTGTGTCTTTTACCTACATAAGTGCAGGTGGTGTAACGGTTTCTAGGTAAAAGATACTAAAGGTACAAAATATGTGGATGGTCTGTGGTGATGAAGAGCACTCATAGGCCGTGTTTTAAATTAGCATAGAAGAGACAAGTTTTATTTTATTTTAGAATTTGCTGTTAGCAAGATAAACAGGTAAAAATAAATAAATACAAATGAATTAGTTGAAGTTATTATGTGGATAATAATAATAATAATAACAATTTTGTTTGTTTTTCTATTTTCTTTTCCTATTTTCTTTCATTCCAGGTAAAAATCTGGTTTCAGAACAGACGAATGAAGTGGAAGCGTAGCAAAAAAGCGAAAGAACAAGAAGCGGCTCAGGAAGCTGCCGAGAAACACAAAGGAACCAAAGAGAAGGAGAAAAGCGAGCAACCCGATTCGGCTAAGGGCAGCAGCAGACTGAGAGACTTCAGGGACAGTGATGATGATGATGATGAAGCAGACTCATACATGTGCAATTCCTCTGAGTTCTCCTCGGAGGATGAGAGAACCAACTTGAGCCCTCAACCCTGAGACCCTGAGCCTTTCCTCGTCCATCATCTAACGCTCCCTTAGAGGGAAACCTGCATGTGTGTTTTCCCATTCCGCAGTATGTAGTCCTGCTTTCCGGGGACTGATGGTACATATATACACGCTCAAGGAGACTGAGATGTGGAGATGAATCCTAATTCGCGTCTGTTTTGAACATCTAGTGCACTACATAGGGTATAGAGGCCATTACTCCATGTCATTCTATTTTTACCCTATTAAGTGTTTGCAATACTCTTATAAATGAAGGTGTCCAGAAAGTCTCTTTTTGGCAGAAAAATGCTAATTAAGTTTATTGTGAAAAGAGTAAAAAAAAGACTCATCAAGAGAAAGGTCTTATGAGAACCAAAAATGGCTCTTAAGGAACCCTAATATGGTATTGCTCTTTAAAAACATTTAATAACAAGGGGATAGGGCACAGAGCCCACAATTTCATACCCTACCTAGTGCACTGATTCTCCAGTGACTCTGTATTGGACATCCAGTGCCCTGGCTGTAGAAGCCATCACTCCATGTCTTTATATAAATGGCTATAGTGTACTACATAGGGAAGCAATTTTTATCCCGTTACGTGTACTCATTAAGGCTCTACCATGGATATATAGGGAAATACATCATAACGTGTTGGGGAACAAAGGTTCTTTATGAAATGATACCATAGAACAGTGGTCACCAACCCTGTTCCTGGAGAGCTACCATCGTGAAGGTTTCATACACCGCTTTTAGTTGATCGAGAACTTCTCAAGGCAAAGATTGGATTGTCAGCTGAGTACGATTAGAGTTGGAGTTAGTCTTCAGGGGGGTGGATCTCCAAGAACAGTGTTGGTGATCACTGCCATAGAAGAGCCATTTTTGGTTTCTGAAGAACACTTTGAAAGGATC
The DNA here is from genome assembly GCA_030014255.1 of Parauchenoglanis ngamensis. Lineage (NCBI taxonomy): Eukaryota > Metazoa > Chordata > Actinopteri > Siluriformes > Auchenoglanididae > Parauchenoglanis > Parauchenoglanis ngamensis. The sequence continues at coordinate 1,538,655 of JAQMYM010000001.1, forward strand.
TTGGTGGTGTGAAATGTTTATTACATGTATTGTGCGATAAATAATATAAACAGCTGAAAAAGGTTCTCTAGGGAACCAAAAATGGCTTACAAGGAAACCTTCTACAGCATCGCTCTGAAAAACCTTTTCATGGTTATTCTTAAGTGTTATACAGAGACAACTATTTTGTACCCTATCTAGTGCACAGATTCCCAGATGCCATGATTTCATACATTCAGACATTTACAGCTAGTTGTTTTATGCTAAATTCAAAATGACTCCCATATTAAACTTATAGTGCACTACATGGAAGCTTGCATCTTATGTAGTGCAGTTAAGAGTGAGTCAGAAGGCATTTGGGATACAACCAATATCAAATCAATTAACCTTTTAATAGGTTTGCCAAACAGTCTTGAGACTGCAGGAATGGTTACAAAGCATGTGATTTTTTTTAGTGCCTCAAATGAGGTGACAGAAATTCATACAAATCATTGTTTTAGATCACTAGACCCTATCCTTTCTAAAGCAACTGTGTTGTGTTTAAAAAAAAAAAAGTCAATATCCATGTTAAAGTGTTTATGTGTGGAAATGTGTTTATTTTTCTATATTGTATTTATAACAAAAAATGGCTTTTCAATTGCATGTAGGTGAAATAAATGCAAATAAATTGTTCCTTTCTTTTTAGACGTTTTTGTTCAAATTGACATTACGCTGTGCCGGTCGGTTGGCTTTCGAAAAGCATACATGAGATGAACCTGAAATCTTCTCTCAATGAGGTCTTGTGTTGCTCAGCAGACATGGCCTAGACCGGTGCTATAAGGAGTGTGTGTTGTGTGTGACCTGGCCGGGTCATGGGAATCGCTGTATATAGAGCTCACGAATCCGTGCAAATGTGTGGCTGAAACATTTCACACCACCGCAGCACTGCAGGGGCAATAATAAAACCTCTGAACGGCTCCTCATCCGTCAGCACGCTGCGCAGTTCGGAGCATAAAGCATTGCCTATTTATAACGTGAATATGAAATACAAAAATCCTTACAGAGGGACGAGAGATTAGAAGAACTGGACACAAATTTTACACTGGGGATTTCTGTTCTGAGCTCCTATCCCAAAATGCCCATTATGAAGTGCACTATAGAGAAATACAAAATATATATAACATGCAATATTTTTATGTGAGTAATATTAAGCTCAATCCTAAATGAGCCCCACATTTGAAACAGTGCACTATGCAGGGTGTTTAGACACATATTGGACCTAATGCACTAAATAGCATGTGAAATGTGCACTTAATAGTGTGTGAACAGACCCAGTGCGCTACAGAGGGTGTGGAACACCATTATTTCATACCCTGCATAGGCATGTAGAGGGTTACATCACAAATGAGACTCATATTGGACCTAGTGCACTATGAAGGGCATGGAGCACCATTAATTCATACTCTACGTAAAGAGTTCAATCCCAAACAAGTCCCATATTTGACATAATGCACTACGTACATGTGCAATCCCACTGTTTCATACTCAACATACTGTAGGGAATCTTTAAATATATGAAGCTGAATCCCAAGAGAGTCCCAAATTGGACCTAGTGCACTATACAGAGTGCATTGTATTGGGGAAAAGGCCATTATTTCATTCTTTGTTAAAAGGTTCCATCCTGGACACAGTGCTATATGTAGAGTGTGAAATCCCATTATTTACTACATTATAGTGGACCCTATGAAGGAAGCTGAAACCCAGAATGAGACACATATTGGACCTATTGCACTATAGAATGCTTGAAAGACCATTAATTAACACATTATGTGTATTTGACTCCTAAATAAGTCCCCTATTGGTTTTATAGTGTGTGATACATTACAGTCGGTTGCAGTGATGTTTTATAATAGTTTTACTTCTAACATTAAAATAAAATTTGTTGATAAAGTTAGACTTAGTTTTATCGTTGCATCACCAAAACCATATAGTATTTACAAAAAAGGTGTCTGTATAGCCTGCGTATATCTTACTACAGGATAGGTTAAAAAGCAAAAACTATTATTATTATTATTATTATTATTATTTCACTAAAATGTGCTATACTATTGGAATATTCCATGTAAACAAACTCATCTTGGCTGGAAATGCTTAGCACCATCATTTTCATTAATCTACCCTTGAGGACACGCAGCAGATAAATGATCCTCGATTAAGAGCTCTAGAGGACTTTTTCACTTAAGACAAACGTGAAAAGAAAATGATGAACAGGAGAAGGCAATGGCTCTGCGGTCCTACACGGCTGCTCACTTTAATGGGACTTTCGAGTCAATTTCTCAGCAGAGAGAGCATTTCCCCTTCTATTAATACAAGCTAATAAACCCAGTGATCTATCTGCTCTCTTTTTTTGCCAAGAATCTCTCCTTAGACTCAATTAGAGCCAATTTAAATATAATCACCACCCTGTGGCTTCAACGGCATGCGGCTGGAGAGAAACGATCCGGTCGGACGTTAAGTGCCTCTAATTTTGTCCTGAGCTAATTGGGGGAGATTGGTTTATGGCGCTCGTCTCCGTTGCGCATACAGAGCGTGACTTAAGAGCATTGGCCGACTTTGATCCTCAGGCTTACGGGAGGCTTTTCCATGGCTGAGTAATCAGCCTGTTGGACCACTTTCACACTATATCAGTTTAGCATTTTTAAAATAGTTTCTTCATAGCCATCAACTTGAATTACATCAATCTATGAACTTATCGATTTCACCAATATAGAACACTGAAATATGTTATCTTAGAGAAGTCTACACTACTTCCATTTTCAAAAAGAGAACCTCCTACTTCTACTATCATCTCCAAATACGTTATTCATTTATTGTTTGGATTGATACTTAATGGATCAGTCATTAATCTTTGGACCTCAAAAAGAGTTAACGGCATTATGCTGCAAGCATGTAAACTGAATATTTATTACGCTTCAGAATAAATTAGTGGTATGAGAAGACATTTTCATTTTACATCTTTATTCGACTCTGTCAAGCACGGGCCTAATGGTGTGAAACATAACAAAATGGAACAGTGAAACATGACATAGTGTAAAATAATAGTAATAATAGTGTAACACAACAGAGAGTAACAAAGTGTAACATAACAGAATGTAACATAACAGGATGGAATAGGGTAAAACAACAAAGAGTAACATAAAGTGTAACATCCCAGGGTGGACGAATGTATCATAACAGAGAGTGACAAAGTGCAACATAACAGAGTGTAACACGATGCAATGTAACATATCAGGGTGAAATGTAACAAAGTGTAACATTACAGGATGTAACAGCAGGTTGGACAATACAATGATGCAGTAATAATTGAATCATGGAACACAACAGGGTGGAACAGTGTAATACAACAGGATAGAAACATAACAGCATGAAACCTAAAAAGGGGTGGATTATAACATGGTGGAATAGAACCAAGCGGAACCGCAGAATAGAAGAACACTGACTTAAGACAGAAACTACGAATAAAATAACATTTTTAGTCAGTATATAAACAATCAACTAAATCGAAGTCAAAAGGCTAAAATTATGCTTTACAGTTGGGTTTGAGAGAGGTTTTCTCTCAGGAACAGAAATGACACCACATAAGAATGCCATTAATATGTTCTCCAGGGAAAGATTCCCATCTTTCCCATCTAACGGTCTTTCCTTTTTCAGATGGCTCAAACATACGGGACAGTCAGCATTACGCAGGTCCCAGCTGCCTCATGACGCACTGGTTATTGATCTGAAGCCCAGTTTCCCCACAATGCGCAGGTTTGCCCAGCTGCTGATAAGAGTCCAAAAACGGATCAAAGACGGACTCGGAGAAAACATTAACTCAGTGTTCAGTAGGCAAATGCACAGCAGGTCAACAGTAAATGCCTAATTCTGCTTTGAGTTTGCCCAGTTTTGGTCCTGTATACTCACGGACACACTTTGGTGATTTCTTGACATCATAATCTGATAATAACTAAAAAAAACACCCATCAACAACACTGTAAGCCTGCTATTTTAGCTATACACATTTAAGGAAATGCATTATTTTGGGTTTTTTTTTTTTTTTTGGTTGTTGGTGCTCAGACATGCTTGATTGGCTAAGTTAAAAGCTATCCTGGGTTTTTAAATTCTGGGTTTTTCTATTCTTTCTGAATGAAGTTTAAACTTTCTGAAACTTCCTAAAGGATTAATCATGCACCAATATTGACTGTAGCCAGTAGGACCATGCTGGTCAAAGCGACAGCTTTAGTGTTTGATGATTTCCGCATCCTTATTTCATCATTTTAATTCAGAATAAAAAAAGTTAATCAATAACAGACATTTGTATCATATCATGTTAAATACGTGTTAAAATGTGAGAAAACTATTGGGTAACGGCATTATGGACAGCCAACTGTGCATTTAAGGTAAATTATCCTAAATTGAGAGCCTGTATTATATGTACACTATTGTAATGTTCAAAGTAACATAATGAGTCTTTAACTGACCTTTTTTTTTTTTCAACACTAGACATTGACCAGACAGTGAACTTTTCCTGACCTCCTTCTCTTACCTACATCATACAGTAAACGAGATTACAGCAAGAGTTAGGCAAAGACTCTTATTGTTCATTGATATTAGCTTATGATTAGTTTTTTTAGGGAAAAAACTGAGACTGATATGTATGTATGAATGTTAGACCCATACGTGGTTCAAGAATGCTTCAAGAGTTTAGGTACGGGAAGAATCTAATAAAATAACATCAAAATACTGTTGGTTGACATGAAGTCATCCACTCCTCACAAATACACACTATGTATGATAATGATCAGTTATCAGCCACGTTTCCTTCCTATTACAGGGTCAAAAAAAGGTCACCAACAGTTGGTGAAGGTGTGATCCACACACACACACACACACACACACACACACAGTCACGTAGATAAACACATACACAATCACACAGCACTCACACTCTTTCTCTCTCTGGTCACCTGTGTGTATCTTAGTGGGCTGGCCTGCCGTTACTGTGTTTCCGTTCACACACGGTGACAATGTTGGCTTTGTCAGAGACGCGGAAATGTGGCCCATCTGCGCGAGATGGCCTGCCCTTCCTCTGCGAGTCGGTGAGAAAAACAAAGATGCGTCACTGCGAGGCCGTTTGATCTGCTGACACCACTGATTAGGCTTGATCAATTAGGCAACAACAACAACAAGAAAAAACACAGGATATTACACAGTGTACACAACAATGTGTGAGCCTCAGGAAGAATTCCCTCTTTTATTTACTAATGCTGTATTACAAATCATCGGATATCATTCTTTCAGTATTTAGCCGTGTAAATAATACGGATAGAAATCGGAAGAAGCTCAATTCAATTTAATTCTAATTGTGTTATGAAACACATTAATAGATATCTGCATGTAGATCCATAATGAACAAGCCAGAAGTGACAGTGTTGAGGAAACTCTCTCTGAGACAAGATGAGGAAGAAACCTTGAGAGAATGTTAATTGTGAAGCGTCCAGGACAGTCTTTATGATTACAGTAGCAGCTCTTAGGTACAAATCTACAGAATCTGGGTGAAATTAAACACTGACAATTTTGGCATTTATAGACATTGCAAGTTTTGTTTTGGTAATTGCAAAAGAAGCTCTTCTCACACTTGAGGATGCTAATAGCAGGCGTGCACGCATGTGGAAGCGTAAATAACAGTCTAGTCTAGTCTAGTCACAGATATTTTTCATAGCTAATATGTACATATAAGTAACAAATACAGCATCTGTCAAACTTAATAAACTATTAATGCTGTATTTAATGCAAGTAAATAAGTAAGATTTATTTATACCATTTAAAACAACTTGCTGCACTTTGGGGAAGGAAATAAAATAGTATACAAAAAAAAATAAATCAATAATATAGTGTGACACAAAAATAGCAACATGAAACAGAAATGTTCTTACATTATACTGTAGCCTTATACTGTAGGTGCTTCTTATTCTGGACCTTCATTGTCACAAATTGTTTGGGAAATGCTTAAATAAATCTATCTGAGTTTGCTGTTTACACATCATTTGCTTGATCTTTTGGTACATCTTCTTTATTACCCCAAACCGGTCAGTCATTTATTAGTGTAATTAAGTCTTTTTAATTATCTCTCTCTCTATCTTTTTAAAAAAAAATTTTTTTATACATGATTACCTGACCAAACAACCCCCCATCTTGGAGTTTGAGAACTGGAGCATTGCATTGTAAAAGCCTAGAGTACAGATGTGTACAACATTCTCTTTATATATGCTTAGATAGTGTATCGAGATCATGATTAAAGTGTCATGATAATTTCCAAAAACTATATTCCATAGATTAGGATATGAGAACTTTTACATTTTAAAGCACTAATAAGATGTCAATGTTGTTAACTGCTACATTCATTACCTATTTTACTATTCATACTGAAGCACTGTTGAGTTCTTGATTCTGATTGGTCATAATTTTCTATAAGCGCATCTCGGACTCTAGTCCCAGCTGTTAGCTCATTCACATGTGTATACAGTATTAATATCGAACATGATACTGTTTCTAAAATAACAGCTCATTTACATATTTGTGGATATGCCACATAAACAGATTAAAATGCGTACCTGTGGAGAGATGGTGAAGCTTTCTGTAAGGAGTCTCCAGTCTGAGTGTTTTGTAGCAGTCTGAGATAAACCTCTAAATAACATTTTCTGACAGGTGACAATGAGTCATGTCTGGTGGCATACTAGGTGTGTTTATGCATGTAACTATTGAACCATAGGTCTGAATTTTCAAAAATGAGGTACCATTGGATCTCATAGTTCAAGCTCATACCGGCAGGGGTCCGTGCTAGGCTAAGAGCAAATCCTAGACGGCTGGCTATACGATTCATAATACTTTACAGCAGTGCTTAGGGAGATGTTTGTATATATGTACTTATGTTGTCTTCTGTTGTTTTTTGTTGCACACGTGCACCTTTTGTACTTCTGTTG
>JAQMYM010000001.1:1578280-1597866 GCA_030014255.1 Parauchenoglanis ngamensis
GGAGTCACGCCAAGAAAAACAAAATAAAACAAAAAAACACGATTTTCAGATCCGGAGTGGCCGCTGCGAGCTGCGGTTGCGCCGCCATTCAGAAATACTAAGGACGAAGGATGAAGTGACGTAGCCCACATTTCATAACGCAGTTCAACTAATAACGAAATTATTGCCAATTATTTTTAATACTGATTTTTATTCATTTTGTTGCAGCCCTTATGTATTTTAAAATTGTAATCCTGTAAATAATCTCCCTTACTATTAAATGTTTCGGTAATTTGATTACAGCTTTTTTCTGTGACTTTAAGGTATTACGGTTACCTTTTTGTGTCCTAATTATGTAATGCCGTTCGATGTATTCCGTTACTCTGCAAGCCTGGACATGTAATACTTTCAAAAAAGTTCTTTACATGTAATATGAAATCTTTTAACCGTACTAAGATTGGCGGCGGGATTTCGGGGCAGATTTTATATCAGGCCACTGATTAAAAGAACAGTCAGTAAAGCCTAAAGCAAAAGCTAATAAAAGAAGTTCCTTTATTAGCATTTGAGTGCTGAATGGGTCACGAGATGAGAGACAGTGAGCGAAGCACAGTCTGACAATAAAGATCATCTTTACCCTTTCTTCACTGACAGTGTAATGTAATAGCTAGCTGTATCAAGCTGCATGGTTAAGTGTTGATAATATTGGCACAAATAGAAATTTGCACTGCACTGAACATTATCTAAGAGAAATAAAACATTTTCCACAGATAGGACTGTGTGTTTATTTATAGATACAAATGCCACGCCTCCTTCACTGAGACTGACAGATACAGAGGCCAACTTTTTCATAATATTTGAGTCAGTGTATCTGTTTCATAAATATCCAATCTGATGCATTCGACTCTGAATGGAGCAGGAAAGCAGGAACACCACCCTCAATAGCACAGGCTGCAGACGCTAACATGCTTTGATGTAATGTTTGTGCATGGTTTGATATCCCTGAGCTGTGCGCGGAGCAGGCAGTGTGTACCTGTGTGTTCTGCTCTCTCTGCCCACTATAGGAAATGTCTCTCATCCGCGAATGCCTTCCATCTCCATAGCAACTGTTGCTCTCTGACAGGAACCTATGAAAAACATGACTCAAACTCACTCAGACTTACCACACCAACACGATCAGCATCAACAACATGACTTGATGGTGAATAATCAGGCATCTGAATCCTCTGCTAAGAATATGCACTAAATACCGATTTCTCATTCTCCATTTAGCTTCAGTAAATAGCTTCATTGCTTCGGCTTCATTGGGCGTTTGAAAGTGAGTAGCTTTTCTCTTCATGTATAAACATTAGCAGGAACAGTAAACACATGGAGAAGCCAGATGGCTGACACAGATGTAACAGCTGTTAAATCATCTTCACACTAAAGGACCACGATATTGAATTCTGTCAACTTGAAGCATAACTAGTTCAACCTGAATCTGGGTGTATTAGCGTGGTTTGACCTGTGCAGTGTTTAGTGTGTTTGGATGAAACCTTGGTGTTTTCTCTACCTCACTGTGGTTCTTCAGGTCCTCTTCCAATTGACCGCTATGGTGGGTTGATCGCAGAGAGAAAAGAGATTTGACTCTGAATTGATTCAACTGCAGGATGTGAAAATTGTGGGGGTTTTGTTGATATGCACTGAGACAAAAGACAGAGCGGTACCTCTGCAAATATGCCATGTGGTCTTGAGATGTTCAACAATGAAGAAAACTACTGGATGCAAAACACAAAGCGATTAAAATTAGTTCCATGTTCGGGCGATTTTTGGGATTTCTGCATGCAAGTTTTTTTTCCAGTCATTTTATACAATAAATTACACCGCTTTAGCCATACAAGACTCTTTTTCTCTTTCTGTTCTTTTTATTTAGGTTCAGTATGCAACCAAACTAAACAGCAAATGAAGTAAAAGAATCAATTTCACTTGCATAAACTAATTAATTGGTGCATTTTTGATGCAGCTGCGTGGTCCCAATGTTGAAGAAACACTGAAAGAAAAGTGAAAGGCTAAAAATGAATAAAATATAATCATCACTCATTTCATACCAGATCCAAATTAGTGGTGGGGGAGACAACAAAAATATCTTCTCATGATTCTCGTGGATATTTCTACGATACATGATATGTATGCATGTGTGTACTGGAAGGAAAAGCGGAAACAATTCCTTTAAATGATTAAAATGTTATTTTTATAACTTCACTACACAATTTTAACATCAACTCAGCTTCTTGCAAACAGTTTGCAATAACTAAAAAATATATTGCGACATAATTATCGTGAAATCAATAGTATATCATCATATTAATCCATGTTATTTTATCACTGGTTGGGACTGGAGGTGTGGGATCAGACCTTTGATGTCACAGGATGCACCATGGGAGGGTTATGTGGGTATGAGCCATGCCCACGTCCAAATACAGATACAGATATTCAATTGTATTTGTATAGTGCTTTTAACAGTGGTTGTTGTCCCATAGCAGCTTTACAGAAATATATAAGTTCCTCTGTTGTGTATAGTAAGTCCAGAACATGAGTGATGGCTAGGAAAGTTCCAAGTCTCGCATCCTTCTGGTCTGGATTTGCTTTCAGGCGTTATTTGCGCCTGGAGAACCACTGGTGCTGGATGAGTTCCACGCTCACACTTGTAACGCAGCTTACTATTTGGAAACAGAAAGATCAGAGGGCCGTGCTGCTAATTAGGGTGAGAAGGTGACACTAATGTATTCCACGTTGGACATTTGGGCAGCATAATGAGCAGACAGGCGTCCACTCTGCTTCTCGCTGGCATGAGAAAAGAGCTCCTCATTGAGTCTGGGTGGAGTGCTTGGTTTTCATTAAGCTGAGTATCTTTTTGATGTTAAAGAAGGAGATCTTTTTTGTGACAAACAGCATTCACAGTTCTTTCTTATTTCCTCCTATCATTGCAAGGATGAGTACAAATTGCTGCTTTTCGGTACATTCACCTCACGGCGGTGGAGAGGTCAATGAGCTCCAGTGCCAGAGCTTGTCCTCCTGAACTGATCCGCCTCCTGCCAAACTCCGCTATCCGGAGGGCTACTTGTTCATTCCTGCCCATCTGCTGCCATCTGTCCAGTTCTCCTGCCATTGCGGTTCTGCTGTCTCATTTGAAGTTGGCCAGCATTCTTCATGTAATAGGGTGATGGGATTTTCTCAGTGGGAGCTGGATTCAACCCAGTAGAAGCAGATCATTGCTCATTTTCTCTTCGCAATGCCTCAAAAAAATCCATCAGGAACTCTGCGGTAAACATATGGAGTTCTGCTGTTTGAATTATTGAAGTTAAAATGCTTGGTGAATGAAAAGATGTGTCCTTCCACGGTTTATTGGATTATTCACTTCGCTGTCATTCATTCATTAAGAGTGCTGAGCAGGGGGCTGCGTACATATGGAAATATCCCGAGATGCTATAAGCTCTGATTTAGGCTCTATATTTCATCGACCACTGCAGACTCGGCATGGCTAAGCAGAGAGGATTTTCATTAAATGACACCCATTCTGCTTTCTTCCACTATATCACTCTAGCATCAGGAAGATGATACAGGATACTACAAGAAACGAAACAAAACAACTGATGGCAGAATTTCAGCCCTACGCTCCTGGGGTCATTTTTTTGTTGTTGTTGTTTTTGGTCCATGTACGTACGAGGCATGGGAAAAATAACCCAAATAATCAAAAGTAAGGGTTTCTCTCGGATTCAGGATTCAGCAACCAGATTAATACTACTACGATCATACTACAAATACTACACTATCACTTTAGATGATAGTATGTATAGTGGAATGATACAAAAGAAAATAAATTGTTTGGTTTAAGGTAGGACACAAATGTGTGCAGTTAGCATGTTCTTTACTGGGGCAATCCAGTACAATTACAATTACAATCATAATCATACTCCATTATACCGTGTCATTATACCATCGGATATAGCAGGAATAAGCAGGGTTATTAGGGAAAGATCTAAACCAGGAAGCACACAAACACGATAGAAATACAAAATAGGAACAATGAGGAAGGATTTGGAAAATATAAGGGAAACATTGAGGGTTTAAATACACAAACTAATCAAGAGACAACAAGAAACAGGTGAACACAGTAGGGAAGCAAACTAATGACAAGACTGCGGAAGGAGAGAAAAATCTGGCAGGTAGTATTAATGATCCAAATGAGGTGCTCCAAAAATAAACATAAGCATGTGCATAACCCGACTCGGAATACTTTCACTGTATGAATATTGACGTACATTTTGAAGTAAAGTCGCCAACTCTGTTCTTGTTGCCATTGGAGCTGATACGCAAAGGGGATAGTTGAGACACAAGTACTAAAAAAATTATGGATAATTATAGACGTGTTTAAATTCAGTAGTGAAAACCCAACTCCTGGAGAGATTTGTGTAGAAGTTCAGATTTTATCCACATTATATAAACTTTAATTTGACAAATCAGAGTTGGGGATTCATATGAACATTGTCCAAATCGGATGTGTTGTATTGCTATATTGTTTAAGTAAGACATTTATCGCTAAAAAGTGAACAGAACAAGAACTTTCAGACATCCTGCTTCTTGAAGGTTTAATATCAAGGTTCAAAAGACACACCGCTTAGCAGATTAAGGCTCTTATAGCCGTATTAACACCCCAGTGATGCAGTTCAGCAGCAGGTTATTGTTGTTTGGCTGGATTTTTTTTTTTACTCCTCATTCACTGTAATGGTTCTGATCACTGCCTGAAGGTCTAACAATCTTTTAAGTAGCGTGAGATGGCCTGAAGTTTAGGATTAAACCCCAGAGCTCTCTGATGTCTGATTGATTTATTTTACTGTGTTCACTGAGCCCTGATGTTGGATGGAGGCTAACGGGGCATGAAAGGGCCCTGATGCCATATGTCCCCTCTTAGCTTTCTTAGCATGCTGATGAGACGCTGGACTTATTATAACTAGTTATATGTATTATGGTAAACTGTTTAGATCACTGGTGGTTTGGGTCAGTACCTTTATGAGGTATTGAGGGTTCTTGGCATGTATTAAGAGCTGTGGAGCAACAAAACAAGAACCATTTGGGCTTCCTGGCTTCGGAAACATGGCTCTATTTATAGCTGCTATATAATGTAAGCGATAACAGAAAGTAACTTAGCAATAGTAATTATACATAGATAAAATGCATGACGTTATTTAAACAAAATTAAAATTGTAAACATTGGCAAATTGCCATGGTATAACAGGAATAAAACACTTCATCACACCATCTGGTTCATCACACCATCTGGTTGCTGACTGTTTTCCTACAGCAGCATGCCCACAAGATTCCTTTCGTAATTATCATATGGATCAGCGTTTACGATTAATTTGGTTCTACTGATTTTTCTTCCAAAGGGACTAAACGCCATTTGGCATTGGGGAAAAAACCCCCAAAAAACTGGAGTTGCACTAGAGAGTGCAACTCTGCCAAGCAAAACCGCAACCTCTTTATATGTCTGGATATATTTCCAGTAGACTCATCGTATTTCTATGCTGTTTTTTTCTTCTATTGAACTTTACGTCTACTAGATTTTAAGATGCATGGCATTGTTGAGCGTAGATTTCCGCTAGGCCAAATGCCGTATTTCTTACAACGTTAGCGCAAGGGAAACTAAATTCATGGATCTGCACCATGACTGCAATCCGCTCCAAAATTGTATGGGGTTTTCCTTGTCCTGTACTACACCTTTCCACCAATTTTCATGAAAATCGCTTTGGTGGGTTTTGTGCAATGCTGCTTATAGGCAGACAAACAAACAAAAACAGACTTGGCAACAAAGCTCCTTGGCAGTGGTAAAAAAGGGCAACAAATTTTTATGGCTCAGGAATGTGCTTAATCTAACCTGTGTTGTGTGTTTGTGTTGCAGTATGAACCATGGTGAAATTATCAGTCACAACATTTAGTAAGGAAGTAGACAATAATCACTCAGATGAAAGCATGGTTTATTGGCGTGCTTACATTTTTACACTTATTTTGTTTGTGTGTTTTTTTGTTGTTGTTTTTTTTACATTTTACTCATTTGCCTGATGCTTTTTATCCAAATTGACTTCTGATTTAGACAGGATCCAGCTGTGCAGATGAGGGTTAAAGGGCTTGCTCAAGGGCTCAGCAGTGGCAGCTCGGTAATGCTCGCACTCCCCTCATCAGCGCTTTCTGCTCATGATTGAGTTATTTTGCATTTAGTCATTTAGCAGTTCAGCAGTCAGGCTGATCAGCGAGGGTTAAGGGCCTTGCTCAAGGGCCAAACAGTGACAGCTTGCTGGTGCCAAAATTCATATCCTCAACTAGCCAATCAGGAGTCCAGAATGCTTATCGACTGAGCCACTGCTGACAGGGAATTCCTCTTGCAGGATGTGGGGTTGCTCTTGGCTGCTCTCTCATTAACCTGCATTTATCTGGGCAGTATGTTCACACGTACCCCAAGGAACTCATCGCTCTGATCAGAAATATTGGATTTTTCAAAGAAAGGAATTCTTTTTATCCCATATTTTATATGGTATTTATATACAATCACATGGCTACATCAATGAAACAAGACATTGTAAACAATTGTCTTTCACTTACTAGCCCTTTTTTCTCTCTCAAAAAAGACAAAAAAAAAAAATGCAATCTGACATACGTAGTTTTGAGAAACCACAAAACTCCATTGTCCTGATGATGTCAGAAAATTGAAAGTTCCAGCTTTACCTCTGGCTGTTGCAAAGCACTGACACTGGAGACTGCGCCCATAAATGCTATATACATCTCCTTACAGAAACACTAGGGTTTTTTTTTGTGTGTCTGTGTGTGTGTGTGTGTTTATTGAGTGTGAATGAGCAATTACTTCAGAAATGATAACATATTAGAACGTGTGAATTTAAATAAACCTGTGATTTGCATCTGCGCTACTGTCGGAAAACCCGAATTCAGCAGCACTGGGGTGTGATAGTTACCTCGTCCTGCTGTATGAACCCCTCTCTCTTTTCTCTCCTCTCAGGTCAGAACCGTAGCGAGCAGGCGCTAATAAAGCGTTTCAGAGGTGATGGGGTGCGCTACAAAGCCAAGCTGATTGGGATTGACGACGTGACTGCGGCACGTGGAGATAAACTCTGCCAGGACTCCATGATGAAGCTGAAGGTACGGCTCGGTGAAGACAACTGCATTTTGAAAAGCCTTAATATGAGAACAAATGAAGTGTGGAACAGAAACCCTGGAGTTTCATCATTTTTACACTGGACATGTTCGTGTGAAATGAAACTCCTGGTCATGACTCGAATTCCTCCTTTTTGATGATCTCTTAGAGACAAAAAGAAGTCTGTAAATTGTGTTACGCCCGTGACGCACAAGTGCCGTTGTGCTCTGAGAGAGAGAGTTGACATTTAAGTGAGTGGTTGATACTGCCTACGCCACATCACGCCCGCAGAACCATGCTGTTAACGGATGTGTTCGTGTAGAAAGAGCTGCTTGTACAATAGCACTAATCCACAGGCAGCCTGTCAACTGACGCTTTGTTCCTCTGTCACATTTCAGCCATGCTCTGACAGGTCAGCTCATTAATGACAGCTTAGCTTGATCATATATATACACCCCACAGATCAAGTGTGTCTGTTTGAGTGTTTTTTTTTTTTTTTTTTCTCAAGAGTGTGGGACGTGTTGGAAGTTTGAAAGCGTTAAAGCTTTTCTGCGTCTGAATGACCTGTTCCTATTTTTATGCCATTTCTGCCTCGCTGAAGTTTCACAGAATCGCGTCACCCCGAATGCTTTGAATTGTCTAGCTGATGAGCTAATAACCACTGTGGTGCTTTTGGGACGCAGAGCTGCCAATTTACAGAAAATAACAGAGGCATAGTGGAATATGAGATGTGTAACTTAAGCAACACTTACAACTCACTAATGAGCAGGCGCGGCTGGTGGCGGTGTGCTAGCAGAGCTAAGCCCCACTCTGTCTTCCTAAGATAAAAAGACATCAATATAAAGTTTCATTTCTGGCATCCATAATCACACCCACATCAGCTTACGTGAAACTTTCTTGTTTATCATATTTGCTGTTCAGAGGAAACATGGTATGAAGCCAGTAAAGCTTTAAAGACTTCACAGACCTAATGATGTAATGCATTGCTCAACGTTAACAGCCGAGTTACTGATTTAGTATCACTGCTAATGAGTGACATTTTCCTTCTTTTTTTAAAATTTCTTTCTTATTTCACTCATTCTTTATCGTTTTCTATGCTTCTCACACAGGGTATCGCTGCTTCGGCTCGATCCAAAGGAGAGCACAAGCAGCGCGTTTTCTTAACCGTCTCATTCAACGGCATTAAGATCTACGACGAGAGATCCGGGGTGGGTCTTGACCGCTTTCACACTGGCATAAATGGAGTCCAATTTTTCAGTCCTTTCCCAGAACACGCTACAAACATTTCGACATAAACATTTAGAAAGCAGGTTGTAGGCGAGCAAGCTATTTTGTTGTTTATCATCATTTTTTTCCTTAAGGGGTAGTGGTGTTCTGCTTGCTGAGTCGGGATCTTTTTTTTCCGAGCTGATTCAAACTTGAGTCACTAGCCATGTTTCTTTTGGCAGTTAGAAATACAAAATAGAAGTGATCTTTTTTAAAAAAAGTAGACTCTTCATAACGTCATGCAACTTATGTCATGCAAAAAGTCTGTTTCCATTTCAGTTTTGTGAAATATCGCTTTATTGACTGATCAGAAAAACCACCTCATGTGGGTGTATAAACTATTTCACGATATTTGAGAGCGTTTTTTTTTTTGTTTTGTTTTTTAATCCATGTGTTTCCATTACTTGTTTTTTAGTTTGCAATTCCAAGTTGCACATTAAGCAGGTTAATAGAAATATGGCTACTGTTACTGCCTAATGTTTTGGGCTACTGGACTATTGGCTAACTTTATTAAACTAGTGTTTGTTGATGAAGAGTTTGAAATTAGTTTTCGGATCTGTTTACTTTTGAATATTGTAACACGTCTAATCAGCGTCACATTTATTCTCTCTGTAGGAAAATCACATTGAATTATAGTGTAGAGGTGCCAATATTTACAGTCAACCCATAGCATTGTTGATTTTTGGCCTGTTGCTACAGTGATACAGGAGACGCCTGAAAACCACACTTTCCTGTTGTTTTTTTTTTGTTTGCTTTTTTTTTTGTTTGTTTGCTTCCTTGTTTTTTGCATAAAGCAGCAGTTAGATAAAATGCAATTAAAAGCCAATTTACTGAACGGGAAAGGACGCAGGACATAAAAGACATGCATTTGTATCTGATAACGGTTGATGCTACTAAAAACTTGCTGCCTATGTGTGACTCGTGTGTTTGGTATTTATTTATTTATTTATTTTTGCTGTTTATCGGACACATTGGACATTATTTTTAACTGGAGAAAGAGTTCATGTTAATTATAAGAGTTAAGGGTTCACCAGATGGCTGTAGTGTATTTAACTGAACCTTTATGCAGGATTGATTTATTGTAATAAACTATATATATATATATATGTTCATTAGCTTACTAGAAATGACATGTAATTTGTATACAAATTACAGTGTGAGCAATGTGGTAGTAAACACTAGGAGTTACGCAGCAGTAAAAATTAAGCAGCAGCATTTCCGTAAAGACAAGCTAGACTTTTGGCTGGTCTGAAAGGGTTAATAAAACTTAATTAAACCCCACATGGACACGATCATGAATTATGTATGAGATATAGTTACGCTTAAAGAAAAAAGTGTTTAGAAACACCTCATTTAAGCTTTAAAATATTAATCTGGATTTGAAGCTCGCTGGACTGAGTCCAGTTTCATTAACAGTAATGATGGCGTCCCTGGCTAGGACGAGACTCTGTAGCGCTCTCTTAGCATGATGAACTGCTTTCCTTCTCCAGGCTGACAGCCACATAGCTCAGACCTGCTTGCATCCTCATCAATCAGAGTTAATTAACCCAAACTGCAGGTTTTTTTCTTCGTTAAGTGTTAGCCATCATTATAGTCATCAGTAATTTAATGCTGGTCATTTCACTATGAATGATGTCGTAATGGACAATTTCAACCCACAGGTATTACAGCATCACCATTCTGTGCATGAAATCTCCTACATCGCCAAAGACACCAGAGACCACCGTGCCTTCGGCTATGTCTGCGGGAAAGAGGGAAACCACAAGTTTATGGCCATCAAGACAGTCCATTCAGTGAGCTGCCATATTTTTCTTTACTAACAGAATTTTGTCCAGAATTTTTTTTTATCTCCTTAGAAATCTCATCCAAAAAATAAGAGATGGAACTTGTGTTTATTTTTAAGGTGGTTATTTCTGGTTAGGGATTTTATCTACTGTTCCATTGTTAGCTGGGGTTTTTTTTGTTTGTTTTATTTGGTCTTTTGGCTTGGGTCTGAAATGATTAAAAAACACAGGCATGTTTGTTGCCCATTATTGGTGCACTAAATTCTCCAAATCTAAGAATTACAAGTGTGTGCTTTTTTATTACAGTATCAGTCATCCAATACATCTGTCCCATCAACTTCAGGGTGGTAAAAGTAACTCTGTAGCATCGCACCACCATGCCTAATGATTATTTCCCTAATAACAGCAAAACACTTTTGTCAACTCTATTTTCAACACACATAAAAAGAAAAAAAACCCAACATTTTTTATGAAAGGCTTTTAAAAGGAAGCCAGTCAAAAATGTGTATTAGCATGATATGGAACAGTTTAAAATAGATTAAAAATGTTTTTATGGATGACTCTTCTAGAACAGAAGAACGCTACAGATAACATCTGGCCTTGAATTAATTACATGAAGAATAGAAAATTGAACTCTAAAGAACATGTTAAAGACCTTTACAGAATAAAAACTATTCTGAGATGTACTGCAAAATGCTAAAATAGTATTTAGAGAAAAAGCCATAACATATAAAGATGGTCCCTTTTGGCATGATATTCTTATCCACGGTCTGCTTCCTGTCGGTAGGCAGAGCCTTTGATTCTGGATTTGCGCGACCTCTTTACACTCATCTACGACCTGAAGCAGCGAGATGAAGGGGAGAAGAGGGCACAAAAAGCAAAGCACTGCGAGCAGGCTGTTTATCAGGTGCAGAGAAAGCATTTAATTTAAAGAATGCTTCACTCAAAGATGCTAATAATAACTGGAAATATCTTAAATGTCAATTAGGATGTCTAGCTACAATACTAAAGAGGCTTATTTCGTCTGAGAATAGTTGTTCTACAAGCTTATACTTTAGAATCCACTTTCTTATCCCAATGTGTGTCACAGACGATTCTCGAGGACGACACTGACGACCCAGTGTATCAGGTAAGCGCAATGTTTTGCTAAATAACCTGAGACTATATATAACTGAATCAGAGACACCCAACTGCAGCACTGCACAGTTCAGTGTTTTCCCTACCAAGTTATCTTGAGAGCCAAAACAATGCAGTGGTGTGCTCTTCTAGGACTGGAGCTGGTTCCCTTCATTTTCAGCAATTTTCAAGTTTTGTTTTAGTTTTAAGTCTACCATGCTGCAATATTTAATGTTTTCATTAGAAAGCCACTTGAGTAGTTGAATTTTCCTGACGCATTATAATTTTTCCCATAGAGTGTATTGGTAAAAGCTGGAAAGAGTCAGCCAATGCACTTTACCCTTTACTCTTGAAACGCCAGTTCTCTTTCTTGCAAACTGAATACGCACAACTGTGACTTCATTTTCATAACTTAAATGGTAAGTTATCATAGACACTAATTCACGCAAATTCTAGATTCTCTCAAGAAATATCTAATTTATTCACATCAACAGGGCTTACATAATGATTTTGGGGGAAAATTCTAATAATTTCCTATGTGCCATTATTTTAGTAGCCTTTATAAGAAGACTAGTTCAGCTTATAATACAAGTATAAAGATTATTGAAAAGTTAATTGTCCTATGATCAGGACTAGGACAGTCTGGTCCCTCTAGTATTGTGCTTCTGCCAGCCAGAGATAACACTTCTTTGGCAGTCAGTTCAACTCTGCACAGGGCCTCCAGCATTGGATTATACGGAGTACAAGGTGTTTGGCTCAGAACTCTGTATAGCCTACCATGTAATCTACATATGCTACAGCATAGCGGTTGTGGGGCCTCAGGACAAAGTTCCAAAGCTTTTGGAAGGTCACACTATGGAGGGTGAAATGGATAGTATTTCATACCACGGGGTCTGTGGTAGCTCAGTGGTTAAGACGTTGGACTAGTGATCGGAAAGTTGTGAGTTCAAATCCCAGCACCGCCAAGCTGCCGCTGCTGGGCCTTTGAGCAAGGCCCTTAACCTTCACTGCTCACTTGTATAAAATAAGATGTATGTAAGTCGCTCTGGATAAGGGCATCTGCCAAATAATGTAAATGTTTTTAGTGTCAATCCACTCACTAACTTTAGGTTTTCCACCACAGAAACATTTGAGGATAGAGAATGTTGCATTTTGAGAAAAAAAAGAGAATCTGGTGAGGAAACAATTGTTTATCGCTTCTAAAACATAAATGACAATGGGAACAATCTTTGTTCCACAACCTTAACTTTTAACAGATAAAAAGTTATGGCTTAATGGTTTAATGTTACGGCTAATCAGGGTGTGTTAATATAATCATGGAGATACAGGTCAAGCACTTCTGTTAAGGTTCACATCACATGTCATAATGAAGAAAAAGTGTGATCTCTTTAACTTTATTGAAGTGTATTGGCATGGTTGTTGGTATCAGTAGGGCTGGTTTGAGTATTTCAGAAACTGCTGATCTCCTGGGACTTTCACACACACAACAATCTCTTTAGTTGACACAGCATGGTGCAAGAAACAAAAAACATCAAGTGAACGATAATATTGAGGGTGGAAACTGTTGATAAGAGAAATCAGAGGAAAGTGGCCAGACTGATTTGAGCTAAATCTGAGGCTATCATGGGCACAGGACAGTTGAAGCTTAGACAAAAAAATCTTTTTCCAGCCTTCAACTGTCCAGTTTTGGTGAGTCTGTGCCCATGATAACCTCAGATTCTTGTTTTTGGAAGACAGGAGTGGAACCTGATGTAGTCTTTTGCTGTTGTAGCCCATTCACCTCATGGTTTAATGTGTTGTGTGCTCTGAGATGCTTTTCTGCTCACCACAGTCAGAAGAATAAGAGTGCATATGAGAGTTACTATAGACTTCCTGTCAGCTCCGGTCAGTCAGGTCATTCTCCTTTGATCTCTCTCATCAACACGGTCATTCAACCTGCAGACTCTCAGCTCACAAGATGGGGTGTTCTTTCTTTCTTTTCTTTTTTTTTTTTTCTTTTTTGCTCTTCGCACTATTCTCTGTAAACCCTAGAGACTGTTGTGTGTGGAATTCCCAGGAGATCAGCAGTCTCTGAAATACTTAAACCAGTCCATCTGGCACCAACAACCATGCCATAATTAAAGTCGCAGAAATCACATTTCCGCCCATTCTGATGGCTGATGTTTACATTAACTTAAGCTTTTGGCCCGTTTCTGCATGATTTTATGCATTGTTCTGCTGCCACATGATTGGCTGATTAGATGAATGTGCAGGTTTATAGGTGCTCCTAATAAGGAGGACAAACCAAAGAATCCATCACTGGGTTCTACACTGAATCCCAAACCGGAGGATTTTCCTATAAAGCACTGTTTACAGTAGAAAGCTATGAACCTTTAATTATCCAAAGAATCCTTAATGAAGTATTTGAAAGAGTATACAACTAAGCAGTTGAGAGTGACATTACTCAAATAACAAATAACAGTGGTTATTCAGAATAATTCCCTGATCTAGCATAGAGTGTTAACTAGTAATCTGCTTTTACACACTGTTTTGTCATCCATGCCAGTTATTATCCTGTCTCCAAGTCTGGTTTAAGTCCTGACTGGTGGTTGCTCACATGGCCATGTCAGTATGCATTTGGAGTTGATTCCAAGCTCCTAGCTTACTTCTGTGGTTCTCCATTGCACTGTGTTGGAGGATGGTGGAGGGTGGCTGGAGGATGATGGTGGGACCTGTCCACAACGTCTAAAAACAGATATATAAATAAACCATAATTCTCATGGTAATTGGTGCCCTGTACAAGGAGCAAAAATCTCTAAATAGCCAGGATGTGTTAAGACCATGTGGGCACAGTGATATTTTTCAGCACATGGCCTGTCATCTTGCTGTCTCACACCACTTAATGCTTCTTGCTGCTTACAAGACAACACCACTTGCTGCTTAGTAAGGAACACCAGTACATGTACACTATCAGTCAAAAGTTCCAATATTTACACCTGGAGATAGTCAGGTATCAGCATTTATGAACATAATATACTAATTTAAGTTTAATGAAGCTGGAAACATACAATGATATACTGTAAAAGCACAGTAATTATCTGAGCATTTAAAGTACAGTGTGAAAGTCTAGGCACTCTATATATTAATAAAGATTTTGTTATAGATATTTATTTTCTGAATTCTGCATTATTGAGTCTGTACAAAAACATTTTAGAGTTCCAAACATTATTTCTCTAAAAACTAAATTGCATTTGAAATGTTTGTATGTCAGTAAAGAAAGAAATATATTATGTAAGAGACTTCTTTTCAGACAAAAAACACAATGAAGACAATGAAAAGAAAAAAAAGTGTGACAGTCAAAGTCTCCAGAAGAACATGCACAGAAAAACTTATATTTCTTTAATATACTGTACATGTTGTACCTGTGACTACTATTTAAGAAATAAAGCAAATATTGACTTTGTTTAGTTTAGTACTGTTTACTGAACATTGTCATATTTCTCTTTTAAATAGAAAGATTTACTTTCATTATTTTAGAATTTTTGACTTTTGCGCATTACGGTTACTTAGTATAAATATTTACTGTATATGCAGTAGCCAACATTACATTTTACAGTATTTTTTTACTATGTAAATAATGCAATTATTAATGTTAATCAAGGGAAACTTAACGTCAAGTGTTAAATATTTATTATGGTTAATGTTTAGAAATCACAGCAATAGCACCAGGTGTCTGGATAGAAATCAAGTCTGAGAATTTAAGAGAATTTTTTATGACAGACAAAAAAGACATTGTATATAGTACATAATGGATCAGAAATGCTGGGGCGTACATTATCAGTAAGAATACTGACACATTTGTATGTTTGTGACCTTAGAGACATAGTTAACCCTCCTTTGCACAATGTTCCTCTGAGGCAATGGAAAATGTTATACAGATAGAAAGACAGATAGACAAACAGATAAAGATAAATAGGTAGATATATACATTGACAAAGAAACAATATTAATATGTAGTGTGCATATTTTTTTCCAAAATATCTGTAAAGGATATAGGTTCTATTTATAAAATCCACCCACGATTGATCAGAGACTTCATTAAGCTGGGTAAGAAGAGGCCAAGAGTGTGCTAAGCTGTGACTCTTACACTGAATAATTTAAAATGTATGGTTGTTCTTTTTGGTCACTGCATGTATAAACTTTGATATAACCAGTATTATTATAATCCAACTCTATACTGTAAGTGGTATGTGTGTTTACCTTGAGTGTACCTGCAGAGGGCAGCAGTGCGCTTTCACACCATTATTTCAGCATCACATCAGCGCACATTATATCATGTAGCTGCAGATAATGGTGAGAACTCAGGGACAGGAGTGAAGGTCCTTCCCCCTGTGTCGCAGTGCAGCTTCAGCCCGGCACAAGGCTTTTAGTGGACATACAATGTTCTCGCTCTCTCTCTCTCTCTCTCTCGCTCGCTCTCTCACTCTGTTTTCCACTGGTGGCAAGGATCGCAACAATAGCACCTGACTCTTTTAATCGCTGTCTTCAAATTACCACTTTGCTCCCAGGTTGCTGTTGTTTGGCTCAGCGTACTACAACTATATGTACAAACCAAATTAGGGATTTTCAAACTACTCTTTTACCTTTTGGGTATTAATATCACCATGATAATATACTCTGAGAATGTATTTATGATTATTTTTCATGGTTCACTTCTGATTCTAGAGAAACAGAGATAGTAATAACATTCTGGATGTTGGGATGTGGGAAATGGAGCACAGCACTCAAGGCCAAAACAACTGATAGTGTTAACCAGCTAACAAGGCACATAGCCAGCTCAAATTTTCAATTCAATTTTAGTTGTATCCTTGAGATAACATGAGGAAGGATCCTTGAGAGGAACCAGGAACCAGATTACTAAGGCTAAAATGATTGTCTTTAGTATTTTGGCCAGTGATGGTCAGCCACGTTAATTTAGCCCTATTTAGAAACAAAATAATTTTAGTGCAATTTATTATTTTAAATCAAAAGAAGACTGCAGGTTTGTTCATATTGTACATTATAATCCCATAATTAATTATTCGGTGTGCAACCACTATAGACATTCTAGGTCCAACCTACATAATAATCTACAGTTTTGTATGTCTGCTTCTCAGCATATTTGGATAGCAGAGACAGAAACATTGTGAGAAAGCCTGTGATTATTCAGACACTTAAAACACAGAATGCACCAATGTTTCTAATATCCATTATCTAATTTTAGGCATTAGTTACATTCATGCACTGGTCCAGTCAGCCAATCCTGTGGCAGCAGTACAATGCATAAAACCATGCACATAGAGGTCTAGAGTTTCAGTTAATGTTCATATAAAAAACCCCCCAAAACTTAAGAATAGGGACAAAATATCACATTACTGACTTTGACCATGGCATGGTTGTTGATGCCAGACAGGCTGATTTGAGTAATTCAATAACTGCTGATATCCTACGATTTTCACACAAAATGGTGTGGGAAGAAAAATCCCTTGATTTAAGAGTACAGAGGAGAATTACCAGAATGGTTCAAGCTGGAAGTAAGACTATGGTAACTCAAATAACCACTCTTTATAACCATGGTGAGCAGAAAAGCATCTCAAAATGCTCGACACTTTGAACCTTGAGGCAGATGGGCTGCAACAGCAGTATAAAACACATCAGGTCTCACTTCTCAGGACTCTGAGTCCACGTTAGGCACAGACTGACCAAACACTGGACATGTGGTGATTGGAAAAAACTAGACAATGGTTTTCCAGTCTTTAAGTATCTAGTTTCTCTATGAAATACACCCATATTTGATCCAGAGGTCTGGTAACAGTAAAGCTCCGTAAATTGCTGTTGCCAAATACACAATGGCCAAAATAATTGATTTACCATGTGAACAGTTACTCAGGCATGGAAAAGACTTCCTCCTTTGCCTCTTCCTCTCCTCCGCCTTCTCTGATTAACCCTCACATCCTCACACTTGTCTATTGATGGCCACTCCGTCTCTCTATGACCATATCTGCCATCTCAATACATACACACACACACACACACACACACACACACGCTTCACCAGGGGGTGACAGAAGATCCCTGTTCTTGGATTTCACCCTCTCATCATGACATCCATTAAAGTCCTGCTGGGTCCAAAGCCCCAGCGGGTAGACAGCACATTAGCAATCGGCCCATTGAGCTCAACAAGGCCCGGCACTGAATTATTGATACTAACACAACTAATGAGGAAACACGATCGCCATTGCTGCTGACACATACCGGCTCCAACTCCTTAGCCCTCCCCAACACACACATACACATTGATGACACAACCATCTTTCAGCACACCTGCCTTCCTGCACCTAAAGAGAGCAAACAGAGAGGCTAGCTAAAGTCGAGGGCATCTGATAGCATTCTTGTGTCTTTCTGTGGGGGTGGAAACTGGCCTATTGTTCAGAGATCACCTGCTTTAGTGCAAAAGTTGCAAAACTATCAGAGAACCATCAGAAAATGATACTTTTTGATTTAATTTGAGGGACACCAGTTAGGATCCTGACTACAGCTAGCTGAAGGCTTGATTAGATTGCCAAGAAATAATATAGTAGATGTACTACATTAACCATTGTACCCTTGCTTGAGACACTCAAAGGAATACTTCAGTGTTTTATAATTTAATCTTTATCCACTGCATGTGTAGTTATCTGTGATTACCATAGATAGCAAGAAAAGAATGAAATCTAACTTAAAACTTATTCATAACAGAAATCTAAAGGGCAATTGTTGTGTTTCTTTAACAATCAACACCTGATATTGACTCTGTTAGAAGCACATCTTTTTGATTTGCTGTTTAATTAAAAGAACCACCTCTGTTTTATGAATAGTTTCATTTTATGTACTTTACACAATTTTTATACATTATTATATTCTGAATTTGTGTACTTTTATATCTAAATGCTAGTTTCTGTACTTATATTTTCACTTCATTCTTTTATTTCATCCTGTGCATTCATTTAATTTACTTATCATTTAATTCTTTCACTACTTGATTGTACAGCACTTTGAGCTACCATGTGTCTGAAAAGTGCTCTATAAACCCGCTATGCATCATCTTTCAGTAAACAAAGCCACACTTAAAAAAACACTTATTGAAGAATGATGGAATATTGTCTGAGAAATTGTGCATCACTTTGGAACCGATTAAAGGAATTTTCTATCAAATCTCATGCTGTGCCTCAATTCACATTCTTCCATTAGTGTACTTCTGTGTAGTACACTCTGCATAAGGGCGACAAGGTGGTCCAGTGGTTAGCACTGTCGCCTCACAGCAAGAAGGTCCTGGGTCCATTTGCAGGTTTCCTCTGGGTGCTCCAGTTTCCTCCCACAGTCCAAAGACATGCAGATTAGGTGAACTGGCTACTCTAAATTTCCTATAAGTGTGAATGCAAGCGTGTGTGGTTGTTCGTCTGTGTCCATCATAGAATCTCCAAAGGTATGGTTAGAAAATAAAAATATATATGATCTGGACACGGCCCTTTGGTGGACTGGCGACTTGCCCAGGGAGTACCCCGTCTCTCGCCCGAAACGATTGCTGAGGTTGGCTCCAGCTTCCCCTGCGACCCAGACGGATAAAGTGATATAGATAATGGATGGACACTCTGCATACTATGTTCTTACATGTGTAGTTTGTTAAATGTGTTTTTAATTTTCCTTGCTTGTGTGCATAGATATTTCATGCGACATGGAAATTATGTCGATGACATGCCCTCTTCCAACTGGCCGAAAATAGGTTTGTGGTCCTTCCCCTCCTGTTATGTAGCCAAGATGGTAACCATTGAGGGTGAGAAATGTGCAGTATTGCACACTTAACATTTTGACTGTGTTGAGTACACCATCTGGATAGTTTTTGTCAGGGTTGTATGTAATACCGGCACCTTGCTTTAGTCTGAGTGTCTCATTTAGTTGTCATGAGACACTTGATAATATTCCCCTGCTGTGACAGATTATCTGATAAATGTCACTGATGTTGTAATTAGTGAACTGCTATTTAATTAAGCATAGTTAAGAAAATGTTCCATTATAGTGCTGATTAAAATGCTGCAAATACATATCTTTTGTATATAATATATTTTTTAAATACATATATTTTATATTACATTTATATATACATATATACATATATATATACACTACCAGTTTGGACACACCTACTCTTTTTCATAGGTTTTTCTTTATTTTTTTTGCTTTCTACGTTGTAAAACATTACTGAA
>JAQMYM010000001.1:1608400-1628862 GCA_030014255.1 Parauchenoglanis ngamensis
ACACATATATAAAAGAGTAGATGCTAAGGACTGTGGATAAATGAAGGAGAAAGGCTAAAGGGAGAACAGAGAGGGTTTTTTTTTCATGTTAATTATCCCTATCTAAGCTCCAATGTATCAAATAATACACACAGGGATTTCAGGATTACACTCTAGAGTGTAAAGTAATGTCCTCTCACACTTGTACTTTTTTTTTATTCTCTGAAGTGAACAGCATACTTCAGGCTCTGTTGCAAGTCAGAACCTGCCATTTAATCTTCACACCACAAAAAAACAAACATGTCCCTTTTTAATGTACAAAGCATCATTGTCAGGTTTAAATTTATCCCTGAGTCACACTGACCAATTTGTTAAACCTTAACAAACGCTAAACCAAAACTAATGATGATTTCCAAACTTGAAACATTCCCAAAATGTTCCATGACAAGAATAATAGGATGTGCTGGGTCAAGTGCTGTTATATTAGCTAAGAAATAATGAGGGTGGAAGCCATGTTGTTTCCACTGTTGTTTGCCAAATTGGCAGCGATTAATGTGATATTTACAAATACAACTATGCATACAGTGATACACTCCTGTTAGGAGTGTATTATTTCTTACTTCGTTGCTTGCAATTTTATCATTCATATTGTAATAGTCCTTTTATTTATTTATTGTTTTTTGGGCTTAAAAGCAAGCGCTTATGTTTAAAGGTGATGGTCTAGACTCTGACCTGAAATACCTTTCTTGGATGCTTCAACCCAAGTAAGAGCTAGCCACTTCAAGGCCATTAACTGCATGCAGTAATTGAACTGAACCACTCTGAAAATTAACTAAACTATGTCCTTAATCTCAATACAAGCAACTTTTCCCTTAAAGGTCCACTGTGTAAGATTCAACCACCTGAATGCAACCCCTCCCTTTCCAAGTGAGTATTAGAATGCATGGTGGCCGTCAGGTTCCCGTAGCATACTACCAAGTACTTACATTCTCACTCCCTTGCTTTTTCAGTGCTAAATAAGTACAATCCTTCATTTTACAAAATTTGGGTTTTCAAACTTGTCAGCGGCAGCAAAAACTGATTAATCTTATTTTTTTCTTCCTTGATTTCCTTTCTTCTTCTTTGTTTTCTTTGTGCTTCTGGTGCTTCCTTCTAGATCCACACTGCCACTTGTGAAAACACGAAACACAGGGGCCACTATCTAGCAATTTGTCCATTCTAGGCTACTGTAGCAGTGCAAAATGTTGGCTTCTTAGAGGTGCATATATATATATATATAGATATAAAGTGCTCATTCTAAGCTCACAAAAACACAATGATTCATAGTTACATGCAATTATACACTAATGAAAACTATTTATGAATTACATAAGTATATTGTGGAATTATACACTCCATTTCTGAAATATTATGATAACCGTCATACGCAGAACAGGGGAACAAATGCAGGTGCGGTTAAATCTCTTTTAGTTAAACTATAGTGCAAAACAAAGGTACCAAATTGGCAGTCAAAATCCATCCATCCATCCATTCATTATCTATATACCGCTTCATCCATCTGGGTCATGGGGAAGCTGGAGCCGCCAGGGCCAACACAGACAAACAACCACACACGCTCACATTCACACCTATGGGCAAATTAGAGTAGCCAGTTGACCTAATCTGCATGTCTTTGGACTGTGGGAGGAAACCGCAGCACCCGGAGGAAACCCACGCATGCACGGGGAGAACATGCAAACTCCGCACAGAAAGGCACCCTGGGTTTGAACCCAGGACCTTCTTGCTGTGAAGCGACAGTGCTAACCACCACACCACCGTGACTTTAGTCTTTTTAAAGTTTTTTTACTTGTTTAAGAAACAGATTTTTTTCATATAAAATGTTAACATTTATTTGATTGGATTTGGAGAATTTTGTAATATTCTTCATTCGCAAACCATTGAATTAAAGTGAGTGTTAATGTAATGTCCGCACAGAGTTTAGGCAGCAGGGTGAATTAAAACGTAAGGAAATGTACCTCAAACTTAATGACGGCTGGGTTGTATTTGAGAGATTTGCCCCAGGCCCTGTAAGTCTCTGCGTTACGTATGACTAGCTGACCGGCGCTGCGGCCTGTGATGCCTCCTTTCACAAAGCCGATCACATCCTCGATCAGATCGTTCTTTTGGTCACCCTCTGCAAAACAATTCACCAGTGTTAAGAGTATTTAGTATTAAAAGATGAGTATATGCAGCTGTGGGCCATACTCACCTCTTTCCAGTCCTCCTGTTTTCTCACATTCATTGTGTGCTACTGTGAGCTTGGCATCTAAGCCTTTAGTTATGGTACTTGAGAGGCCCAGAGAAACGCCAAGGCAGTTACTTACATCCCGCGTCTCCAGTTCTGAGTAAAAAACAAACATGTTTACAATTTTTATTTTCTGAATCTGAGAAATTCTTGTGCGATTTTTAGGATATTGAAGATTCAGACTGTTAGTATATAGGTTTCATGAATTTGCATTATATTTATGCATTAGGTGGATGCTTTTAACCAAAGCAGGATCAGTTGTATCACCAATAATAATAATAATAATAATAATAATAATAATAATAATAATAATAATAAAAAGAAAGATTTAAACTCACAGTGGTTCTAATTATTAGTCTACTGCCTTTCTGCTGAATTTAGGTTTAATCTTTTAGCTGTATGATAATGAAAATGTAAAAAAATGGAACCAAGACAAATCATGGCCGATCATTTTCCATCTGTACTGTGATATAGCAACCAACAACATTTAAGTGAAAAACAAAAAGAAATGTTTCATGTAAAAAAAAAGAAAAAAAGAAACTAACCCGGTCGCATAAGTATGCACACCCCTTAATTAATGCTTTGTGAAAGTTCCTCTTGCTTGTAATCCAGCACTCGGCAGACGCCCTTATCCAGAGCGACTTACACACATCTTATTTTTTATAAAAGTGAGCAGTTAAGGGCCTTGCTTAAGGGCCCAGCGGTGGAGCTGGGATTTGAACTCACAACCTTCCAATCACTCATCCAATGGCTTAACCACTGAGCTACCACAGACCCTACTGAACTGTTTGTGTTAGTAGATGTTTGTCTTAGCTCAGGTGTCTGAATGTCCTTTACTAACAGTGGTGCTGTGAGCTGTCCCTTACTCTTTCTTTCCATGACCTTTTTGTCAAGCACGACTACGTAATCCAGAATGCCTCCCATGACGCCTTGCGTTACATAATGAGTGCCATATTCACTGATGAAGCGTGAGTAAGCGCCAAAGTCATATTGCTCGGGCAGCTCCATGAGCGACTGCAACAGGTCTTCGTCCAGCATCAGATCCCGACTCCTCAACTTAAACTGTGCTGTTTCCACCGTCGAGAGCAGCCGAACAAACTGTACTTCCTGCAGTGACAGAGAGAGAGAGAGAGAGAGAGAGAGAGAGAGAGAGAGAGAGAGAGATTTCCCCTTGATGATAAGATGATAAGTGTGTGGTTTCTGGAAATATCAGCTGTATGACACAGTTCCAGAAGCTTGCACTTTAAACAAAGCACACACACAGTAGAGTTTTTCTGTCCTCCTGCCCAGGCAAGCTGAGCAGCCTCTCATTATGTTTCTATTCAAAATACACAGAGATTGCGTTGTACTTCTATTATATTTTGTCACATACTGTACATACAGTCCATATAAGTGCTACCGGTGGTTAGAAATTAGCCTGCACGATACTAAAGGCCATAGAACTGATCAATAAAAATGCTTAAAGTGTTCTTTGCATATTGAGAGCCTTTGAAATATGTAAAGAATGATGGAATTATTAAAGAGGAAAACGCTCTGTGTCATGTGGTTATAGGAAAAGAATCAAGATCATGGTTAATGTTCCTCTTACAGTTCGAGTATACCACACCAGTTTGCAATAATAATTAATTACATGTCACACTTTGTATCCATGTGTAGTTACATTTAATCATGTGGAATGGTGGCAAAATCATTGTTTCCAGTTATCACTTACAAGAGCAGCTATAAACAATTGTTCCTGCACAAGCCTGTCTTTTTTCTCCCTTGAACTTAACAAGCCAAAAATAAAAAATATTGCAGAGCACAAACCACAAAAAATGAACTCCTCTGTCATGTGTCAGGATAACATTGACAATGCAGACTCCTTCTGTAAATGTTAAATAAAAGTCTCCTTATAGAAAACTATTTTTTTCAAATCATTCATAGGGAGCATCTGCCATGCAAGTCTCTCTGTATATAACGTATTTGTGTAAAGTGAGTG
The DNA here is from genome assembly GCA_030014255.1 of Parauchenoglanis ngamensis. Classification (NCBI taxonomy): domain Eukaryota; kingdom Metazoa; phylum Chordata; class Actinopteri; order Siluriformes; family Auchenoglanididae; genus Parauchenoglanis; species Parauchenoglanis ngamensis. Next base: position 1,612,642 of record JAQMYM010000001.1, read on the forward strand.
CCATAATATATTGCAAATCTGTGATTTGAAGCTCTACTACTGTCAAAGCTGCTGTTTAACACTTTCTGACCAATCAGAATCCAGAATTCAAAAGAGCTATGGTATAATAATGCTTAACAAATGATACACTGTGTAGTCCTTTTTATTAAATCACATATGTGACAATGATAAAAGCATACTGAAAATGTGGCTTAATCTTTAAACAAAAAGGTAAATATTAAGCACATTGTACTATACCTTACTGTCATACTGTGATATGTTTGTCAACAGTGTCTCTGCATTACTCCCAGACAGTCCAGCTTCCACGTACATAATGCCAAAAGTCACACCAAAATTGGAGGAAGACTCTGTTTTCCGAGCATTTAATAAGCTCGCAGCATCACCGTATTCCTCTATTGATCCCTGGCTGAGAGAATGTGCCTGGAATGTGACCAAATAAAACCATAATTAAGCCAAATCAAATCAAGATTAGATCTTGGAACAGCATTCAATATAATCCTATCTGAGTTACTCACATGTGTATATGTATGTATATAAAGATGACCTTTGAGCTTAGTTATTTAGTGGAACCTGAGGTGATATATGTGAAAGCAGCCTATGAGCTGTCTCAAGATGGTCATTCAATGCAATGACCATAAAATTCCAGCTGAAATCTGATTGGTTATCCATCCATAATTAAATATGCACTTTCATGTTATCACAATGACGCGTACACCAAATCTCAGCCAAATCTGACTTACAGTTCCCGAGAAACAGCCATTTGAAGTTAACTTCACCCCCATTTGCATACACCTTCAGAATCTGATCTGTAGCAGCCATATTGTGTACAAATCTTAACTTAATTTAATATGAAACTGTGGGAAAGAAAGTGATTCCAGTAAAAAGGTAGAAAAGATTACAACTTTCTTTATTATGTCAGTGTTAAACTGCTTTAAATGAAAGGTTTTTTAAAGGTTCTATATAGAATTACAGCAAAGGTTCAAGTTCATTACTGTGCAAAAGTCTTGAGCCACCCCTCCCTCTCATTTCTTTATATTTTCTATCTTCAGAAATAGTTCTCCAGGTTTCTTGAAGGACATTTCAAAACTCTTCTTTGAATGATGGAAGCCTTTTGTTCTGTTCTGTCAAGATGCTTCAATAATGTAGAGATCCAGGTTTTGGGGAGGCCAATCCATGACTGACAGTGTTCCATTAAGGTATGCTGGAAGCCTGGAGAACTATTCCTCAAGACTACATTTAAAAAATACAAGAAAGTCTAGCACTTTGGAAGCAGAATATGAAGAAATGAGAGATGCCTCAATGATGCTTGCACAGTACTGAATAGCACTTTTTGTACACTAAGAACCCTTTATTATGCAATGAACCCTTCAAGAAATATTAACTGGGAAAGAGTGTAGTACACATTATCGGTCGTGTTTCATTCGTTCATTCGTCTTCAGTAAGCACTTTATCCTGGTCAGGGTTGCAGTGGATTCTGAGTTTATCTCAGGAACACTAGGCATGAGGTGGGAATACACCCAGGATGGGCCACTAGTCCATCAAAAGGCAACATGCACACATATTAATAACTAGGGCAATTTAGAGTCACCAATCCACCTAATGACACGCTTTTGGAGATGGGAGAAAACCAGAGACCCTGGAAGAAACCCATGCAGACACAAAGAACATGCAAAATTCCACACAAACAATAACCCAAACTCAGGATTTATCCAGGAACACTTCTCACTGCACCAACATGCTGCCCCCCAAGAACCATTGAGACTTTGTATTTGCTATATGCTTACAAGTTCTTAAGGGTTCATTGGATATTTCTACCTGAAATCCTTCCAAGTACATGAAGGAAACACACTGGTGTATGCTTCTACATAAAACTTGTAAGACTACCCCAAAGGGGCAACCAATAAACACTTAAGGGTTCTTCGATAAACTAATAATAGAACGCCTTCCCATAAGCACTCCCAAGTACCATAAATACACTACCAAACAGGCACATTAAAATCAGTATATATAGTATATCACAGTGCTGATTTGATACACAACTTACAACCTCTGCTACAGAGCAAAAAGTGTCCATATGGCCTAAACAACACAGTATACTTTTTGCTTTTCATGCAGTGTGTCTACGTACCAACAGACGATATGATAAGAAGTTATACGGCTTCCTGAAATATTTCTCATCATCACTATAGTGAAGGTGTTCGCAAAAGGAGTTATATGTCAGTTCCCTCCACTCTCCATTGTAGATGTAATCACACACACCTCCGAAGTATTTTGGGTCCAGAGCATGGCTCACAAAAACGTCTGACAGAGCATTATAGCTGGAAAAGTGCAAGTGTTTATATCGTTACTTTTCATTACAGTTTCGTTACAGTTGTATTTGTACTACAGTTGTATTTGTCAGGGGCTTGTATGAAAACAGTAGCTAGTGTAAATATTTCTACATTCACAGTGCTTTGCTGAAGTATTCAACCCACTTAAAAGTCATTAGATTCCAGCCAGTATGATTATTGCAAAATAACATACACTTTAATCATTCAAAATGCATTATTTGTCAGATTGAAAATGCTATTTGAATATATATTCAACCCCTTATGTCTGGTACCTGGTAGAGGTACCTGGTACCTTTCTCTGCAGTAACAGCTTTAAGTGTGTTGGGGTAACTTCCTACCACTGCATACTGTTTGGAATGATTTTCTTCCATTCTTTCTGACAGATTTACTACAGGTTCTTCAGGTAGGTTTTCTAATAGTGATTCTATTCAATGGGATTCAGATGTGGACTTTGAGCCCCTGTACAACATACACCTTTTTATTTATAACCACTGCTGCATTGCTTTGGCCTTGGTTCTCTTGGAATATCCCCCTGTATTTTGCTCCATCCACCCTTAAATTTTGACAAGAAGCCCAGGTTCTAAGGATGAAGAGCAGCCCTAGGGCATGATGTCACCACCACCAGGTTTCACTGTAGGGATGTGCTTTGAAACTTTCCCAAATACCGGATCTCAGTCTTGGTCTCATCATATCAAAAAACTAAATTATAACTAGTTTATTCTTGTGTTTTCATCCGGGTCTTCTTTGCACAGCAGTTTCTTTTTAGACACCCTCCCTTACAGTTCTTAATTATGCAGCACTCTTGAAACTGTTGTCAGGTAACTCTCAGCTACTGTACTCCTGCAGAGTGACTGTTGGCCTCACTGTGTCTTTCTTCACCAGTCTCTTGTTTCTGAGCTGAGTTTTGAGGGACAGTCTTATCTAGGTAGTGCTTGGGTGGTGTGATGTAGCTTCCAATTCCTTACTATTGATGCAACAGTGCTTACTGGGATGTCCAACATCTTAAATATGGTTTTACACCTTATTCCTAAGTTAAAAATTCAATTATTTTGTGTTTAATTTCTCTAGAATGCTCCTGAGTCTTTCACTCCTTTCCTTCAATCTGTCTTCAATGACAGCTCAATAAAATAGTATCTTTCTTCTGAAGCTTTGGCAACCTCGGAGGTTGAATACTTATGCAAGCAGAATTTTCAGTTTTTGATTTTCTTTGACGTACTTGCCGGCCAATAAATAATTTTGAGTTTTGGGGGTGAATACTTTTACAAGCCACTGTATACTTACATTTAATGTTGTGGAATGTCCATAAAACCAGTGAGTTCCTGTTATCCCTTATGTTACAGTAGCTATAAACATTTCATTTAGTTTAGACAAACTAACAATCATGGAAACATAAGCGTTAATGTTCCGGCAACTAAAATCAATTTCAATAAAATTTTATTTTTATGTTATTTTCTAAAAATGCTGACGTGCTAATTGTAAGGGTCAGTAAAAATTCTGCTACTCTGCACACATTTCGCTAGTTGTTTCATGCTAATTGTTTTATGAGATTTGCATCTTTGTTTTTTAAGGCTAATGTAGCTAGGAAATATATTATAGCTGCCAGTTTACCAGCACGCTAACTATTATTCCTTTAATCCTACCCCTGTGTGGCCTTTTGAGCTCCCGGGATGGAGAGCATGCCGACACACTTGGTTTCCGGGGTTTTCTTGTCCTCGCAGTTGTCTTCATCACTGCCAAGCTGACAGTCCCAATCACCATTGCAGAGAAGATGCTGACCAATGCATCGGCCTGCGTGGAGTGGTCATGTAAACACACGTGTATGTAAATATACCAGTTCTCTAGTTCCCAAAGGTACGCAAATCAAATCGTTGACAGTTTGACTGACATCAAATACAAGAAAAACCAACACTGGATATAATGTTTAGTTATTCAGGAGAGAGAGTCTGACTACTGAATGGAGACACTGACCTGTTTCAGGGCAAGCGTACAGATCTCCACATTCATCCTGAGGGTCACACTCGCCATGAGGCGGACACAATTTCTCATCCCATTGGCTGTGCACACAACCCTGGCCTCCGAACTGCGATTGCCGCTCCACGTACTGAAAACGCACCTGTTAACACAAACAAATGCATCAGGCAGAATGTCTACATCACATTACCTACACTGGGTGCAGCACAAGAACCCTGGATCTGTATGCTGTAGCCCAGCTGACAATGTTTGGTTCCTAGAACGTTCTGGGAACATTATTTTCTTGCTCACTGGAATGTTCAAGGTTTGTTTGGTTGTCTTATTGTTTGCCAGGAAAGTAAATATAACATTAGTTTTTGGGTGCCTTTTTTGTTTTATGGAACCTTCACCTAATGTTGTCTTAACATTTGCAATGTGAGAACCTTTGTAGAACCTTTGGAGAAGCTTTCTGTTTGGTTGTACTAATGTTCCTTTAACCATCCCTGCCAACCTCAGTGCAAAGTTCTAGAAACCTTCTCATATGGTTGTGTGAAAAAATACCAAAACACAAGCCATTAGGAACATTGCATAAAAAGCAATGCAAGCATAAGAGAACATTTGAGTTTTTAGATTCCAAAACATTTGAGGAATATTCTGATGGATAAATAACCTGGAGAGAATGTTCTCTACACCTTGGGAGAAGGTTCCTGTAAAAAAAACAACAACTAAAGGAGAACTATAAGCTAATGTTAGTCCAATGTTCTGGATTTGCTGGGAACAAACTTTAGTCCTGCTATCCAGTGTCACCCAGTGGAGTAAGGGTTCTGTTTTGAGTCTGGTTCCTCTCAAAGTTTCTTCTGTGTGCAGTTTCAGGGAGTTTTTCCTCACCATTTCTTCATTAGGAATCTAAACCTGCATGTATCATTTTAGTAGAAATCCTACAGAAGATTTTTTTTGTTTTACATAAATATAAGCAACCACATATGAATTTTAAAAGTGTATGTGTCTTGTTTAGCCAAAACTGGAAAAAACACAATTAGCCCAAATGTAGTTGATCTGCTAACAGAGAACATTCACATTACAAAAAAAGTTAAATAAAGCACTCCAAAACTTGCACGAAGTCTTGTAAAAACCACAAAGCATAAACTTTTCTGTCTCTTCCAGTTTGTTCATTAGAGATTTCTGTAAAGCTGCTTTGTGACAATATCTAATATTACAAGTGCTCTATGAATAAAATTGAATTGACATCTGTACAAGTAAACATGCCCCTGTCCCAACTATTTTGAGACCTGTAGAAAGCATCAAATTTGAAATGAGCTCATTTTGTGCAAAAAATTGTAAAATTTCTCAGTTTGAACATTTGTTATGTTATCTATGTGTTCTGTTGCGAATACAATATTGGCTCATGTGATTTGAAAGTCTTTTAGTTTTCATTTTATTCAACTTTAAAGAACGTCCCAACTTTTCTGGAATTCGGGTTGTATTATTATTATTATTATTATTATTATTATTATTATTATTATTATTATATTTATTTATTTATTTATTGCTCATGAGACAGTAAATCCAATTTAAGCATAAAGAAATTGACTTGTGTATTTGCTATATTTTTATACGAGTTTCCTCTTCAAAAGAAATTTAATTTAAGTATATCTAGTCTCTTTTTAGACATAAAAAACAAAGCTAAACAAAATAAAACTTAAATAAGTATAGGTACAATGGTCTTTCTGCAGGTATGCTGTGGGAGGCAATGCTAATATGTCTCACATCCTCATGCTAACATTAAAAATATCTGTGCGTTGAGATTTAAACCTGTAAAGCTGCTTGTTTAAATCATAGACACGCTTTATTGCCAGTTAGATGAGAGAACAGTAGTTTAATATATCATGCATGATTTTCTGAGCATATTTAAGACACATTTGATTGCGCAATCTAATCTTGTTTACGTAAAATAAGCTTGTCTTCTTGTTCTGGTAACAAATCTGACAATATTTTTTAAGAATGGACAAATCCAGGATCATGTCAAATTGTCAGTGATCTGCAGGTAAAGCATAAAAATAGATGGGTCTTTGCAATTGGAGGACTGTAAACATTACCGAGTCAGCCAAAAGGGTGGCTACATGCATTACTCTCAATTCCTGTCTTTACCGTTTTGTCTGTGCAGGAGTTGCATGGCGTCCATGGCGTCCAGCTCTTCAGCTTACAGTCAATGGGAATGGGAGACTCAGCACCTCGAGTTCTTCTGGAAGAGACCTTTGTCCTTCACACAGAGACACAGACGCATGTCAATGCTTATTTCTTCACAACAGGATTAATAAACGTGTGCTAAGCATAAATAAAGTACATTTTGAGATCACTAGAGCACCAGGCTATATCTCCTCTTTGTGTTACTGATGTATATCTGAGATTAAGGAATAGCATAGCTTTTTTATTTTAAAATCCATTTTAAAAATGTATATATTTACCCAGCTATTTTTTTTATTTGATTTTATTTGCATTGGATTTCATTGATAAGTGTTATTTGATGAGTTCAGAACATCAGCTACGGCAGTAACAATTAGCAAACCACTTGACTGTATCAGATCAGAAATAACAGAAGAACAGTATCCAAGATGGCCGTTCCCTTACCTGTTATGCGATGAGCTCCAGAAGAAACCAGCGGACAGAGCAAACTGGCTTACACAAAGCAGAGAGAAAATAACACAAGACCTAGAAGTAAAAAACTGTCTCATGGTTGAACCGGCTGGTTTTCAGATGATCGCTAAAGTTAGACCCGATTCAGAGACACTTGTCAATATCGTTAAATGATTAACAGGAGGTAAACAATCTGCTCAGTTTGGGTTCACATGTTCCTGTAAATCTCCTCCTCCAGGTGAACACGCAAAACACACACAAGTCTTTCATGGCCATTGAACAACACACACAACAGTTTCGAAATTCATTTTGCATTTGCTAGCATTGCATAAAGTGGGACATTTTATATGCTTTGGTTTGACTGCAAACTGTTTTAGGCATGTGTTTCATAAAAGTGTAAATGCATCAATTTCTCCAAGCACTGCTGAATTGTGGACTGTGACTGGTCAGAAGGTGTTCATTCATTTTCTATATCAGCAGCTCTGCCAGCTGCAAATCACAGGTTTATATTAATGCACTCAGTTTTCATAGTAACGACTTACATGTAGATTAGTACATGTAACATGCAATTGTTGTGAAGTTTCTGTAAGGAGAAATGTGTTTATGTAAAACTTATGGAAGGAGTCTCCAGTGTAAAGGTCTGGAGGTACAGCAGTAACTTTAAATTTGATACATTTTTTATCATTTTTTCTAACATAAAGTTTTTGACAGAGCTCTGATCAGATACACACCAAATCTTTCAACTCCTAAACAACTTCTTTGCAGTTTTGTCTGGTATTTAGGGATTCTTTTATAAACTCTTCCTGCACATTTCATTCTAAAAATATATTTGAGTAAATGTAACTAGAGCAAGGTTCGCAATGATGCAACGTATAGCAGGCATTATGCTAATAAACTTCAGTGATTCATCGCTTCAGAAAGAGTCGGCTCTTTAAACCGGTTCATTTAGGGGAATCATGGTGAGCCGACTGACAATTAGTGATCTTTTTAACCCCCCCTTTTTAGCCCAAAGATTCTTTTATCTTCACTCTTGCACTGTGATTCAATAATAAGGTTTCTGTGGAAACGTCTGAGTTGTTCATTAGTGTGTATGGAGAGTGCTGATTTTATTTAAATATTTTTAAACCCATTTAAAGGTAATATTACTTTGTTAATCAGTAAGATTACATGAAACACACAGGAACATTCACTAGTCGTAAGATCGCAAACTCTCCAGATTAGAGAAAAAATGCTAATGAGTTGTTTGGGAGTCGACTCGTAATGGTGAGTTGATCCAAATGATCCGATTCAGTGAAGTCTGAAAATAAAAATAATGACATCAAAATATCTGGGTTGACTGACATGTTGTTGTGCTACAGGGAAAAACTGTGTTCACGTCGTTTTATTCATACTATTTCCAAAAATGGTTTTATTTCCCCCATTTATTTAAGCTGTGAAAAAATATCCCAAACCCCATTTACGAGTCACTGCGCGTTCACGGGACCTCTCTGGCGCGCGCGCATTAATTGGAGACGGATGGTGCCGTGCACGAGCTTTGAGTGGTTTGTTAACGAGGTGGTGTGACCTTCTCCCCCAAACCCTGGTTTTCATCATCATTGGTATATGAAGAGAGGAAGTGAAAATGGTAAGGAGACTTTACAAGCGTTTGGTTGTCAAGGAGTTTTATGATTTTCCTCCCATTGCTTTTTGTTTTTCCTGCTGCTTAACTGGCTATACCGTTTTATCGTATTCAGTTTTTGCTGAATATTTTATTGTTTTTAAATGCGACACGAGCAGTTACCTGTTGTTTATTTTTCTAATAGCCAGAAGCAGTGGTTTAATGTGGATATCTATTATTGATAGCCTAAACACACACACACGCACACACAAAAACTTCTTTAAATATAATCAAGGTTTTTACTGACTTTTTTTTTCTAAAGTGAATTTGAAACACATTTGAAGGCATATCACAGAATAGCTTTTAAACTCTATATATGTTAGTATAATAAGCAATATTATACAAATTTAAGGGATTAGTCACATCTCAAAATATGATTTTATATTCTTCTGTTTTTCTAGTCTTTTGGTGTCCATGGATTCCTTTTGTAATTGATCACTGTTTTTATTATTTATACTCATATTTTGGGGGAAATTATTTGAATGTTATCTCACTGTTTTGTATCAATGTAGGCCTGTTGACTTAAAAAGGTTTGTTTGAAAAATGTAATGCTTTTGTACTCTACATTTGGAACCATGTCCTTGTATGAAGGCTTTAGTTTCTTTCATGCAGAACTTGCAGCATTGTGCTTTCCATGTCTTTGGCCTTTTCTGTAACCACCCTGGCTTGTAACTTCAAATTTCCAGCTAATTTTAAGTTGATTCCTCTACTAGGTATGATTTATAGTGATGTATACAGTCTGATAATCATTTGACTTTTGTATAAAGCACAAGTCAACTCCACTGAGACAACACATTTGGCACTTCAGTCTCAGTCCTCACACAAGATACTCAGACAAAACCTAATTATGTTGTTTTTATTTAAAATTTAAAACTTTGCAACGAGAAATGTAACATTTTTTAAAAAAACATTTTAAGCATTACAGTGAAGATTGAATAAATATCTAAAGTGCTATTTCTACTGTTTCCAACACGTTACAGGAGGCTGCTGTTGATTTCAAGTCCCTCCGGGCCAAATTTCAGGAGGGGAGCCAGCTGAAAGATAGGCCTGTAGTTCTGGACAAACCAAAACGCTTCCCACCTATACTAGGTCGTGCCTATTCTTCATCTTATCCTGCTGTGGAGGACAAAAATCCAACCATCCCACCCTTTAACTTAAGAGATGACCAAAAGGTAGTATCAGTCAAACGGCCCAATGCGGTCCCGTCTTGTTTTTTCCCTCCTGGCACAAATGATGTTGGAAGTGGTGTTGCAAGACGCTCACTCAAAGATCGACACTTGCCTTTTGTTCTGCCTGCACCCTCTTCCTTCTGTTCTAACAATGCAAAGCAGGAGGCCACCACTTCCTCCAAGCTGGTTACCTCACCAATCAAGTGCAAGAAAAAGGCCATGCCGACACCGTTCAAGCCTGCCAAGTTTTCCAAGTCCATTAAGGAGATTCTGGAAAATGCAGAACATCCTGAAAGCAGTAAGCCACGGTCTGAACGTTATGCTGTCGAGAATGGATTCAACCCTCAAAATGGGGGGTCAAACCCGGGGTCAACCTGTCCGAGCCCAGAGCAGCCATCAACACCATCACCTACATCTGAAGATTCATCCAACAGTAGTAGCATTCCTCAAGTCCTCAGCACTCTGGAGAAAGCTAAGAAAAGGTTTTCGCCCAAGAACCTCCTGGTCTATACCCGACCCAAGAGCTTTTACTCCAGTAAAGGACCGACAGAGAGCCCTCCACCTCCTTTCGAGTATGAAAACCTTCAGGGTGATGCAGAATCTTCATCTCCATGGTCAGGGTATCAACCTGCCAACTCGCCAACCTTCACTGCCCAAAATCTGCCACAAACCAATGGTATACATCGTGGTAAGTTCACCAAATGGAGCTATATCTTGGGTACCTGGAGTGAAGAAAGAGTTAGTTCAATGAATACTTAACTAAATCATGGTAATGTGCTGTTCCCCTGAACATTGTCACTTGCTTAACAGCCATATTATGTGTTTACCAGGACTTGTTTTGTACCCGAATGGTGATATGAAACCAGTGCAGCCTTGTGCCCATCTCCCTCCTCTTATTAAAGCCCTTCCAGACATAACCTCACAAGGAACTCTGCCAAAGAAACCACTGAGACCACCACATGTGGATTTGAGCCCCTACAGGACCCAGAAGATGGGAAACACAACAGAAAAAGCCTCCATGAGTAAGTTCTTTGTCTGAGAAAGATAATCCAGAGCTTGTTTATTCAAAGGGACATTGATCTTGTAAATCTAGAATTATTGTCTTTGCGATGGTTTGCTGGTTTTTAAGTTGTCAAAATATAATGAGCACCAAGTTGTAGCTTATGTTAGAGATTGGTGCAGGCTTTGCACTTCTTTCCAGATGGTTGCGAGTGCAAATCCCAGTACTACGAAGCTGTCTTGGTTGGGTCTTTGAACGAGGCCTTTTATCCTCACCTGCTCAGGTGTATCCTGTTTCAGTTGTATGTCACTTTAGCTAAAAGTTTCACCCAATTTAGGTGTTGAGAGCGAGGCTGAAAAGTCCATCCATAATTATTGTGCTGCATAATAATTCTTTACAACCAACTGTCCATAATGTTGCATGAAGAACACTTCCTTTACACCACTATAGGAAAAGTTCTAAAGGTTTTTGTTGTTCCAGAACTAGTTCCTGGTTCTGACGGTGTAGCTGCTAAAGCTGTGGGTGCTGAGAATGCACCAGTTCTTCCACCTCCTCAGTTTGATGCTCCTCACTTCATAGATTTTGCCAGTTCTGTATTTGAAGCCTTAAACACCAACGCAATAAATCTTGCTGCTCTGGAGATGGAGGCTGCAGAATTTAGTTCCCTACCACCGGGATCTGAAGAGCCAAGTGATGGCAGTCTTCACAACAAAGTGATCCAGAAGCATGATACAAGTCCTGCAGAACCGACAGATGGTAATCTGCCAGGATCCAGTTTAGGGCAGGTGGCTAATTCACAGTCAATCACAGCACTTGAAGCTCAGCTCGTGGAAGCTGTGAATGCTGAAATCTCAATGAGCTGTCCTCAGAACTTTCTGACCGATTCCTACATCAGCAATGAACTTCCTTCTGAACCCAGGTATGTTTCTATCTCTTTATGTTCACTTCCTCTGCTAGGACGTTAACAAAAACTCTTAATGTGTGCATTTGTTATTCCTTTTTGAAGGTTGCATATTGTAGCAGTTGTGATTTGGGATGTCCATATAATTCTATTCATTAACTGGAGTGTGTATTTCTGCTTCACAATGACATGGATCGTGAAGAGCATGATGTATAAAAATTTTATATTGTTTCAGCATGTTGTGATATTCTGTGGTTTGGTATTGTTCAAACTGTAAGATTTAAGGGGTCGCTAGAACACTCAAGCACAGAAGCCACACCTCTATCACTGGGACTGACAAGTGTAGAGACTACGCCTCCTTCACCTGGGACTCTGGGGTGTAGAAGCTGTACTTGCTTCACTGGACTGACAGACACTAAGGCAACACCTCCTTGACTAGAACTAACATACAGAGGCCACGCCTTTTTCAGTGGGCTGGATATGTTTGGTTCCACACCCCCTTTACTGTTACTTATGGGCACAGAAGCCACACCTCCTGCAGTGGAATCAGGACCTAAGATTAGTTACTGCCATGAGATGAATATTGACGTTAAATGTTCTTTTGTGTTATACTGGATAAAGATGATGAAAATGTTGTTAAAATGCTTGAATTTGTTGAAAAATTATCCTAGATTAGTGCAGAGATGGCACTCCTGGTTAGTGTGTGTATACATTGTGAGGCCTTTTTCTTCCCCCTTTTCCCCCCCCAGTATGATCCACCGGGACGATCATTACGAAGTCTCTGACAATGTCTACGAAGAAGTGGAGTCGATCAGCAAATTCACTTTTGGGCAAAATTCACGCAAATGGAAAGGAGCTCCAAAGAGTAAGTGTTGAGACCACCCATAATCCTAAAGGGGCTAAAATTTCTGTTGCTGATCATTTCTGTTTGTTTTCAGATCCCTATGCTGAGTCACCAGGGGTGAGTCAGGTTGCATTCATATCCTTTGAACATATAAGTGATCAGAGGTTGTGTTGTGTGGGTTTTTTATTTATTTATTATTTTTTTTTTTATTATAAATCCTTCTCATTATTACAGAAGGAGGACACACGCAAGAGTGTATGGCATGTCGTACAGTGGTATGTAGTGTTTGTTGCTGTGATTCAGTGAAAAATCTGCATCTTGAAAATGATCAATCTAATGAGCTTCATTGTTCTATTTTTAGTTGACATGTAAAAAATTTTTATTTATTTTTTTAATTGTATCTCTATCTGCAGGACAAGTGTGAATTCTGAACACAGTGTGACTCCTCTTGCCTGGGACTACAGGTACTACACTGTAGTCATGAATTAAAAAAAAAAAAAAAAAAAGGATGGCTTTCCATCTTTTTCATAGAGATTGAGTGATGAATGCTGGCAAAATATTTTTCGGTTGGGCTGGGAAGTGGTTTGAGTCACTTGCTCAATTCTTCACAAATTCGATTAAAGATGTTTCATACCAACTCGTTCTGGACCAACTGTCTGCCTACTGGCTACATGAGCACGCAGTGCAAGAAACCCGTGAAGTGCATCTTCCCAATCCTTTGAATTGTCCATAGCAACAATAGTGTGCATGTTAAATGATGATACAGTGTCGCTGAAGTCTTGACTCTGATTTGCCAGGAGATGTTTTTTTTTTCTTAATATATTTTCTATAACGGCAGCTCTGACATTACGGCTACAAACATTAATGCACTCTTTCTAATACGTTATTGTTTCTTTAGTAACAACATACACAGCGACTTGTATGGAAGCCTCTCAACATAAATGTTTTTATTTTATTTTTAAAGGGTGTAATTACTGAACAGTGACATTTTCTGCAAGATGTTTATTTAGCAATTATGGAAGGAGTCTCCAATGTTAGTGCTTTGTAACAGTCTGAAGTAAAGCTGTAACTTGTTCCGCTTCTCTTCCGCTGGTGTTTATCATGTGAAGTGATGAAATATTAGATGCATATCTTATGTACTATCGTTAGTGTGAGGAAGGAGCACGCGAGCTCTGACCACCATGAAGAGAAGGAGGCACGGAAGAGGGAGAAGCAACGTCTGGAGCGAGAGAAGAAGGAGCAGAAAGAGAAGGAGAAAAAGGAAAATGAGATGAAAAAGAAGTTTAAAGTGAGTAATTCTAGAGCAGAGATCCAGTAATTAATGCTTTGTGAGTTATCACACCTCCTTAAAGCTGATTTAATGGCTGTTGGTCTGTTTTAAAAATGAAATCTTTACCCTTTAGTCCTTTTTGTAGGAACATCCAAGCAAACAGAGATCACAGTTGTAGATCTGAGTGAGATTTTAAATCTAACTGCCTGTCCTGTGTTCAGGATGTCACACAAACAAAGTATGCCAGAGAAATCTAAATTAGTACCTGTCAAACAGCAAAGCAGGCTCGGCATGCTTTTTCAAATCCTTTCAATTACTCGAGACTTGTCAGAGCTGAAAAGCTGCAGCAATGTTCAGGCTCATTCCTTGTTCTGTCTTCATTTTTGTTGACTGTTCTGTAGTTGAAGCTATTATTACCATCAGCGGTTGAAGAAACTGGTGGTTTTAATTTATTGTTTGGAGCCAAGGACAGTTAGAGATGTAATACTTCATGTTGACTTTACTAATGTTGAGAAGGATAAAAGCTGTGCCTGAGGTACTTTGTAAACCCCCCTGCATTTTACCCAGACTTTAAAGACTCTAGACTTGTGTGGATACCATATTACTCTGCTGCTCTCGGTTCTCCCTCTGCCCCAGTAGATCAGCGGACAGGAGGAGCCAATGTATCACGCTCGAGTGCTGCTGGCCAGCAAACTGCGCAAACATGACCTGCAGGTGAAGAGCGGAGACACTGTCAGCATCATCCGCACCACCAACTGCCCCAAGGGCAAATGGCTGGCCAGGGACTCGCAGAACAAGTGTAAGGAGGCCATGCTGAAAACTGCACCTACACCCAGGCTCTTTAATGCAGTGGGCTTCAATTACAGCTCCATGTACTTTCTCCACAACCATACAGTAGATGTCGTGTGGTGATTGGGGAGAATGGGCTAGTAGGTGGAAACTGGCAAAATTGGTAGAAAATGGGGTAAATCAGTCTCTCACCCAAATGGGTTCAAATGTGGTTTTGCTATTAATAAAATAACTTGCCACTTAATTTCCAAAATGAAACTCATTAGTTACACAAACAATGAAGCTTCTTCCCCAATAACCAAGCAGACAAACTCAAAGAATCCGAGTGGTGGTAATCTGAGGGTTAATACCGCCCCCTTGTGGAGAATCTTTGCCCTTTCCTTTAATATGAACAGTAATGAAAACCATACTGTATCCATTTTAACAAGCTTCTGCTGTGCATCTTCTGTTATTGTGCAGTGTGCAATGGTGTAACGTGTGTGTGTGTGTGTGTGTGTGTGTGTGTGTGTAGATGGCTATATTTCAGTGATGAATGTGGAGCTGAATATGAAGGAGATGTTGGAGTTGGGGAAACGAGCCTCGCAGGCTATCGGGAGAGGACACGGCGAGGCCGACACACTCAGTCTCAGCAGCAGGTGGAGGATCAGCCACACACACGCGCACATCACCTTCCTACTGATATGTATGCTTTATTAACACATCACTGGGGGTTTGACTCTGCCTCGTCCGGACAATATAATACACATCTCAGGAAACAGTATACTTAAGCGATATCGCATGAGAGGGAACGCTATAGTACTGAACATCAGCATGGAGATAATCGCAGCTGTGCTGATGTTCAGTACAGCAGTGTAACCTCCTGTGACGTTGCTTTTATACAACAGTTCAATAAAAAAAGATATCAAATATGTGACCTTTTTGACACAATATTGCCAAATGTTCTGTTTATTTTTGCTTCGTCATTGGAAATAGATCCTGAAGAAGCCGCACCCACTTTATAGCATGGCAGTTAGCTAGCTAACTCGCATTAATTTGTACGTTCCCGTTAAAGGTGCTGCTTATAAAATTTGTGTCCCTTTTCATCTTCGTTTGACAGTATTTCATATTTTTAGTCAAAAGCTAAATTCCTGAAAAGGATCATGTCCGTTGACGTCGCTAACTCTACGATGATAACTGTTTTGAACTAGGAAGTGAGATTTTTACATGGTGAACAAAACGGAGTAGAATGATGCACACAATGAAACATCCCAGTGCAGGTAAATTAAATATCGGCACTCTTGGAACTCCGCTCCATCAATCAAATAGGTAGACCGGGACTAACTGTGTGAAATGCATTGCAAAAATTATACAGTAACAATTAGCAATTTGATCCATTTCAATTCAGTAATGATCTGATATGATTAAATTTACAGCTGATTCGGTTTTGAATAGATTTAAGTTTTCCGCAACAGGACAGTCTTCCGGACAGATGAGACAGTTTTGAGGATGTATTTTATGGCAGTGTTACAAGTTTTGCATATAGCATCGAGATTTCCTGCTGAGCTTTAGTTGAAAATGAAGTATTTTCTACTTCATAAACGTTTGATTACACTGCACAACGAAGTTTTTGCTTCTTGAACACTGTTGGGTGTTTCTTATAGATTTTTGGGTGCTGATCACGAATATCACATCAAAATT
>JAQMYM010000001.1:1635573-1652107 GCA_030014255.1 Parauchenoglanis ngamensis
CGCATGCACGGGGAGAACATGCAAACTCCACACAGAAAGGCACCCTGGGTGACCCGGGGATCGAACCCAGGACCTTCGCGCTGTGAGGCGATAGAATTTCAAATTTTTTATTTTATTTTTTTTTTTTTTGAGCAATTTAAAGACTCTTCCTTGATACACTATGAACCAAGTGGATCTGACCGTATGTTACTGTGACCCAGCAGGAGCTTTCAGCTTCTTTCCTTTCAAGCATGCAGCGTAGAACGCTGCTATGAAAGACGTCTAAACTTTAAACAAATAAGTCTTAAGTGGTCCAGCTGTCGAAAGTTTTTCCCCTGTCATCAAGAGATCATGAGTTCCAGTTTCTACGACACCACAGCTATCCAAAACTGCAGAACTCTGGGGAAAGATGTGGAATGTAGCGAGAGGTGAAAGACAAAACTAATAAACCCCAAACTTATGTTTCCACTTACGCTGGCAGAAACGTACCAAATTCATGATTTTTGATTTTTTTTTCCCCTGATATATAAATATATTCATCTCATAAACATCCCCTGTCCCTGTTCTCAAGTAAGCCTTTTTCTTTACTACCTTAAAGGCTACAGGAATGAATGGAAAGAAAAAGAAAGGAAGAAAAAAGCAATACTCAGACAATGAACATATAAATGTAAAAAGAGAGCAATGACTGCATACTGAGCTCCTGCTGAACAGGGCAAAGCAATCATCTCTGCACACTGCTTGTATACACACACCATGCTTTTCTAATCAGAAATATGCTTCTTTTTCTTTTCTTTTCACTTCCTCTTTTCCTTCTTTCCTTTTTCTCTCCTTCTTTATCTTTTACTCTTTTCAAGAGCCATAGAAATAAAAATTTCCAAGTCATGTCCTAAACCAAACAATAGTATTATATACCCAAACCAGAAACAGGAAGTCAATGGGAGCGTTCAAAACGTCATTTCAGGAGGGTGTCTAAAGACAATAAGCATCAAGGACCATTTGAACTCTCGTTTCCTGTCTTCTACGTTGAAAGCATCACCGACGTATCTTCAGACCCAAGGCTCCTTCAAGCACGGGGAAAACGTAAAAATAAAAAAAATTAAAAAAAGAGATGGTGGACCGAGCTTTAAAGTGAATTTGTGTACATTTTTTTGCCTAGATTATTGAAAGTTACTGAAAAATAAACATTGTACTATCCTAAAACCACTAACCAAATACATTTGTTTGTTGAGGCGTCTGTTAGCCAACATCATGGTTTAGTTCCATGGCGTCCTGACGCCGCACGTTACTGTAAATGTGATCTTAAAAGGTAGTTAATACTTTCTTGTATAATTGTATTATTGTTCAGATTCTTGGGGTCTGGCTCAGCAGGAGATAAGCGATGTCCCCTCCATAAGGCTAGGTGCCACTGCCAAGGATAAATGGACATCACCACTTTAACCTCATGAGACCTGACAGTCCTCATCATATTTTCTCCCGACTACATTGTCCTTGTAAGATCCTCATATGAGGCTGATTGGGATTTACTCTTTCACCAAACTTCTTCCTGTTTGAAGACATTTCATCAAGTTTAATAGTTATCAGGTGCTGCACACATAAACAGTGAGGAGAAATACACGATGACGTAATTTTCTTGAGTCCAGCGCGTCCTGCGTGTGGCTTTAAAAAGCCGCACATGTTTGAAATGAAATCCGTGCGGGTTTAAATGCTGCTAATCAGCTTTGCAGGCACACAGGCTGCTGCGCTGATTACTAAAGCCTTGTCTGCTCTGCTCATCACAGGAAACAAACACTCAGCAGCTGTGGACATTTGGCTCGAGTTATTAATAATAACCTCCAGCTGACAATCAATGGACGTCTGTCTCGCTCACAATCTTTTATATAAATATCTGCCTCGAACTATATCCAGTTCTTCAGTAACGTCACGCAGATACCAGTGGGTCATCTGAAAACATGAACCAGAAACATTTATAATTTGAAATTCAAATTCTATTTGAGAACGTCATTCCAAAGCCTCTCCCAGGTGCGCAGTTGGGTTGAGAGTGCATAGTGAATGTGAAGGTCATAGTGTCGATACAGCGTTTTCATCCTCGTGAAGCCGTACAGTGAGCCCTGGCTGCCGGTCAGTGAGGGTGTGGTCATCCTGGAAGAGGCCACGCCCATTACACGAGAAAGGTGACGTTTCCTTCTACAGTGGAGCATCAGAAAAAATAAATAAGTAAATAAGTTTCCTTTAATTTGTCGTCTAGCTGTCGCGTATGGTAAATTCTGTAGACAAAATTATAAATTTACAGACAGACCCACACGAACACGTCTTGAACCACACGCCCTCATATGTATGCAACGTACACACAGTTATCCCGGCAGATCTGGAACATACTGTATGTGCGTGGATGTAAAACAGAATTGTAGCAGATGCAGAACTGATTTTACCTCCTTAGCTAAGATGTGAGTCCAGAATATTTTTAATATTAGTATTATATCCATCCTAAAATATATCCATTTTGTACATCATGATTATTGCTACTATATGTTGTTTAAAAGTAATATTTTCTATCATTTTTGCTTATCAGCATGAAATATTTCTACCTGAATATTAAACGTTAGATTTTTTTTTTCCCCACGCATGTTTACTCCATCGCTTCTGGTATCACTTTTACAATAAAAAGAATAGTACTTTTATTTTATTTGTATTACATTTGTCAAGTGCTTTGCATCATGGTAAAAATAAATATAAGGAAAGGCAATGCAGAAAAATATTCAAATAAAATGGTAAATATATAATAATGATCTGATAATAAATATCAGAAAACAATTGAAATAAAAGGATTTTAAAACGTAAAACTAATTAAGAAACGAGTATCAAAGGTTGAACTATAAAAGGTTTAAACGAGATTTAAAAATTGTTACCGAGTCACGTTTTTGTTTTTTTGTTTTGTTTTTCCTGGTAAACCCATCAAGCCAATTTGTTTATTCATGCTTTTCAGTTCTAATGCTAATCATTATAACTTTTCGAACTGGTTGTCAGGATGAGAAATTGTAAGCTACTTAATTTGTTGCAATATATTTGCCTTAGTTGTTTAATCTGATTCGTACGTTCAATTAAACACCACAAATTTGTGTTATATGTGAACATTTTCCAACCATGTTTACATGTAATGGGTTTTTTTTTTTGTTTGTTTTGTTTAGTTTAGTATTTTTGCTAGCTTGCTTGCTTGTTTGCGAGAACTCGCTTTGCTGAGTGGTTCTGGGAACTTCAAACTTGCTTTTACGCCTGAAGATAGGAAACATGGCCTAAAGAAAAAGAGAGAGAGAGAGAGAGAATTGTACATATATATCTCTGTTTTTTCCGCTTCACAGTTATCTACTCTGGAGTCTTATCAACGTTCCCATCATCCCAGCATGTTTAACTTTTATTGCTTCAGATTTATGATCTGCTTGTAATTTCTAAGCGAGTTAAAGTTCCCTATAAAGGCAGCCTGCAGTAAACGCTCGGAGGCTATTTAATGCTCTCCCGCAGTAATTAACTCTGCTGTGCTCCTGAGGATTGGTGAGGTTGAAGGCGTTCCAGCTTTAAAAAAACAGAGTTTATAATGAACCTGATGCTCCTTGTAAAGAGAGAAAAATTAGGAAAATATTTACACAGAATAAATTTCTGTGTACGTTCATAAATCTTAATAAACAGACTCCACACACACACGGCCAGATCCGTATCTAACACAGCAGATATCCATCAGCCAAATAACTCTAGGTAATCTCATGCCATGATCTCCTCTCCCTTTCTCCCTCTCCCTGATTAGCTGGTTTGCCGTTCCTGATCATCGAGTCCAGTGCTGTCCGGCCGTACCACCGCGGCTTCTATTGCGGCGACGACTCCATAAAATACCCAGCCAAAGATGGAGAGACCATCAGCGACGGGGTTTTATCAGCTGTGGGCACGCTCATCGTCATCCTCTCGGTGGGTTTACACAGTTTTTTTGGGGGTTGTTTCTGTGAGTATGTGGATGTGTTCCCGCATCACGCCCCAACGTTCCAGGGATGGGCTTCGGATCCACCAATTTACATCGTCTTCCATTGACTCATTTGGCAGATCCAAAGCTGACGAAGCCAAGCTAAGGGGGAAAAAAGCACCAGAAAAGGGTGTCAATTTGAAACCATTTTTCTCCCTAATTAATTGTTAACGAGCCTTGAGAAATGTAGTGACTGGAAGGTTTTAAGCAAACAAAGGCACTAAACCTTAAATTTCTCAGGTATGTTCTTGAATTCTGCCACTCATCCAAGCTTCTTCGGATAAAAGCATCTTCCAATACATTTAATAATAACTGCCTTTTATATAGTCCAGGTTCAGCGCACTGTTATGCGTCAAAAATGTTTTTCGGGGGGTTTTACTGCTGTGCTTTGTCAAGCAGTTTGTAGATAAGTAGCCTTCAGTCGTGCTTTCTTTTGCATTCTTCTTTCTGGAACAGAAAGTGTTGAGGACAGAAGACTCTGACTTTCTGACTTGTTTTTCATTTCCAAAAAGGCCTTTTCATTTCCTAAGAAAGAGTAAGTGTCTCGCGGTCCACGCCAAGTTAACCCGTCGGAGGAATTTTCAGACGGCGCAGAGCCGGACCCGTACAGGCCAGGTGTTTCCGTGCGAGAGATCTGATGGAGGATCGCGTTACAGCCTGTATCAGTATGAGAAACTGGTCCCAGACCAGCGCTAGCACTCTTGAGAGGCCCCAGGTTTCAGACTGGAAACCAAACAGCATACCATCAGCGTGAGATTCAACAGCTTGCTCAGCGATTCTCTTTATTAAAACCAGCCACATCCCCCTATTCTCCCTCGCACACGCGTCTCAGCGTAGCGGGGTGTAGACTGGGGGAGGGAGAGTTCAGCTGAGACATATGGGCTGAATTATATATCAGTGAAGAAAATGATGGTTAAATGTGACTTGAATACCTAAACTTCTGTAAGTTGCCTGGACATTATTCAAATTATTCATGCAAAAACTGCAAGTTCAACGAGGAAGATTAATATTAGTAAAACAGGTGGAGTAATTAAAGCTGAAGAAGACGAGAAGATGGACACTAGGATTTGTTTTTTTGTTTGAATTTTGTTCCCAATTATTTCCGTTAAGTCCATAAGCTTCAACCTAATTTAAATATAGGACATGTAAAAGTATATATAGTAAAAAACTATTGCCTTTCTACTTACTGCATGGATTTGGGCATACATCATTCGTATGAGCATTTACACAAGAAAATTTGTGCTCATGAAAATTCCATAAATTTGCGGGGAAAACGTTCACGGCCTGCACATGCTCCTGAGTGAAAGGAAGTTTCCGCATAAGAACACATTCCAATATAAAACTTGATTGATTGGTTTCAAATCATATAATCGTCAAGGACTTCCTACATTTTAATATGCAGATGATGCGGTCATTGGTAAATTTTGTAAATCTGGAGCTTTACTAAAAGATCAGACCATTGGCTTGTACTCTTCTCCAAACTGTGTTTCAGTGTACTCTTGGGTACAAGCTCGACTTGTTCATGGCGTATGTAAATTTAAAGCTAGCCATCAGGTATCATACTCTTCTGCTTCCATTCAACTGACCCTTAACCCTTTTACCTTTGACTTTCCATCACATATAGATCACGATAGGCGAGAGCTACCGGATCCACTACCTCCATGAAGGCTCCAACGCATTTGTAAGGAACCCCTACCTGTCGGCCCTCTACAAGCAGGTTGGGGTTTTCCTCTTCGGCTGTGCCATCAGCCAGTCCTTCACGGACATTGCCAAGGTGTCTGTGGGGCGCCTGCGTCCCCACTTCCTGGATGTGTGCAGGCCCGATTTCTCCCGGATTAACTGCTCGCTGGGTTACATCACCGAGTACATGTGCACAGGGGATGACAACAGGGTTCAAGAGGCCAGGTATGACACAATCAGCACAAACGGACTATGTTCTAGGCGTAAATACAACATGAGCAAAATGACATATAACTGATAGAAGGTGAAGGAAACGTAACACATTTAGCAATCTATGTGAAGATTAATTTGTATCAGACTTCATATCCGAGTTTGTCTAATGAAAGCTGGCTTTCTGTTAACTCAAATGCAATTCTGACTCCATCATGAAGCACTTAAATGTAAATGTAAATATCTTGCGTTATTGCCCTGGCAGCCGATGTGCCTTGTATCTGTATTTGCAGTTACATAAGGATATTAGCATGTTCCCTTTTAATCTGATAACAGAGCTGTATTATCTAGGCTAATGCCTTTAAGCAAGCTGACGAATGTGCAAAAGTGCACCAGTTAGCATTATAAGAGTCCAGTTATCGCGCTAAACCGTTTAAAGATCTAATAGCTATTACTTCCTCTGTCTTTGTCGGTAACAAGTAAACAGTCTGGACCTATGTTCAACCAGGTCTTCATATTTGTCCATGATGACTGTTATAAAATTTCCTATATACATTTGACTTAAATCCATATTTCAGTGTGGACTAAGCACTTACTCGGTCTCTCTCCACAGGAAGTCCTTCTTCTCAGGCCACGCCTCTTTCTCCATGTACACCATGCTGTATTTGGCTGTAAGTACCTCAGATTTTCTGTTGGAATTGAGTACATTTAAGTTGTGCGCCAATGTTCAGCCCGTCAAAACTTTGAAATTAACTTACTTGGATTAGATTAACACAAAATGAAAAAAAAACAAAACCTAAACCACTTAATGCAGGAATGTTCTGTTGTGTGTGTTAACTCCAGTCTGACGTGTGTTTGTGTAGCTGTACCTGCAGTCGAGGTTTACTTGGGAAGGAGCGCGGCTGCTACGGCCTCTGGTGCAATTCACTCTCCTCATGATGGCCTTCTATACCGGTTTATCACGGGTGTCTGATCACAAGCACCACCCCACTGATGTGCTGGCTGGTTTTGCACAGGGAGCCCTGGTGGCCTACTGCATTGTAAGCACACACACACTCACATGTGTCTTACCACCCTTGCGAAGATCTTCCACTATTAATGATAACTAATACATAAATCCAAGCCAAAACCATTATTTGTTCTCTTTTCTGTTTTTTTCATCTCCCAGGCATTCTATGTGTCTGACCTCTTTAGGTCAAAGGACAGAGGCTCTTCTCTCCCACCGACTCCTATAAAGAAAGACCTTCTACCCACTGTGGAACGGAACAACCACCTGACGTTAGCATGACTCTAACAGCCTGGGATACGCCGAGGTGTCCGGTGCACACGTTCACTGGGCTAGCACTGGCTTTGCCCATCAGCGGACTGGCCTACACTGGACAGATGTAAACCACATGTGAATCTTAACGTGCCAAATCGATGGCATGTTGGAATTCAGGCCTCCGATGCTAACTGTTAAACCCGACAGGCCGTTCCAGAGCTGCAACACTAAGACGAAGGATCCTCTTGTTAATCTCTTCACCCGAATCGTTAATCTCGACAACTCAAATGGAAAGCAACGCTATTTCTGAGAAGACGTAGTTGTTTAACCTGAAGTGAAACAAATTCCTAGCCAAGAGGAAGGATTTTTAATAGAACTGCTACATGGTGGGCTGTGAATATTATTTGAGAATGTAGCACAGTATTCAAACCTCATGTCTAACTACACTTGAATGTTCAAGAAATTGAAAAAAATGCCTTGATCTGTTACTTACGAAAGCCCTGGACCACATTTCATGTAGTTATCGTGACTTAATATCTCATTATTTCAAGATACGCTCACTGACTAATTTATTAAGAACCCTTTTCTACCTGTTCAGTCATTAAAATATCTAATCCGAGTACCATGAGGCTGGAGCTCAGTGTGTAAATGCATGTAGGCGTGGGTCGAGAGCGGCAGTCAGTGCTCAGTACAGTAACTCAAATAATCACTCTTTACAGGAAAGCACCTCCGTTACCCAGTTTAGGAATGGGGTTCATATTTATTTGGTTTTTGAGTGTATTTTATCATTATCATAGATATAGATATCATGAGATACATAATATTAGGTCAAAAAATTGAGTTCAAATTAAAAAGTGGTTCAGGGCTTTTGTACATTCTAAGTAATGGTACTAGACAGACATATCAGACTGATATTGGCCAGGAATATTGTGGTATCAGATAGGGTTAAATGTATTTTATATTAGCTTGTATGTGGTTATCACCACCACCACCACCACCAGTGCCTCTTTCTGAGTGTATTATTCTTTAAACAGTGCAGTTGAGGTGTGTGACGTGTGACAGGAGCGGGGCTTCAGTCTGCTGGTTTAAGACGAGTCCCGACCAAAAAAAAAAACCAGTTCCTGTATTATTTACCTTTAAGCCAGTATTCTATTACGTATTCAATGTATGTACTGAATGAAATGTATGAGAACGTAAGTGTTAGCGACCACTATAAATGTGTCTCAGTGCAACGTTTTTCGCTGGGAACCTACAATTCAATTTTTTTATTATTATTACTGTAAATACGTGTAATCAAAAAGACTGTGGAAACATGCTGTGATACCACTTGGTGAATAAAATGGATTATGACTGAAATGTTAAAGAAAGAATATCTGATTTTTAAACTGTTTAAGTATAACACACTAAAGTCCAGTCCATGGTGTACAGGTATTTTTTTTTTTCTTCTCTGCTGTGTTTTTTGCGCCACGTTAATGTGGAAACTACGAATTATTGCTGTCACGGAGTTTTTCAAACACACCCAACATGGTGTAAAATTTTAAAACCGTTTATGAAAACACCTGCATTACAGCACATGCCTGTTAGAGTTATGAACGTGCCGGGACTCACGACTGCTCACCAGGTTGCTAGTTTTAATTTTATTATTTAATGACATGCCTGTAAAGTTATTTCACATGATTTTATTATTCCAACCTCATGTCAAGATGTCCAAATATGATACTCACTGTACTGCTCCTGAATGCACTGCTTCTGGGATACAAACTGAACTTTTATATTAAACCCAGACACACACTTTGCATTCAAGTGTAACCAGAAGTCAGTCCACACATATTAATCCTTGTCGTTGCCTTTGGGCACACCGGCGTTTTTCCACATTTCAACTTCTGGACTGCTCAGTGCTGTCATTTTTGAGGCATATGATGTAAAAATCTTCACCAGCTGGGTTGGTGTTCTTTTCACTTGTTTTTGTGCAGACAGATTTTTTCGAAAGCGCTGTTCATGTGTAGAATTTTAGAAATAGCTATTAAAATAAAAGTAAACAAATAAATAAATGTCGAAACTTGACAGTTAAAGATTGGAAGAAGGTGGACGGGTCTTTTTCCAGTCTTCGCCTGTCCATCCACTGTAGCGCCAGATTCCTGTTCACGGGATCACCTGCTCTTGTAGATCATCTGCTGTGCATGCTGAGATGCTTTCCTGCTTGTACACTGTTGTGTGTGAATTTCCCAGGAGATCAGCAGTTTGTGAAATACTCGAACCAGCCCATTTGGCCACCAACAATTGTTCCATGGTCAAAAGTCACGGAGATCACATTTTTCCCTGTTCTGATGTTTGATGTTTGATGTACCTGCATGAGTTTATACGTTGCTGCTGCCAGGTGATTGGCTGATTAGAACGCCCAGGTGTACAGGTGTTCCTATTAAAGTGGACAGTGAGTGTATGCGCAGACAGGGTGCTTTCTATTTTCCTTGAAACAGTGCAACAGACCCACAAATTGTTCTCATCGTGCACTTCAAACACACACCGGAGGAAAACATTTCTTTTTTTGGACTACTTTGACCATTCTAATTTGACGCAGTAGACAGGAATTCTGAAAGGAAGTGGGTTTCTCTGGAAAATCACCGTCTGATTCGAAGTGCTTTTTACTCGTGCGGTATTTTAACTGGACCCAGACCATGGAATGCCCTTCATGTGGCAAACTCACATCTCACTTTCTCATACACCCCACCATCCCTAATTTATCCCCCCCAACCCGGACATGGGGGCTTGAGAATAAACCTTTTCAACCCCGCATTCTTCCACACGCCACTTCTTTAGTTCAAACAGACTTTCTCAGAGTTCAAAGATGTAACAAAATGTCTATCTTGTGCATCTATGAATCACGTTGTTGTCTTTTCTGTGACATGTTTTTTTCATTTTGAACTTCAGTGTTTTGTTTTTTTGTTTTTTCCCTTTAAAACTCCGGCTTGTTAAATTTGTCGCAGATGCTACAGCTTGATTTGCATGACTGACGAATGAGCAGACGAAACACTAGCATGAAACAATATTTACCAAACATGTCTGGGATTTCACCAGAGCAACGTTACACATACATGCCCCGCTAACCACAATAAATAATTTCAGCATAACATTCCAGACTTCAAGGCTTGTCGAAGAAAAAAGGCTGAGACGAAAAAGATCTTTCAAAGACTCTAAAGATCATTTGGGAGAATGTTCACCCAAAATTAAGCTCTTTCACTGCCAAAAACCGCGTAAATCTGCTTAGAATCTTTTGTAAGGTTTATAAATCTTGAGGAATCTACAGGCTTCCTGCAGAAATGTAGAGAAAAACATCTCCTACTCTCTCATAACACTGGGTGTGCGCAAGAAAACCATTCAGCAGACCCACACCCAGAGAAACAGTAAATCCATACTCAACGCTCCTCATTTTCTGTTTTTCTTCCAATGAGGAATTCGCACAAATGACCTCCACATGTTACAGAGAAGCTCCCACGGGATACAGGCCAGCAGTGTAGTACTGCTGACTGGACACAAAAACAAACTTCATCATGGGGCGACCCTTATGCCATGTAGCAACACTCAACACGATTCAAACCATGTGTCAGGAAATGTGGTCTGAGATGAAACGGGCAAAATACTTCTATATGTGTTCAGAAATCGGCTCTCAGGGTTCCTGTGTAGTGCAGAATAACAAAGCTGACAAACCTTATGCTTAAACTCAAGCAGTCAATGGGCCTCACTTATAGTACTATTATAGTAAAGTTGTGTTTAAATGTTTTCGTAGTCCGCAACGGAAGAAAAACTAGCATGAGTGTTTACAAATGTTTCAGCAATGGTGATTTTATTTTTATTCTTGAGCATATAAATATGAATAAATGCCAATAAGCTGTAAATGACCGAGCATGTACATAGCACAGCTAATTCCTCTTTAGAAAAAAACAATGTTCACAATGAGTGGAAAACAAACAAAAAAAAAAAACAGTCAAAGAATAAACAGTGAAACAACTAAATGGTGAAAGACGGCGACCTAAACACAACACGTGCTAATTTTTCCAGTAATGCAGCTCAGACAAAACCAGAAATACCACGGACATCACAGATATGGGATGCCAGTTCATCGCAGGACATCATGCATACATATTTACTCACCTAGGGGCAATTTATCTTATACAATGTTTTTGGGAAGTGTGAGAACCCCAACAAACACGATTGAGAACGTGCACAGAAACTTGGGACCCTGGCGCTGTGAGACGGCAACGTTACACGCTGCACCACCATGCCGCCTGGGTGCCATTACTTTTGTCTTAGCTATCAATTATTTCTCAAATAACTGGATTTTGCATAAGTATCATATTTGACATTTTAGTTACAAACAATAAATGATGCTTTGGAACAATTTTCAGGTATTTTAAACTAAATCAACCGCAAATTCTCGTCTAACAGTGTAACTGGTTTAAGATCTGTACGTGTAAAGCTCATAAACATTGCTCCATTAAATAAATATGATGGTACACATTTGAGCAATTTAGTTATGTGTATAAAATCCATCTCTGCTTTGATCATAAGGTAGAAACTTTGGATATTTTTGTACACTTGAAGGTTTCCCTGAATAAGTACCCACAATGCACTCCACCATTAGGGTGCCAAATAGTACAGCAGGTAACCTTACAAACCTACAACTTCCTAGGTTCATCCATCTATTTGTTATCTATACCACTTATTCATCAAGGTTATAGGAGAAGCTGGAGTCAATCCCGCTGATTTCGGATGAGAAGCGGGGTACACCCTGGGCAGGTCTTTAATCCATAACAGGGCTAAGACAGAAATAAGTATTCACACTCACACCTAAGGGTGATTTAGAGTAGCTAGTTGACCTAAGCTTCATGATTTAGAACCGTGGCAGGAAACCAGAGCACCAGGAGGAAACCCACGCAGGCATGGGGAGAGCATGCAAACTCCACACAGAAAGCCTGCAAGGTTTAGAACCTTCTTACCATGAGGCCACAGTACTCACGCTACCACGCCACCAGCCACGCTTCTGGAAATTTGCATTGTCTTCCTGTGTTCATGTTGGTTTCCTAAGCTGTTAAAAAGCAAGCTGGTATGATGACTAGCCACTCTAAATTGCCACTTGTAAATAAGTAAGAGAACGCATGTGTAAAGTGTCCTCTGATAGACCGGCGTCCTATTTAGACTATATTCTTGGCTCACAGCTAGTGTTCCTGGGATGGGCTCCAGATCCACCACCTCTCTAAACAAGAATTTACAAATGAATTAACCTTTCAATTGTTTTTTTTTTTTAAATGTAACTGAAAACAAATTACCTAATGCCCCGAACATACAACAGAACTTGTTTCTCTTGTTTCTATTGTTTCTCCAAGCCCTTGCATTTCTAGTCCTGTCCCTGCGGACAGGGTGGACGAGCCCACTGCAGCTACTCCATCTCCAGCAAAACTCCATCACTATGAATGATTCATAGCACGCCTGTAGAGTGCTAGAGCTTTGACCTTGTCTGGTGGCCAAGAATGTCTGAGTCTGGCAACATTACGAATGAACTGTGGCAGGAGACTGAAGACTTCCAGCACTTCCCTGCCAGAACTTTAAAACATGATCATTGCTTGTTCATTTTAAAGCTCTCAAGTAACATTCTCACCTGAATGTAGGACGCCTGTTCTCAGCTAGTCTTGCACTTCTCTCCTAGATTTGCAGGAGATTCGGCCTTGAGGTTCATAGCAAAAGCCAACAAGATCTCAAGCCCTGAATTTACTAATGGTCGGCACTTGTCAAACCATATTCGTTTATGGTCAATGTTGAAGCTCCTCTCAGTGGTAGTCTGGATTTCATCCATCGGCACTGAATATTAAACCAGCAAGTCCATGCAGTCCTTCTTGTTCCAAAAGTACTAAGTAAAATTCCAAGCTAAATATAAAGATAGCTCCATGGTCCTTGGTTCGTGCTTGAGTTACTGTGTGTGCCGAGTTTTCCTGTGAAGGTTCTCTGGTTTCCTCCTACTATTCAAAAACAGTACTGAAGACTCTAAATCGCCTAAATGAGTGGTGTTCCTGGGATAAGCTCCAGATCCACCGTCACCCTGACCGGGATACTGAAGATGAATGAATGAATTGAATCTCTTAATCAGATGAATTTGTTACAAACTTCTAAGAAAACCATGTTGATTGTCTTACAGGAGTTTCAGTTATTCCTATTATTTTTCCTATTTTATATCCTAATAACAACAGTGCGCAGCCGTTCTTGATTTAATGCATGAAAGACTCAGTGATAAGTCAGATAAGTCAGTTCAGCGCAGCACTAAAGACGGGGAAATGAATAATCTGGAGTGTGTAACAAGAGTAAAGTCTAGGAAGTAGATCTTGGGTTGAGCAGTGCGGTAAATATGAGCTCAGCTCTCTGGGGAACGCAGAGGAAAGACTTGTTTAATGACAACACTTGAGTTTATTTATTCAGGAAAATGAATGTGCCCTGAATCACTTCCACTTGACCTTCAACCTCCATGAGCTCCATGTATACAAAACAGAGTAACATGGCCAGCTCTAAAAACAGTCGTTGTATTTCTCAGGATTAAAGATGTGATTTAGACAGACAGAAATGAGCTGGTGCTGGATCACCCCATGCACTCTGAGAAACATTATACCAGACATCATATCGCAGGCATATCTGACTCATCATGTTGGATGTCAAGTGACATTATAACACTAGAAACTAGAAAAACAGGAGCAATACATTATGCCACACTGATAAAGATTCATTATGATGGTTGGCATTTTAAAATCCAAATGCATTTTGTGGGAAAATAATGGTGATGTGTTGCGGATACAGTATGTCTGGGGCGTGTGTGTGTAATACAATTCTGTGTATTTCTCTTACAATTGGTGGTGCTGTTGTTCTCAGTGACCCAAAAATTCCAAAATAATCTTCTATAAAACATTTCACATCTGCTTGTCAATACCTGACAGTACTCCAGATGCCATCCTTAACGTGTATGGAAGGTTTGCTTCCACCAAATTGGGTGAAAAATTGTCATTTGTTCTTTAAAGGATACCTACACATGGCCTTTATAACATTCTTTTATACAACAACGCTGACGAATTTATGAAAGACGTAAGTTAGAACTCATAAGGTGGCAGGTTGATGTCCTTACATTAAAGACAGAACAGAGAACAAGCCAAGCTTATCATTATGGATCGACTGATTGAGTCACTGTCATTTTTTTTATCCACGTCTTATGCGTTATTACAAAGCTCATTCTTGTCAAGTCACTAAACAGAAAGATTTAGAAGCTATAGGCCTATATAGGACTTCCTAACAGTGTTATAAATGCTTATTTGATTACGACTATAGTTTCATTGATTGAAGAGTGTTCAATTCCCCTGGATAGAATAAATCCACCTCAATACAACCAAGATGAATGTGTATGTATATAAGATTTTTACAAACTTTTCAGCCAGTTGACCCTTAATGATAACTGAGGCATCTCTTATGTATCTCTCATCTCTTATATCTTATGTTTCATATAGAGACAGAGCAATGTGTTGTATAAACACATAATGTTTGGCTGAATGAAGCAGGATGCCAGCGTATGTTCTACTGACATCAATAAAGTCCATTGTGGATACATAGGCAGGATAATCATAATCGGAATATCAGTAAATACTGAGCTACTCGGAATACCAACAGCACAACATAAGTGCTCTTGTATCTTGTTTGTAAAAATCAGCGGTTAGATGTCAACAAATGACAGATCATAAACGAAGCTTTAAGTTACATCTTAAACTTAGCTGTTAGGAGGTGGAACTTTTGCCAGATCGGGAAAGAAACTAATTGACAGATTGGTGCAGAAGCAGGGACAAAACAACCATAACAAAAGCACATTGTGCTTGTCACCATGGAAACCATGACCGGAAGCATGAATCCATGACCATGATCCAAGTCATGTCATCTCCGGAGCTCTGACATAAGCCTTACACCAGGACTGCTTTACGTAATATTTGTGTAATGTTTATATGATATGAAGGTCCAATGTACGTGCGTTTCAAATAAATTGTTAGCAAAAGTGCTGTAAAATCTTCAAAGCCTGAAACTGAAGAAACAGAATGTGAAGAATGAGCTACACGTGCAGACTTTCCTGCATGCATATGGCCTACAAACATAAAGCATGCGTTAATGTTCATGCTGAGTTAAAAAAAAAAAAAAAAAGTGTTTATTTTTCCAATATTTTTCATTTTTTTGTTTATAAGTCCAACGCCGTGCTTCATACTATCCATTCCCTCGGTCTCTCCCTGTTCCTCTTTCTCTAGCTGAGGCTTACACGCCAATCCTTTCTACCAGTTTTCTCTTTTTCATACAGTATGCATGGTTCATTTTTTATGCCCTAAACACTCCTGACTAAAATGATGCTTTCAGTTTGCAGCCATGATTCACTATACACTTGAAGACCATTCATCATGATGACCCTATTTTTCTCTAATAAGCAAATTCCTATGTAGTGATCACATGCTTTTTCAGCTTAGGCTTAATAAATCTATGTTTATTACTAATAAATCTACATTTCCTACACTCTAACATAGATCGAAAAGGTGACTTCATACTCATGTCATTTGGTCCACGTCATGTTTTATTTATGTTACGATTTCCTAAACTTGTGAGTCAGAAGCAGGATGCATAAAAAGCAAGACTAGTGTGATATTTTATGATCCTTTCACCATACCTTAACAGCCTCCTTGACACAGCTTTATTTCATGCCAACCCCCAGGGTCTTACAAACATAACTGTAAATGTGCTAAGGAATTGACATGGTTTATAGTGAGCTGCACAGCATTTATTACAGAACCCCAGCAAGCCCAAAACTGACCCTCCGATCACACGTTGGGTCCGGACGTTGGCTTTTTATTCAGCCCTTGCGTGAGGAAATGGTGATTTCAGCAGTGAGGGATCAAATAATACCTTAACATACAGTATATACTGTATATATTCAGATATTCAAGGTAGGAAGGACTTACCAGTGCTTATAGGCCTACTGAGATCTATTAATGCTTGAAATGAGGTCACACACATGAAATGTGTAAAAAGTTCAAGCGGTAGCTCAATCATTTCCAGATGCATAATCACCTAAGCAGACAAATCAGCAACCAACTTCAGTCTGGAATATTAAATACAACTAATTTTGCTGTGAACCTCTACTCACTGTGTTGAGGAACATCAGACAACACTAGGAATCTCTACTCCTGCCTTTAAGGCACAAAAATATATTGTGATACAACTGAAAAACTATACAATATATTTACCATGGGTGTAACTTAAGATTGGCACGGTGGTGCAGTGGTTAGCACTGTCGCCTCACAGCAAGACGGTCCTGGGTTCGATCCCCGGGTCACCCAGGG
>JAQMYM010000001.1:1653672-1669235 GCA_030014255.1 Parauchenoglanis ngamensis
AATACAGCACTCTTTATGACAAAGCCAGCAGAACTGGAAGAGCTCCAGCAAGCACTGTGTGTTCACCAACACCTCACTGCTCCTGGAAAACAACAAAAATTATTTCTACACAAAGTATGCATTCATTTACTGGAAATACTGGTAAGAAGTAACAAAGCACTAAAACGGAGATTGTTGAATTTGGCTTAAGAACAGCACAAAGCATTAACAGAGACGATATAATATCAGCATCATGATACAACACAGTATTGTGACGTCAATACATTCTTCTGGTCCATCACAATAACTATTACCATTTTTTTATTATGTTTGTTTAGATAACAGTTACAAACTGACTGAAAGCAGCTGATTAGAAATAAAAATGCTCATGTTAATATTTTGTCCACCTCTAGTACATGTAATATACAGAAGATATTAAATACAAGTACAGTTTATTTTATGCAGTACCACAGATTAGTGGGCAGTTTGTTAACAAACCTATATATTGTGATACATGTCATGTTTGAGTATCATGAGATGATGCATCTGTACATTCATGCAGGTATCTAACCAGCCAATCATATCACAGCAGTGCAATCCATAAAATCATGCTGATACAGGTCAGGAACTTCAGTTAATATTCACATCAAATATCAGAACAGGGCAAAAATGTGATCTCTGTGACTGGTATGGTTGCTGGTACCACATGGGCTTGTTTAAGTATTTCAGAAACTGCTGATCTCCTGGGAGTTTCACACATAACAAGTCTCTAGAGCTTACACAGAATGGTGTGGAAAAAAACCCCATTCTGTTTGTGAAGGGTCTGTAGCGGAAACACCTTGCCGATAAGAGCGGAGAATGACCAGACTGGTACTCTTTATAACCGTGGTGAGCAGAAAAGCATCTCAGAATGTCAGAATGTCAGAAAAGCATCTCAGAATCTGTTATGTGTGAAATACTCAAACCACTATCCCATCTGATACCAACAAACATGCCATGGTTAAAGTCAAAGTGATCATTTTTTCCTTCATTTCGATGTTTGATGTGAATATTAACTGAAGAGTTTGACCTGAACTGGTGTTCCTAATAAATTGAACTGTGCATGTGTAAGAAATAAAAAGTTAGTGCCTTACTTAAAAATGCTAGTTTCCTGATAAGTCTGAAGGCTCTTAACAGCTGTGGAAGAAAAAGTAGCCGAGATCAGTCCAAACAGATATGACGTGTAAATATGTTTACTGTTTAATCAGAATAAAAGCCTGACTAATTACTACAGCTTGCTGCAATAAGTATAACTGGGTTTGAAACTTTCGCAGTGTTCTCCACAGTCTAACTTGCAGGGTGTCCCAAAGGTCTCCATACATGGGGGAAATGCATTCGAAATGTAATTCCATCATAATATGTATATAATATAAATATATGACGATTTGAATGGATGGAAATAAAAATTCATTGTGATTCATCTCTTAGTTTTTCCTAGCTGTAATTGTGTGACGGTGCAATAATGCACAACAGCAGGAATACGTGCGATATCACCACATGCAGAAGGAACACAGCTCTAATGCTGGGAAAACTCATGCAAAAACATCTAAAATTGGAAAGAGCTTTTGTGCTCGTTCACAAACAGATTCGGCATGAAATTGGAGCTTTCTTTTTACAGACGGCCAAAAGCTAAAGAAAGCTTGTTTTCTTTTTTAATAAAAGAAATATTTTAGTTAAATAGTCCATTATATTTTATGCCAAACTTTTACAAACGATTGCAAAATATTATTGTTGATTATGAAACAAAAGTAGATTTTTTTTATGTAAGAAAAAGAATATTTAAGTTGATAAATGTTGCATTTTTTTGGTAATAAAATTTTTTTTTTAATATAGCAGGAGGTGGGTGAATTGTTACATTCCTAAATTCCTTACATAACACCAGATGTGTCGACACAAGTTTATCATAAGCAGGGCAGAAAACTCCATGTCTGGCAACCATGCAGAGGACGGTTTGTAAATAAAGTCACATTTTGCTAAGAAGTATTATTTTCCCCATTTATGGAGACTTTTGACACCCTGTAGAAGATCTATTTACAGTATGAATGCTCATAATCTGAACACCAGTTGCTGTAGTGTTTGATTAATGAAGCAGGAGTTCCTAGTATGTTCTAAACAAGGTACACAATAACAAATTGTAATGAGAAACCTGACACTATAATATACTGCGTCACTATATTTATTTTTCTTAAACTTTTACATAAGTTTATTTCCCCCAACCTTCACGCCATGACTTTTCTTCCACCTGGGAACAAGTCGACACTGGAGTAGGTGTGTTCTCTTCTACAAAAGACATCTTTAAAAACAAAGAATAAACATTAGATGTGGTGCACTGAACGATTGTCCTCGTTCTAGCCAACGATCCGATTTCAACTCAACCGTCTGCAGATCATTAAGAAATTATTAATAAATAAATCCTAGTGATGTCCCATGTATTTATTACAAATGTATATGCAGTATCTTTTGAGATCTTCCTTTTCTATTCGTTCTTGGATTAACAAAACTGCAAGGTGATGTACAGTAGATGGGCAAACGCGAGTTTGTGATTAGCCTGAGGAAATGAAACGACCTCAGACTGGACGTCCAAGCAGCAATCTTGGTCCTGTAAAGATGTCAGAATGTCAGTCCGTTAACTAAAGTATTTCTCCATGCGAGTTAATTGTCTAACCTTCATCAGTGTCAGTTTCTGACCACATCAACACTGTTGGATGAACATCTTTGGTTAGGAATGATGCACCACCCAAATGATTTTCAATGTCTCACTTTTTCCAATGACTGATGGCGCAAAGAGGCCTACATGCACACCTGATCATCACACCTGTATGAAGTTCTTCCTCAAACTGGTGCCACAATGTTGGAAGCACAGAATTGTATATAACGTTAATGTATGCTGTAACATTACAGTTTCCCTTCACTGGAACCAAAAGGCCTAAACGTATCCCAGCGTGACAGTGCTCCTGTGCACAAAGCCAGCTCCATAGTGTCTTAATGTTGGAGTGGAAGAAGTCAAGCGTCCTGCACAGAGCCCTGACCTCTACCTCACTCAACACCTTTAGGATAAACTGCATCCCAGACCTCCTCACCTGACCTCCTGACAGCCACTCACCAAAATCTAGTGGAAATCCTTCCTAGAAGTGTGGAGCTTCAACATGGACATACACTCCTGGTGTAATGAGGCAAACCCAATATTCCACAACTTTAAGCTTTTAATGGTCTCAACAAAAATCACTGGGCAGAAAAAGAACAAGAAGTAATAAAAGCGCTCCCGAGACGTCGGCCTTCTTTTACTGCTTGACGCTTGTTGCTGAAACTGTCGGGGGGAAAAGCTGGAAACAGGGACGTTCACTTACATGGTGTTCTGGTACGCAAAGAGAAAACCATGACTAGATTGAAACCTTTAAATGATATAAAATTGAAACTAACTTGTCTGGGGGTTCAAAATGTTCCAAAATATCTTCCGTTTGAAGACTTTAACATCGAGTGGAACAACACGGACTCGTCTTTCAGTAAAAAGCCGTCTGCAGGTTTCCCCACAAGGCGTCAACATTTAAAATAAATCGAGGGAAAAGCCGACCCACACCGATTTACGTTATCTATTCGTTTCATTCTGGCTCATTTTCCTGACCAACGATTTGCTGTGGAGACCATTAAAAGTTAATGTTTTGCAATATCAGGTTTGCCTCGGTTTTTTTTTTTTTTTGCCTACGAGTGTCATGATCAGGTGTGCACAAACGTTTGACAATATAGTGTGCACAAATTCTATATAAAAAGGTGCACATGATTGCCTTTAATTCTGTTTTACAATAAAGCTTCCAGGTGAGGAAGCAGGGACAGCGTAAAGAAACATACGCATGTTCAGGATGCAGGAGGAAGCGATAAGCAGTAAACAGAACCTAATGAGGACAAGAAACCCATTTAAACATGTCTACTACTTGTTACAGACTTTATAACAGTGTTTATTAAGGTACTAATGAGCCCACCACAGAGGCGTGATGATTACACCTGCTTTCCTGAACACAGTTACCTGAGCTGCACTGCTCTGAAGTACATTTTGTGTAAAAACAGACGGAACTGCAGCAGGTTTAAGAGCGTTATATAAGGAGAGTTTTCTATAATCCTCAGGTAAAAAGTGATCACTGCACACTCGGAGGTGTTTCACACGGTCTCTGCTAACAACACCTGCAGCAAGGCGGTGCTTCATGGCTACAAGCCACCGCCTGCAAACCTCTACATCTTTCGGAAATCGGTGGAAATGTTGTCTAGAAGAGCGTCTTCCCTTGTTTCTACAATCCGGCACGCAACACTTCGTCACCATCTTGGCCAGGTTTATTGACAGTACTGCCGGAAAGCTAGCGCTCCTGGCTCCGAGCTGCGGTACCCCAGAAACAGGTAACTTCACTTCCGGTCTGATTTTCACAATAAAAGTCGCCGACTCTTTTAAAAGGAACGTAGCGAGCTCAAAAGAGTCGCTAGGTGACGTCACAGACTTATTTGCATACTAATCAGCACTATACAGCCCTGTGTAAAACACAGGACATAATATTTGGGTAAATTCAAGAAAAATAAACTTTATAGTTATAATGTGACGATAGAAGGCAATTTTTTGTCATTTTAAAAAAGTGTTAAATGCAGACACTTAACATCACATCATACAATTCGTGTCATACGACCAATAGAAATACAAACGCTACGACAGCCTGAGGACAAGCTGGCCTACCTTTGCTTTAGGAACTGGTTCATTCTCCTCTTCTTTAGGCACATGATAGCTGTCAGCCTCCTGCTTTACAGGTAGGTGGCGTCCTCCACCCTCACCGGTCACACATTTGCTCAGGTGATCCAGAAACCTGTTCTTCTTCTCCAATAATTTGCAACATTTTGGGCAGTGAAAATGTGAAACAGGCCTGCAGTTCAATCCACACTTGAAGATTACATATCCTGTAACAAACACGTCACAAAAGTAAAACGCAAACTGTTAAAAATATGTTAAACAGAAAGATTGTACAATCAGCTCCGGAATTATTATAGGCAACAAGTCATGTATTAAATATAAAGCAGATTATTCAAATTTATGTCAGATTTTTCATCGCCTCAGAATACTTTAAAATGAACCAAAATGG
This sequence comes from Parauchenoglanis ngamensis, assembly GCA_030014255.1. Lineage (NCBI taxonomy): Eukaryota > Metazoa > Chordata > Actinopteri > Siluriformes > Auchenoglanididae > Parauchenoglanis > Parauchenoglanis ngamensis. The sequence continues at coordinate 1,658,805 of JAQMYM010000001.1, forward strand.
TCATTATTGACGTCAACTTCTATTAAATGTACTCTATAAACTAACTGCCTAACACTGTAGCATCATTGTTGATGCACACAGTCGCTTGCCTTTAAATTTGACGGCCCTCTTTTCATGCGCTTCAATGTGCTTCCTCACTTTGCTTTCCACCGTTGGTTTAAAGGCCTCGGGCTTGCAGAACGGACAATGATATTTAGTGCAGCACTGCACACATTTTGTCAGCTGAATTGGCCCTCCATTTTGGATTGTAACGTGTAGCTGTAGAGGAAAAGAAGAAAAAAAAAAGACAAGAATAAAGCACTGAACTTGAGCATAAATATATGTATCCTATATAATTTGTCATTATCCAATCTATTTACTATTTCATTATTACCTTGAACAAACAAAGTTCATGATTAACTTTCACAATCTACCTATATGTAAAAGTTTTATAAACCGATACCCCAAGACAGTTGCACAATATGACATGGATGGTAACACTGAAAGCATTTCAATCCTACAACATGACTTCCATTTGGAATAGCGCCAATTTATTTTTAATTATTACATGTAGTCCACAGCGTTGCTGAAGTCTCAGCTCTGATTGGTCAGAAGGTGGTGATTAATTTCTTTTTATTTGAAGGTCTTCAGGACAAGCAGCAATGTTATGCCTTATTTCAAGAGACAACAAATTGCAGTGAATAACAGAATACCAGAAATATTAATAAAAACAAAAATGCAATTGTTGGTATATTGCTGTGGTATAAGAGGAATAAAACACACCATGATCTGCTGTTATTGGAAAACAATCAACTTCTGGGTGGTGACAGTAGCTCAGCTTAATCACACCATTGCATCATTTATAATTTCCTATAACAGCACCCATGTGTTTTATTTCTTATTTATGCTAATGATAACATCGATATAATATACCTCACCAACATTTCAGCACCTATATGGCTCTAACTATAATAGGAGCGTGTACCTAACACTTTTTAATTTGCCCTCAGGTCGAAAAGTGTGTGTACACATGACCATCCCACCCACATGTAGTTCTTCCTCAAACTATTGCCACAAAGCTGGAAGCACACAGTTGTCTAGAATGTCTTTGTACGCTGTAGTATTAACATTTCCCTTCGCTGGACCTAAACCTGTTCCAGCATGACAAAGTGAGATGTGATGGTCAGGGGTACACAAACCTTTTTTTTTTTTTTTTTTTTTGTAAAAGGTTTCCTTTGTGATAAATCTCACATTCAAACGTATGCTTTTAACAGGGAACAGGGATATTTATATCACATGCAACATGTGCTATCTTCATGTTAAACTAAATGGTTCCAGTCCACAAGTGTTCTAGGTGTTTTATAAACGTCGGTTCAAATTGAAGTGTTCCTTCAATGTCTCCTTCATGACACATGCTTATTACTGAGGAGTCGAAACTGCCCACAAAACGAAACAAATAACATGACTCACCTCCTCTCCAGGAACGACAGCTGGGTGATTCTCCTGCTGCTCAGACATATGACAACTATCTGCATCCTCTTTTATACACATATTAACCTGGTCCGGCTCCTCCTTTACCGGGAGGAGATGCTCTCGGTCCTCATGTGCCACTTTGCCCACACATTTGATCAGATGCTCCAGGAATTTGTTCTTTTTTTGCACTAATTTACCGCACTTTGGGCAGTGGAAATGTGAAACAGCCTTGCAGTTCAAGCCGCACTTAAAGATCGCATACTCTAAAAGGAAATATTTTAAGATACAAATATAATTTTAAATAATATATGACGATCATGTCGTAGAAATACTTGTTGTCGCATAATAGTATATATGCCCATGATAATTGCTTGCCTTTAAATCGGACGGCCCTCTTTTCATGCGCTTTAATGTGCTTCCTCACTTTGCTTTCCACAGTCGGCTTAAAAATCTCAGGCTTGCAGAACGGACAGTGATATTTAGTGCAGCACTGCACACATTTTGCCAGCTGAATTGGCCCTCCATTCTGGATTGTAACGTGTAGCTGTAGAAGAAGAAGAAGCCGACACAGGATTGTAGTCATCCTTGAATTAAATTATGAAGGTCATCTGTATCATCAATAGTGCTTCAGGTTTGACATGTTGGCTAATAAATAAAGACAGTGAATACAGAAATAGATATGCATAGGTTACAGAGACAAGACTTTTTAAACCTAAAATGAGAAATGGGGAAAAAAGACCCTGATGTTCAAACTGAACATCCATTCAAGTGTTGACCTTATAGCATACAGTTGTGAAAGAGAAATGATTTATAATCACACTATCCGGGATCAAGCAGATGAGGAGGAGTTCCCTTTTGACTCTGTTTCCTCTCAAAGTTTCTTCCTCATGATTTCTCAGGGAGTTTTTCCTTGCCACCATCGCCTCTGGCTTGCTCGTTCGGGATACATCTAAATCTACATCCAGAATTCTGTAAAGCTGCTTTGTGGCAATTGTCCATTGTTAAAATGCTACGTAAATAAAATTGAACTGAACTTGAAATGGCCATTAAGAAATTTCTGTTAACTACCACCAGAACCTTTCTTTTCCACAGACAGATTGTTGAGAATTAATATTAGATACACCATCAGGAACCATACGTTCCATTCAACTACCATTACAGACCACCAGAAACACATTCAAAACCAAAAGGAACCTTTAGGAAGCTCTTATTGTGTTTCAGTGATGGTAAAGAGGCGCAGTATATACACGCTGACAAATTTCATGTTCTACCATTCCACTGGGCTTGCAGGTAGAGGTCATTGGCAATAGGCAGATTTCGTATAACATTAATATTAGCTCCCCCACCAACACTTTAACCAGGTAGGTGACATAGTTAATGTTAGAAAGCTAAGTAATACAACTAAAACATCATGTAGTTAATATTTACTTCAATAACTGTTTACTCCAATACTGACTATTATATGATTAAGAAGTTGTTAAGTGTGTTCAAAAGATAAATGGAAGAACAGAAAATGAATTATTATAAATGGATCATTTCCATACCTTCTTCATTGTTCTTTGTTGATGCCTTCTCTCTTTTGCAGGTCACGTTTCAGCATGGTTTCTTCCACCCACTCCACTGGACTGCAGGTAGAGGTCACTGGCAATAGTCAGAGCTGATCTGTACATTATACACGATTCATATTGTTATATATTGTGACATTTTATTTTTTTATTAAGTCTCCATCATATTTTATAACATTTGTGTTACTCAGCCAAATGATGCTTTCTCAAATCTCATGAAGCATTTTTTTTTTTTTTTTTGCCTTAGGTCATTGATTACAAGTGTATCAATCTGATATTTTGCCAAACTACTCGTTTAAAGAAGTCTCAACTCTTTTATGACCGGTTCCTGACAGCACTGGGAATAAATTCACATAAAATCTGAACTACGGTAAATAAAATGTTCCTGATATGAAAGTTCACAAATAAATTTGATACCCAAGTTTCTGTTACTAACATTTTCCATGCTTGAGCTACTAGTCGTCATGCAATAGACAAGCACCGTACATTTATATCTGCTTTATATATTACGCACCTTTTAAAGTTTAGCCAGGAAGACACCAAAACAGATCAGGTTTAAGGAATAAAATGTATCAAGGTGTGACGTCACCGGAAAATGTGACGTGGTCACTGTTATCGCCTTTAAGTTGATTATAACACATTCCAACATTTATTCCACTTAAAGCACAGCGATGTTCCAACATATAGAAATTTCTATTTATAAATGAATGAAGCATTATGTTTGTTACAACTTCCTGTTACCACTTCCATTATGGCAGCTGTAAACAACTCTTCCGTCACCAGCCACTCGGTTTACTCTAATGAACTTTATAAGGCAAAAAAAAAAAAAAAAAAAAAAGTATTTTCTGGAAAATTATACAGACAGAAACAAATCAACATACAGGAAGCTTGATCATATCACAAGTTACACACTCTTCATGTGTCCCCTCCTCTGTTTATAAGTCCATTTAAATGAGCTGTTACTATAGAAACGATAAGGTATTAGAAAGAGACTCATATAGACGTGTGATCTGTTGTCAGAGCTGCTGTTACAGTGTAGCCACGGTTCAGTAACCGGTTTAAACACACAACAGTCGGACGAGCACGTGAACTCAGCTTACCTATGTGAACGGTAGGAATTACTGTGTTACGTCATTTAGTAGCCTAATGACGAGCCTTTGTAACGGCAAACTGCCAAAGTAAGCAATGTTTACCTCAGTGTCAGTTCTGCGAAGTAGCATCCGTCAGATTATTAGGAAAATTACTTTTCATAAGCGAATGTGATGCCGGTCCAGCCTCCAGGAAGTTCACGGATCATTAATAAACCCGTGGAAACGCTTTTGCATCCGGAACAATAATAATTATCAGTTATTACTGACCATTCAGCACAATAACACAGTAATCTCTCACTTATCCAGCTACCGCAGCCTCGACTGACGGTTTCACACGCTTCTAAATGTTTATATTTGTAAGACAACCGACCTGCAGCACACACCTGGAGCCAAAAGTATTAAATGAACACGAAACCATACGAACAATTACGATATCCAATACGTCCTGTATACAACTTCCACTCGGCTGTGAGCTAAAGCCAAGCTGAGCAGCCAATCAGATTGCAGATGTGCATTCAGAAGTTCCTGCTCAAGAGCCAATTAAACGCCGTGTGATTACGTCACATCCTGTGTGAACCCTGAGTGCTGTAAATCAGTAGGTATGGTGCTGCAATCATGATTAACAACGGTAATTGTGACAATCCAGGACAAAACGTATACTGTATGGGCAAAAGTATGTGGACACCTGACAATCATCTCCACTCTTCTGAGAAGACTTAGTGAGGTTAGTGAGGTCAGGTGAGGAGGTCTGGGATGCAGTCGGTGTTCCAGTTCATCCCAAAGGTGTTGAGTGAGGTTGAGGTCAGGGCTCTGTGCAGGACACACGCGGTCTTCCACTCCAACCTGAACACACCATGTCTTCATGGAGCTGCTTTGTGCACAGGGGCATTGTCATCTCTTAGTTCCAGTAAAGGGAAACTGTAATGTTACAGCACACAAAGACATCCTATACAACTGTATAATACAACTTTGTGGGAACAGTTAGGAGCACAAATGGGTGTAATGACCATATAGTGTAGATTTGTTTGTTTTATAGATTAAATTACCAAAAAAATGCTTTAATTAAAGACACAGATATTTATGTTCTGGTAGTACTTCATTTAGCTCTGTAAATGCAAATTAGCCTTGGAAACATGAGCCAACTGAAAACAGCATAGTCCGTTGTTTCTTTTTCTTTTTTTAGCAAAAAGTAACTTTTTGCTAGTTACATTCAAAACACATTATAGACAAGAGTTACAGATTTTTTTTTGTTATGTTCTGTTCTAATACTAGGTGTTTTTTGTTTGTTTTTGTTTACAAAGAAATGAATTAGCCTTTAATCAAGGACCATGATATCGAATTGTAATGGAGATGGGGCTTAGTTCATTCATGTGCCATTTTATCCAACACAAAACACATTCATCTCTCCCACATTATCTCCTAAAGGTACAGTTAGAGGTCAGGCAGATGTGGGAAGTTAACCGATAGCCTGTAATTAAGTGGAAACTGGAGAAAATGTTTAAAAAAAAAAAAAAAACCCTCGTCTCTACCTCGCTATGGAAAGTGTATGTAATTATATTAATAAATAACTTTGCTGCAAAACCGCTGCACTTTCAGCCATCCGCTTTGAACTCCTTTTCAATATTTTTTTAAACTTTGATTTTATAAATTTACCACAGGTGTTCTGTCCTCTATTTTATAAATGCTGTACAGATGTTCTAGCTGTTAGTTCGTGCTTTGAATCTTTAAAACAAGTTTAAAATTTCCCCGAACAAAAATGATTTTTTCCAGAAATGGTTCTGTAAATTGTGTTTATTGCTCAGGCAAGAGAGAGAAGCAGCACAGTCTGAATTATACAAATAACATCAGAATCGTGATTAGTGCCAGGTTTGCCAATGCCAGCTTCTATTAAAAGAACATGAGCATTATGTCTATCAAGAACCTAAACCGTAAAATGCCCAAACTGTACCTTAAGCTTCCACCTGATGAATAATTAGCATGGAGTGTCATTCTGGTGTTCGGCAGAAGGATTACAACTGGAAAGAAGGCCATCAAAAGCTTTCCACACCCAGGAGTATTTCTGAAGAAAGTAGCTTATGTACGCAGTAAATATCCACATCCTCACTGCAAATATACAACGTATCTTAATAGGCTTTAATAACTATTCATTATGAATTTGAACCATTAAGCCCCTTTTTATGTCAGTAATATATAAATCTTGCTTAAAAAAAAATACATGTGGCAAGTGAGGATTTCCATGTTTTATGTAAATGTGCACACACTTGGAATCTGAATAGCTTTTCTCCAGAGTGGATGCATCTTACATACACAACACACGTGTTTCTGTGGACCTCCATGGGGCCTGCATGTCTATTGCGTTTTTAAATCTTGGAAAGCTTTTTTGGATGACTCTGCTCGTGTGCCACTTCTGCTGACCAGGTATTGAAGACTTTCAGACAGTATTTACATGGGCAGAGGTTGTCCTCGTGCAGTGTGACTTCAGTGAAGAATCATTTCCAACACGCTGGACAGATAATACATTTGAACTGGTGTTGACATTTACGTTCTTTTAAATCTCCGGATTAAGGATATGCTCAGATAAACTAGCCACAATCCTGACAATTTATAAAATGGCTCCATGCTCCTGTTCCGCCTCACGTCTTCCTCCACTTCACGTCAAACATCCCGAGGTGGATGTTTTTACAACTTGCACATGAGCATTTACAAGGCACCATGAATGCTGGATAACAGAACCTGAGCAATTTTCCCAAGCTGAATGAGCAAAAATATGATCCAGATGTGCAATGTCGATAAACATATTCTTGAAGAGCAATGTTGCTCCTATTCCTGTTTTGTTTAAACTAAAAAAAATGGCACGGATTCCTTACTGTAAACTGACAGATCCTACTTTGTTTGGCCATGTTGATGACAATTCCCGTACTTTCATTCACACTTCCTTACTTTTCCGTGCTAAATAATAAGCATGATACCCTATTGTTCAAAATTTGGGTTCTCAAACATGATAACCAGCACAAGCGAACGCTGATTCCTCTTTTCTTCTTCCTCATACTTCCTTCCGAATTCATGCTGCCACTTGTAAAAAAAAAAACACAAACCCCAGAAGGTGCTCTCAAGAGGCATGTCCGTTGTATGCACCGCTCTGTAGAGATGGACCCGCACCTAATGTAGTTACAGGTTTATACACTAATAAAAACATACTTATGAATTCCCCAAGTATATTACATATACTCCACTTCTCCTAATAGATAATCCTACATAGTGGACCCTCTACGCTCGACCATCACGGAAACTCAGTGAGCAGGAGGAAGTCCCTGCATATCCGACCAAGACAAAACAGTCCACTGAATGCACTTTTTGAAGCAATGCAGCTGTGCTGATTGAGTTATTTCAGTGTTTGTTTCTCAGAAACTTTGCAGTGGCACTTCTCAGAGGTAGTAAACACACTGAACATCAGCTGAATTCACCAAAAATGAATTCCTCCAAAAATGGTTCTGTAATTTGTATTTATTGTGCAGGCAAGAGAAACAGCACAGTCTGTATTATCCAACTAACAGCAGAAGACTCTGTGGCCATTTTGGCAGCGGCAGCCTTTATAAAGTGGAGATCGGCACTTAGGAAGTCCCATAAGAAAAAGCTTATGTATGCAGTAAGTGCCTGCATCCTCGATGGTAAATATAGCATACAAAAGTATCTTAACTATTTATAGACACAGAACTTCACAGACATCATTTTTCCTCACGATCTATTAACCAAAGCTTTCCTACGAAGCACCTACTGTTTACACATCAGCTTGATCTAGATCTACTATTTCCTCCTCCTGAGTTAAACCCGAGTCATGGTGCCGTTGCTTGTGGTTCTTCAGGCTGACATTATGACTGAATGACTCTCCGCATTGGTCACACATGAAAGGTTTCTCTCCCGTGTGGACACGCATGTGGGAAGTCAGGTTCTCCCTCTGGTTGAAGGAACGCTCACACACTTGGCATTTGTAAGGCTGTTCTCCAGTGTGAATCAGTTTATGCCTCCTCAACCTGTAAATTTCCTTAAAGCCCTTCTCACACACATCACACACGTATTTATGTGGACCTCGGTGGGACTTAACATGTTTATTGCGTTTAAGAATGTTGTTAAACTTCGCAGGACAATCCGGACAGCTGTACGGTTGAGTTTCTTTAGGATGAGTCTGCTCGTGTTCCAGTTTCGCAGACTTGGTTTTGAAGACCTTCAGACAGTATTTACACGGGTGATCATAATCCGAATGTAACTGGCTGTGGTGTGTCTTAAGGCCAGCCTCGGTCAGGAACCTTCTCCCGCAGTCTGGACAGACAATAAATTTGACTTTATGTTCACATACATGCTCATTTTTTGCTCTAACAAACTTGCCACATTCCTGACACAGTATATTTAATGGTTTGACTCCGTGCTCCTGCTCAGCGTGCATCTGAAAACTGACGATGTTATCAAACTGGACGGGTAGCGTTTCAAAATGATGTGTTTGATCGCCATCACCCGCACTGCACTGAGCACAGCAGAATACGTTTTTGTGTCGAAGGACGGAACAGGAGCGCGAGGCCTCGGTCTCACACTGTGCACACCACACCACGAGTTTACCCTGACCGTCCTCCTTTAAAGCTGTGAACAGATCTTCATCAGTCGGAGTCTGTAGCCTCTTCACCGAACCATGGCTCCCACTCATCTGAACTGTCAGACTTCTTTCTCTTCCTCACGTCCTCTTCTGAAAGACCTGCTTCATCGTCACTAGATAAATCTGAGGACGGGTGACTACTCCAGTCTCTGTGGTAGCCACAACTCTGGCACTCCTGCGTGACTGAAAACAGCCTCCCATTGCCCTCGATGGTAGCATCGCACTCTCTCTGACAAAACCAGCAGAACTGGAAGAGCTCCAGCAAACACTGTGTGTTCACGAGCACCTCAGCACTCCTGAAAAGAATAAGGGGGGAAAAACGTCAATATATTTTGCAAATAAAACCATAAGGGTCATTCCATACCATATCTACCAACGACCCATGCTCTTTAGCCTCGGCTCGTCTTTATCCTGCCACTAAATGTCTCTTTACCCACCAAAAGAACAAATCTGAAGTTTTATCCCTCTCCGTCATATAGGTTCATGAAATTTGACCCCATGTTCAGAGTTTAATACTGACTTATTAAATAATAAATCCAGAACTTTTTTCTGGCTCTAGACTAACAGGTCGAGCTCACACATACAAAACGAAATTCTTATATAAACCGTAATAGTGCACCTAGGCTGGGGTTTCCAAGGTGTTTTGCTTTTTATTAGAAAGATATAAAAAAAAATTATTTCTGAACTGCTTTTTGGCTAAGCAAACAAGCTGTGTAACGCGATGGTGTCTGAGTGCTAACAGTTTCCGCTTGTCTTTTTTTTTTTTGGTTTAAAATCACAGTCCTTACAGCATGCCGCAAATCTCTCAACAACGCACAACAAACAGCGCTGTCCTTGGTTCTGAAATAACCGCCTGTTTTTCTATACTGTAAATCATACTTGAAAATACAGCTGCAAGGCAAAGCCCCTTCTTGCCGCTGGGCCTGAAACAGATCATGATTGGTTTAGATTTACAAATATGCCAATTAGGTAATTCACAAGACTTCAAGAACGTTCACTGTTTCGAAATATCAAAAACAGTTAGCTAGATAACTGAGAGAACCAAGTCGGTCAGAGTAAGGTCAATTTACAAACATGGAGGACAGGTTTATATTCAACGAGTTTTTTGCGGGTTTGGAGAAGAAGAGCCTGAGGGGTTGGTGTGTGAACCAGCGGAGGAGGAGGGAGAAGTGGACAGTGATTTCACTGGATTTGGAGATGAGGGATGATACTCTGCAAGAGTGGCTAAATGTGAGACAACGGCGGCTGACAGGATTGAGATTGAATCATTTTGTCCATTAGCATTGATCGGACTAAAAAAATCCCAGGTTCCAGACCACTGGAGCACCTGCCAAGGTTTATTGGGCTTGAAATTGGGAAGCAAATCTCACCTGTGTGATGACACAAAACCACTTTCAGCTCTTGTCCTCTTGCCTCCACTTTAATGAACACTTGTGAATGCCCACATGTTACACAAGGAGAGTGGCAATACAATGCCGGCTTCCTGTTTCAGAGAACTTGTGGTGAACGGGGTTGTGGTTTTTTTTTGTTTTTCTAAAGACGTTCAGAATTCTTATTTGCTTTATTCAACAGTGGTGATAACATTTATACCATGAGGAGTATTGTTAGATTGAAAATCTTGTCTCTGTCTCTTTTCTTTGATCACTGTCCCTTTTGTTTCCTTTCTGTGTCTATCCTG
>JAQMYM010000001.1:1671365-1691485 GCA_030014255.1 Parauchenoglanis ngamensis
ATCTCGCTCGGCCCCCCCCCCACCCGGCTCACTTATCTCTTGGCTCCACTAGTGCGAGTGGAAGTGAATAGGCATGTAGGATAGTAACTAGTCTATGACAGATGCCCATGACGTGATGAATGTTCAGGCAGCTCAAAATCCCGGACAAGTCTAAAACCCCGGCCGGACACAATTTCCAGGTCTCAAAAAGAGGACATGTCCGGGGAAAAGAGGACGTCTGGTCACCCTACCCAACAGGCCATTTTTCTTTGATTCTCCTTTCCTGTATCTCCACACCTAAACATACCCCCACACACGCCCACTCACACACACAGAGACGCACAAACACACACGTAAGTTACTGTATATAAACTAGTCTGTCACAATAAACTTTGGACTTGAGCATACACCTACAGTCTGCGTCTCTGTCTCTGCTTTATCCCCGGATCCAACAAGGATGAGATACCTTCACCCACGGAAGTCAGATCAAACCTGAGAGAACAGAATTGTTGCCAATACAATTTTGTTCTAACACAGCAGCAACTAGGTTTTAAGTAATTAATTAAACATTTAAATGTTCATCATAAATGTAATAAATTACATGTTAGGTAATCATGCAACAGTATGCAAATGCGTGATCCTACTAAACAGCTACTTCAATTAGGGTACAATCATTTAGTAATCAATTATTTAGTTAGCAAATATTAGACATCTATTTGGTAGTTGAAAACATACATTTTAGCACTTTGCAGCACAATGTTGTTAATGTCAAGAAGGCACAATACACATGTGCATTTAACAAGTTACACCATCTCAGGGCATTATTAACTAATGCTGTACAACAAATCCGAAAATCTTTATTTTTTTCCCATACACATCCAGCAAACACTTAACATAGGCTGAAGGTAGCAATGTTACCTGTTAGGGCCACAGCCCGGTTCAAATAGGTAGCTAGAATATTCTCTGAATGGTAAAAGGTTCAGCCTAGGCTATTAAAACTACACCAAACATTAACAGGAACCGTTAATAATTGTAGCAATTTAAGTTATGAATTACTGGGGGGAAAATGTGCCAACCTACACATCTACCACCTTCTGCTGGATCAATTTTCATGCTGATCTCAACAAGCCTGGGTAAATTGGAGTAGCATCATTTTGTATTTTTATGATGTCATCATGTAGATTAAAAGTATTTTTAAACTATGAACAATACAAAACACTGAAGTATTTTAAAACAAAACATGAAGAATATTCATTAACCCGATCAAATACAAATAACAAAATCAGGGGCTGCATAACATGAGGTCAAGTGAGCTGAGAAAATCATTGTGTTGGAAATGCTCAAGTTGAATTAAACTAATTACATGCATTAAAAGTAAACAGCTATAATTTATGCATGATACAATTGGAAAAAAAGTTACAAATACAAAAGAACACTTTACTCCTCTACTTGTTACTATTGTTTTCTTTGCATATTCCAGCTTGTTAAGTAGGTTGAATTAGCCATGATATGGTGCCCCAGTAGCAGAGAAGGTTAAAGGTGGTGCTGCACCAACAATTGCAGTACTGGGGCTTGAACCCCTCACATGGAACCAAGGGCCTTAACCGTTGAGCCACTGCTGCCATATAGTGAGATAAATGTTTTGTGCTTTGCCAGCAGTAACTCTTGAGACACGCTCACTGTATCTTAAACAGCAGGTTTAAAAGAAATTATATCCATGCTGTTATGTATAAGTGGTGGAAAAATCTAGAAACCTTTGGAAAGAAAAACTTCAAAGGCTTTCAGAAGCAGTCAGAAAGAATTACCCTTATATATGTAATCCTTCATATATATATTTAATTACCCTCATACTGTATATGTGCAGTCTCTCCTCATAGAGATGCACAGAGAAGAGCGCACTTCCTCATTCTCATAAATTACTTATACGCCCAGAGTGTGGGTAATTTGTATTAATCTCGTGATGTCTGAATAAGTTTAGTATTAAAATATTTATACAAATTCTTCTTTTCCTGAAGTGTGTATACATTTTTTGGCTGACTCTGTATAAAACCATTCTTGCCAAGAATCAGGACCATTCTTGTCTAGCACAGAGGCAAGTTTTTTGGACATAGAGGAGCAAACAATTTACAGCTGTCTTTAGCAGAATGGCTTAGATCAGGGGGCTCTTTTTTCTTGCACTACTGCGGGAAAGTGTGCACTGAACAGGCTGACAGCAAACATGAAGTTTTAACAGCCATACCCTGATATCAATAAAATGTCAAATACATATAAAAAAAACATGCAAAACATGATATGCTTGAATACACATGGTGTATGTAATAATACCTGTGCAATAATGCACATAGCCAGTGCCATATTCATGAACATGATGTACAGGGGAGGGAAACCCAGACAATAATTTTGACAGATGGACTGGTGGTGGGTGTTTTTGAGTGAGCTCAGCAAGCAAAGGGGTACAACAGGAGAACTGCTTAAAAGAACCTTGAGGGAGTGATTGTGGCTGTCGGGGTCTGATCAGCCCCGGCTGGGTTGCCTGGGGGAGGGTGTATGATGTTCGAGACCCAAAACACCTGACGACCATGGGAACCATCAGTGATGTGTCTTAGTGCATCGTAAGACGTATTTTAGAAACCAATTTACAAGTTGCACTCAGAAGAACAACGTGTTGATATTGTATGCACGGACTCTTGCTCCAACCTTCCTGTTCACTCACTTTGGCCTCCTACAAAATGCCTTAACAGACTTAATGCCTTAATGTTAGGTTGTATGTGTATCTTTTTAAAAACAACTTGAAACTATTTATTTGTTTTTGCATTTCAGAACCCAGAATGTGATATGCTACTTAAATGTACTAAATGGGTTTGGTTTTGACAGATAAGATTGCTGTATTCTTTTTAAGCACTAAAATATTGATTTTTTTTAAATTTTTTTTTAGAAATGATACCGATTAGTTGTTAGTTCTAAGAGACCCGTCTCATTTTCTCTTCTGTGTATTTAATATTGCTCTTTAATACAGCAAAATATTTCTTATACAGTTACTCGAATAATTGATGGAATAATTGGTAGAATTCCTGTTTACTAAAATAATAGATGGCTGCAGATTATAAATTATATCTACCTGGTGATAACTGCAGAGGCCAAACAATCTTATAAAACACCACTTATATTTGTTAATGTGCAAGGTATTCCAAAAGAAATACATATTAGGATTTTTTTCACAGCAGTATCATTTCCAGTCTTCAATTTCTTCCAGCTGTTGTACAAAAGTTATTTATTTTAGTTAAAGAATTTTCTGCATTGCAGTAGTATATAATAACTGTTTCTCTGCAGTCACCTCTCATGGAAAGAGAAACATTCCCCCATTAATATAATGGCTTTATTTTTCTGAAAGTCTGCTTATCTGCAGATAGTTTGAGTGTCTTCATCTTTGGTAATATAATTTAGTGTGGCAGGGGTTAACAACCCTATGATGTTTAGCAGTGGGTCAGTGAGTAACGGTTGTGCTTTTGGCCACATTTGAGAAAAAATGTGTTCCTCTTCTGGAGGGCCCAATATTCAAGTGTCTTCTGGCTTCTCCAGTGTTCCACAGTTTAATACTGAAAAATATAGCCATTCTAACAACTACAAAAAGAGTAATAAATCAATGACTCAGTACAAAACTTCTTTTTTTTATTATTATTATTTTGTTTTTTTAATCAAAAATAGCAACAATTTGCAATTAATAAACAATTTGTTTTGATAGATTGGGTCACACTAAATTTTAAACTCAAATTCTAAAAAACAACGTAAAGCATAAGCAAGCCTTACCTATTTAAAAACTGTGCAAATGATTTTTCCCTCTAAAATTAGCAGTGTATTACACCATTTCAAATCATATCTAAGTTGTGATTTTGACTTCAACTTATTCCTCTCTGCTAGATAGATGGCGATCAGTGATTGTCCCAGTGTCCACAATCCTGTGGGAATATTTCACTACATCCATAACCATATCTCCACAAAAGTTAAAGCTACCAATGCACTTTACCTAGTAGCTACTAATCAGCAGTGGCTATAGATATCAACAATGTTAGCACTGTTAGTCAAAATTGTTCTTTCTAGGAAGCAGTGGTACTCCTGACCCGTTCATGCTTAGGTCTGTGGAGCCTGTGATTAAGCCATGCAGGGTGAATTTAGGTGCAACTGGCGGGCCGTTACACTCCACAGGCTGAAGAAGCTGCTTGAATACTGTGCTCCTCTTTTTCAAGCGGTTCCTCTTTTTTGAGCGGCCCTTTGGCACAGGCACAGGATCACAGAAGTGGGAACAAGAGGTGATACCACAGAATGAAGCCTCGTCTGACTGGGACGAATCTTCAGAGCTTTCCCCTGATGGGGAGTCTTTAAAGGAGAAGGAAGGAGAGCTGGGGCTACAAGGAGGCAGTTTTAAGTCCAGATCCCGAGGATGTTGGTGGTTACACTGCAATCCTCCATTGGGGACTGATGGGGTGGAGAGTAATGTAGGAGTTATTGTCTCTGGCTTTCTGCTGGATTTCAATTTACAACGCTTTTTCTGGAAGGAGACACAGAGCACTTGTTCATCTGATAACTTGTTTCATCAATCAAAATAGTACACACAACTTGCAAATGGGCATAAACAATTAGCCTGATGTATAAGGTTTGTGCAATTTATTGTATTTCAGTACAATTATCAGGACTAAAATAAAAAAGTCTGACTACCTTTTTACTCCCCGTTGAATTCCTCCGAGTTTCTAAATTATATGCTTCACCTGGACCTGTAAAAAAGACATGATGTTTTACAAGAATGTGTAATAAAGGAATGACTAACTTGAGTAAAGAAGTGATCAAATCCTCTGAGATACATAAAGAATAAGATGTGTAGCAATGTGCCCATGTGCCCATGAGTGTCAGGACAAAATTTAAAAAATTCATAAAAGTCCTCTCAACTAGTCCTCTCATCATTGTTAATGATACAGGTCTTGCTAATAAGGGTTTGTCAAGATGCAACCTTTACTTTTATAAACAATGATTGATTTACAAAGTGAGTCCTCCAGGGTTGCTGCACAATGTTTAACATCAAATTTAAGACTTTAAGACCTTAATACCACAAAATAAAAAAAATTAAAAAAAACACAAAGTTTGTCCCTTCTGTGTGTTTATTTCTTGAGAAACAGAAGGGAGAATCTAATATGTGCAGTGAATGTCCAGTATGAAACCAACTTTAAGGCGGAGTTCACACTGAACAACTTTATGATGTAAAATAAAAATGAAAGTGGCACAGGCTGTACCATGCTAGATAAGCCAGAGCTGGCTCATCATGGCAATGATAAACAAGGTATGCCTGCTCACAGACCACATGATTATGTAAACAGTCAAGCTTTTATTTTTATTTAATACCGAAACCTCATATCTGAGATTGTATTTAAGACTGCATGGCAGTAAAAATAATACTTTTTAAGACATTTTATGCCCTTGAATTTACAAATTTTATTTAAAACCTTTTATGACTTTTTAAGGATCTGCAGGAACCCGGTCCACAGCAATGAATGAAATGGTCCAGAAAGATTTGTGGATAGCTTCAACTACTTTTTTTTGTTACACTGCCTTAGTTCGTTCTATTAGCCAAGCAAAATACTCAATAAAATGTTCAAAAATGTTCTTTTACACAGAAGTGGATGTGTTCATTGAGCAATGTGCTGCCCAGTCTTTTAATTGCCTGGGAAAGTAATTGAAGGATTATATTGATGTATGTCAAGCTAGTAAGCTAGTTAAGTAAGCATATTTTCTTGCCCTCTCTGAGAAACTGGGAGAAGCTAAAAAGAAGCTGCAACCAGAAAAGGCAAGTAATTTCTGTCCATGTGTAACTGCTGACACTGTCTATTCCTATGTTTCGAGACAGCAACAATGACGATACAGTCTCCTACTGCATGTGCCATTCAATATCCTCTGCTCCTGCTAGCCCCCGAAGAGCCCGAGACCTCAAGCCATCGCACCATGGCACTGCACGGCCAACAATGACTGACACCACGCTCCAGCCTAACCAATCCCTCACTGGCCACTACCCCAGAAGAAAACACTTCTCACCTTTTCTGCTCTCCTCTCGCTCCTCATTTGAAACAATTAAACGTCTTAACCTGCTAGCCTGTCTCTGTCTGTGTTCTGCCTGCTGATGCAGTAAGAATGCAGGTATGAACACATACTGAGGTCTTGCTCAGAACCCAGATGCAAAGCCAGATACTCTGATGTGACTACAACCAGAGTGGCGGACACTGGCTTAGTTAACTGAGCGGGGTGGCCATGGACCAGTTTCTGAGGTCACTTTTGCCAGAGAATGCAAGGTGGATATCACTTGGGCCCCTGGACCACCAGAAAAATGGTCTGGCCCAATTAAATTCGGGTAGCACCATCACCTTGGTCCACTCCTTGGCCCTACCCTGGACTGTCAGAGTGTGGCCCTTACTGATTAGAGTGGTGCATGAATTACCTGTACCTCTCCTTATAGGAAAGACTGGCCGGGTTTCCCAGAGCTTCTAGTAACCTCAAGGGGTAAGGAGTGCCAGACATGGCCCCTTTGGGAACCAGGCCCAACCTACCTACCTGGCCCAGGAAGGAGAGGACAATATTAATGCCGGAGCTGAGGTTGAGTCTGAACATTACACTAACCCACACTCCTATCTATATGACCAGTCAGCCAATTATGGAAATTTTGTACATTATCACAGCTAGCACCAAGGTGATTAGTGATTCTTAGTGAATCTTAGTGATTCTCCGTTCCAAGAACTTCTCAAGCACATAGCTCACACCCATCCACTATGAAGCCACAAAGGGATCTGCAACATGCTCAAAAAGTTCAGAGCTATTAACAGACCAAGGTATGTCCTTTGTTGCAAAACTTATGTCTGATCTATGTCGGTTGTTGCAGGTGAAGCAAATCAGGATGTCAATCTACAACCCCCAAACAAACAGCCTTGTAGAGAGATCTAATCAAACACTGAGAGATACTGTATGTCAAAAGAAGAGTAGGAGGAGCAGCCATCCCTGTTTCACTCTGTAACAGACTATGTCCAGATAATGCAGGAGTGGATTGACCAGGTTGCTCCTGTCATAAAAGAGCATATGCAAGAAGCACAGGCAGATCTACAATTGTCTGGTCCAACCCCATGAGTTCCAGCCAGGTGACCATATGCTCTTCCTTCTACAAGTTCCTTGCCCGCAGACAGAGTCCCTCTACAATCCTTGAACAGGTGGGCTCATTGAACTTCTCCCATTCAAAAACCAAACCAGGTATCAGAGTTTGACAGTTACCCCTTTCCCAGGTGGACAAAATGGTGGAATGTGTGGAGAGCCTGGTTCATCTCCACCCTCAACCTCACCAAAGGGTAGTGGCATGTTCCTGTCCATGTGTCCAGCATGTAACCCTGGGTGCAAAGCCCAAGACAGCATTCAGCAGCTCCTCTGGCCACTGACAGTACTGAGTTCTTCCCTCGTGGACGTCATCCTACTACCATATATCCAGTGCATGGCAGCCTACCTAGACGACATCATAATCCACTCGTGCACATATTCAGACCTGCACTACCTAAGAGAGGTCCAGAATAAACTCAAAATGCTGGGCCAACAGCAAAATCCATGAAAGTGCCATCTGGGGTTGACCAAGGCACAGTGCCTCGGAAAAAAAACTGAGGTGGTCAAATAATAACCACGGCCCAACTCCAAGCAATAGGTACAAGCCTCCTACGGAATCCAGAATTTTACTGCCCCATTACTGTACACACAGACGTGTCAGAGAAAGGCCCGGGCGGCATGTTCTCCCAGAACTTTAGAGGGGACGAGCACCCAATTCTGTACGCGAGTAGAAAACTGACCCCCACAGAAGGTGATACCCCCCTCTCCTCGTTTCAAAAAATAAACTGAACATGAACATCAATAAAGAGTTTTTCTGTTTTCATTTTTTTGTCGTTCAACACACGTCCACAGACCAATTACAAAAAAATAGCTTTAACAGCCTGAATAGCCAAGGCATAAAATCTGTTGCTCCTGGACCCTCCTGTTTACTGTAGCATTGCAGCTTAACTCTTTTAGCATTAATAATGCTAACTTGCATGAAATTGTATTGCAGTTCTACCTTCAGTAGTTGCAATTTGCAGGGATGATTGTGAAAATGGATAGGATGCTCTCCGCTTTGGGTTCACATCCTCATAACTAGGGGAATCTCTGAAAATCAACAGGATGTCTAGGTTAGACTAAATCAAAACCAGCTCAAATAAAACGCATCTAAACATTTAATATCTTAAAATCTGTGTGAATACCAAGGCTCACCTGTCAGGGCAGCAGTAGCTGTAAGAGTTTGGTATGGATGTGTCTGGTTCTGTCGAAAGATTCTCAGCTGACATGCGACAGTAATTAACACAGATGACAATGCAGATGAGCAAGCCAAGGACCACAGACAGCAACAGGTAACTGTGCCTGTCAGTCACCTACACAACAAAGAAGCATTCACACAGCAATAATTTACTGCTCAACATAAAATATAACTTGTACTGTTCAAACACATGCACATATAGACTAAGATTTGGTAAGGGCAGTGGGTTGATACCTCTCTCTGTAGCAGGCTCACTTGCAGTGACAAGTTAAGAACGAGCCGAGTCACGTTCTCCAGCTGCTTCTGCAGTACCTGTATAGACTCAGTCTGTTTCTGATCCTTAACAGAGAAAAGAAAACATCAGATTAGTAACATGCTGTTCTGGCTTTCCAGTCAAGCCCACTAAACCGTTAACATAGCTGATGATCAGCCAATGACTGATGAAAACCAGGTTACAGATTCAGGTTGAAGCTATGTTTGGGTACAGTTCACGTTTGAGCCGATACTGGTACCAGTAGCCAATGGTTCTTTTTCCAGTACTTTACTCTCAACGTAATAACAAAAATATAATTTCAGTTGTAAAAAATAAGTCCAAACTTCTAATTTTAACATTTTGTTATTTAAAAATCTCCCTCTCCCCTCCCAAAACCTTCCCTACAACACCCGAGCTTATCACAGTCTGTCACCAGGGCATAGAATGAGCACGCAGGAATAACAGCAATCATGGAAACAGGAAATAACAGCCACCATGAAGAAGTCGGACGTTTATTACTTTATCCGTATTACACTGCACAAATGTAAAAAATAATTATGCACATGATGAAAGAGGTCACTGCTTTTGGCTGAAAGTAATTATGTAAGTGCTCAAAAGCAGTTCTGTTAGCATTAGCCATAGCAGTATAGCTTCTATTTAGTTTGTAATTGGTAAACTGTTGGTTTGTCCTAGGACAACTGAATCAGTGTGCAATATTAAATCCAGCTCAGACTCAACAGTAACCTTAAAATGCATCAGGTCTTGGTTCCAGACCATTAACAGTTTGGTGTTAAAACAACTGACTGCTGTGGTACAAGAAGAATAAAAATCTTTGAGACATGTAGACACTGGAAAATAATCAACTTTGGATGGTAACTACATGGTAAACTCCAACATTTTGTTGGGCTGCATCATACCACCCCATCACTGACGATGTTCCTGTAACAACAGGTTCCCTAGTGTTTTATTCCATAGATCCTATTCCATAACCTACCTCCGTTAGATTCATTATTGCACAAAAGAGCAGCAAGACATTAGCAAGATGTTATTAATTTTGCTGACCTGTTCCTCAGCCATCCTTGAAGTGTTCTGGAGTTTAATGATGGTTTTGTTGAAAGCCTTTTGCATCTCCTCCATCTGCTTTCGATATCTACAAAAAGCAAAAGTATGAACCAAAAGAAACAAGCAAGTAAAAATAAAAATGAAGGAAGCCATTTATATAACAAATTTCCTTGCTTAAATACAGCTCTAGAGCTTGGGTCAAGGTAGAAAGTATCTAATAAAAAACAAACAATTTCAGCAGAAGTCAGGTGGGACTGGCTCCAGATTCCCTGTGATCCTTAGCAAATAAGTGGTATAGATAATAGATTATAGATGGATGGCTAATAGGATTTGTTATTGATATTGCTGTAAGAATGGTCAGTAAGTCACCTCTGACTGAGCTGTTCGAGGTAACGGCTGCTGAGTGACATGTTCACCTCCAGGGCTTTGATCCGGTTGTTTAGCCTCATGAAGACTGACTCCTTCTGATTAGAGCCATGGATTGGTGCCTCGGTGGAACCAGGGATTTCAGCATAGAAGTCAGATGAAGATGGCTGCACTGATTGGCCATTACTGTAGATTCCTGACTGAATGTTGCCACTGTAGCCTCCAAGGGCAGCTTCTTCTACCAGCTCCTCACTTTTAGGTTCTGCTACATCTGAACCTACCTCTAAGGGTTCTGTTACAGCAGCAGCTGTCAGTGTTACAGCAGGAACTGCACTCTTGCTTATGGTTGGTTGGACAAAGGACTGATCTTTGGTGGTTGGTAGAGGGGTAAATGTTGCCTGATCCATGGTGCTGGTCATCATAATAGGAGTCAAGGTGTCTTTTTCAGTGGTCGATTTCTCTACTGCAGATTCAGACATCTGGACACAATCCATCTCATCACTTTTGGAGGTTAAAACTGGAGTGGGTGTCAGATCTAGGCTACAGGTGAAAATGGAAGCACTTTTGTCCTCCACTGGTTTATCTCTGCTCTTCTCATTAAGTTCCAAATCAGACCTCTCAACAGCTGAAGGGTCCAGAAAATCCACAACATGATTGGCTCTAGAGGAAAGGGTGTCAGGATATGTCACCAGGGCTGAAGTAAGACTTGGTGCAAGATCCAGAGATTGTGCTTCAGGTCCGTGTTCACTCTCAGGAAAACATGGAACAACCACATCAGAAATTTCACCTGGAGTGATCGTCTCCACTGTCGAGGTGAGGAACGTTTGTGTAAAGGACGATGAGCTCATGACTGGGACCGAGGTTTCCGTTTCGTGAAAAGTGTTGGGCTGAGAATGTGATTGTTGAGATTTCTTTTTTGTCTTCTTCCTCTGATGAACTGGAAGGGGAGTGCAGCTCTGCAGGAGGTACTCTTTAAGTGAAACACCACAAGAATATGAGTCAGGAGTGTGTTCCCAACTCTCCCTCACTTCTAAGTACTGCTGATCCTGTGGAGCTTTCACCCTCTCCTCCTCAGCCTCCTGTGGTATGGAGCTGGAGGACTTGTCCGGCTCAACCAACTCATCCTCGGGCAGCAAAGTAACAATCTGATCATCTTTGTTTGGTGTTGTCCCAACAGGCTCTGGAGCTGACAGTGTTGGAGCCTCTGAGAGCGAGGTGGTGGGTAAAGGAGCTGTCAGACCGGTGTCACTACCTTGCATCATTGAGGTGGTTTCAGTGACCTTTTTCAATTCATGCTGGTCCAATTCCAAACTCTCCATCCTGAATTATATAAGAGAAGGAAAACAAAGGAACAGTTTACTCAAAGCACAAGCCTCAACAACAAATAAAAGCTGGCAAAAATTGAAGAGCATGAGACTCATGAGTCTCCTGCATACTACTAACTGTAAATGGTCTTTTGTTTTCATTAGTAAAGAATGCAATAAGCAATACAATTTTAGGTAATACTATTGGCTATAAAATCTGGTTATTGTATGTCCAATATTTCTACTGGTAAGTGGAATCATTTGTGAATTAAAAAAATGTTTTTTTTTTTTTTTAAATCTTCTGTAAATACTTACAGCCATTGTACATCCTCTTTCTAAAGGTTGTGATCAGGCTGACAAACTGTTACAGGCCTATATCCATTTTACCTTGTGTATATACACTTTTGGAGAGACTTGTCAACAAGCAGATAATTCACTATCTTGAGGAGCATAATGATTTGTCCTGTGTTCAATCTAGTTTTCATTCCTGTTACTGATGCGTCACTGCCTTTTTGAAAGAATTAAACATTTGACTTAGTGGATCATTCCAGATTATTAAACACACTAGACAGTATTGGGGTGCTTTGTCCTTCTCTCACCATGTCACTAAACTGCAGTCAAAGGTCAAGGTAAGACTTTCTTACCATTCTTCTTTTACTATCTGGTGCCATATATATGATTGTTCAAATAACCATAATTCCCTTTTTGTTTATGGGGATGCAATTTATAGACTGGCCTGCAAAGGAACACTTCAAGCTTGACACAATCCATCATCCTGCTATTCGATTTGCTACAAATGCCCCCATTAAAACACACCAATGTCTTCTGTATTCTTTGGTCAAATGGCCCTCTTTGCATACTCGCTGTAATATTCTCTGGTTTATGCTTTTTTTGTAAATAAAATTCACCTGGGATACGTACCACCATAGGCCAGGTATATATAAGCAGTCAACCTCTGTCGCCAAGTACAATATACTTCCCTTTACATCACGGAAAAAGCCCCTAAATTCAACACATCCTTTAGCCCGCTACTGATTGAAATTTGCTGCAAAAACACTAAAACTGGCAGAATTTAAAAGACGACTTACGGACATTTTTAATGACACTTGCAAATGTTTTACTTCTGCTTGATTAATTAGCCATTCGTCTGTGTTTTGTCTGAGATTTTTTCCTTTCTTCCTTTCCCCCTACACGTTTTTTCTGTCACTTGCCAGGCTGACATTGTAAATAGGAATCATTCTTAATGTCATGCCTGGTAAAATAAAAGTCGAATGAAAAAATAAATAAACCTACTCAATCTTGGATGACGTTGGGGAGACTGTCTGATCTGGAATTCCCGATGTCTCAGTCAAATTTAAATGCAGGGAGGAATAATTGCCTGTTGAACACAATATAAAAAAAAATAAGCTGACTAATTACCAATTCCTTCTCAAATTGTTCATTCGTTGGGCACCATGTAAATTGAAAGGTTTTAATCTTATCTGCAAAGGGCCGGTGTTGTTGCAGGGTTTTTTTTTGCCCCAACCAAGCTGGAACCATACTCGATTCCACTTGTCTTCAAATTATTAATGGGTACAGCTCATAATTTATACTTTTGGCTAACATATTCTCAATTTACCCCCCAACTTACCAACTTCTCAAGTCCCCCCCAACCCCCCCCAAAGAAATGGGAGATGCAAACATAATTACATTGTATTTAGTTGGAATATAATCCTGCCCATTTCAATTAAACCAAAAATCAAGCAACTGAAGCTGCAAGATTTTATATGTGTATGTGTGTGTGAAATTGCCTCGTCTTTGAGCTCCATCTTCTGGATTTCCACCCAACACATTAGCAGCAATGTTGTTCACCATGTTCATAATAGCATCTGTAAATGAATACATGAGAATTCGGTGCTTAACAGCTGCAATCATGTCACTGTACCAAGATGCCTACAATGGTTCATACTAAATATACTTAAACCCTATCCTACCATACCTTACGCTGATTCATCATAGATTAGATCAGATATTAGGGTTTCTGCTAAAACCCCAAATACTATGAGAGGCAACAGAATAGGGCAGCAGGTAGTTTTTGATCCTGGAACTTGGGTTACTATCTGTGTGGATTTTCATATGTTCTTCCTGTGGTCACATGGGTTTTTTCATAAATTGCTGGAAGGTGGCTTTGTTATGATAAACTTGCCCCTGGGTGTGAACATGAACGGTGCACTGCATTGGATTCCGTCCCATTTAGGGTGTATTCCCATTTCATGCCTAGTGTTCAGAACAGATAAAGTTCTTAAAGAAGATAAATAAATGAATAAATGAAAGAAATTCTACACTGGAACGCACCCTTGGCAGACCCAATCAGATTCTTTGAAGATTTGTCATCTGATGGAACATATCCAGGAGGATAATCTACAGTTTTAAGAGAAGAACGAAAATTGCATGAGAGCATTGCTATATAAGACCAGCGGAAATATAAGATATAGATATTCTTCTGATCATTTCAAAAGCCAGTTCTCACCATCAAACTCATCCGGGAAGTTGTTTCTCTCAGAGGGCTCAGAATTCAGCTCGTACTCCTCCATCATACTTGTGCCAAAAACCCTTAACACACAACAGTGACATGCACCGACTTTAAATTTTCAGGGCACAATATATCCATCCAGATATCCATATATATTTTGGAGAAAGACACTTTATTTTTACCTGAGTAGGCTGAGAGGACAGAAGTGCTCAGACCCAAAGTGTGACAAGAGCTCCACCTACAGCCATATGGAAATATAGCAACAAAATTAGCATTATAGAACTGAAGGAAAAAATAAGCCTTGTTTATTTTTATTTTTTTTATTACTATGAAGAAAATTGGTATAAATGATATGGAGATTAGTTGGTTAAAATGTTAACTCATGGGGAATAATGAGTAATATTCTCTCAGGCTCTGTGATGAATGTGGATTGCAACAAGACTGTTAGAATGCTGATAATGTGATTCAGGTAATTAATAGAAGGCAGTGGAGAAAAACAATCAAATACCATTTACCACTTAGTACATGAATTTATCCAGACATCTCAGACATCTTTAAATGTGAATCTCACAAAACAAAGCAAGTGAGAGCAAGTGTAGAAATCAGGTTTGTTAGTTGCTGTTAATTGAAAAGATTACACTCTTTAACCTTGCCTAGAAAATGAAGAAATTAGCTGGGTTAAACTTAATGTCAAAGCTTCCAACTCATACATCCAAACAGCACACAAATGGCCCTTTTCCACTGCATGTTATCGGCTTGACTCGACTCACCTTTCTTGCTTTTCCATCAGGCCTGAGTTGTGGATACTATTTTTGGCATGACCTCCATCGAGGTTCCCAGTAAGCTGAGGCAATACCCAAAGGTGGCGTGATAACACTGTAGACTACTGATTGGTCAGAGAGAGTCATCACTATCCCTGCATTATCAGTGTGTGAGACAGGATGCCCTGAAGAAACCCTCCATTTTCAAAAAGCATTATACTACATTGATTATATGCTCGTGTTTTAACTGCTTTCGTGCATTTGTGTGGGTCCACATAAAACAGTGTTATGGCAAGCCAAAGTTGCCACAATTTCTTTCTAATGTGATTGTTGTGCCATCAGTTTACAGCCAGCAAAAACAATTGCGCTGTAAGTGTTATATACTAAAAGCAAGTAGAGTCGAGTCGAGTCAGTTCCATGCAGAGGAAAGACAGGTTTTCTACTCTGGGTTTGAAGTAAAGCCATCAGTAGATGGCGCGAGTGTTGTAGTTTAAGATGTTTGCCTGGACAGTGGATGTGTAGTTAGCCGCTTATTGAGCTTATATACGGTACTTATATTACAATAAATGGGGTCATAATTTAATTAATATTCACACCGACTCAAAAGTTTAACTGTTCAAGATTATTTAACCCACATCACACAGCACTGAGCTGCACAGGTTAGGAACCTCATGCGGAAAATAAATTCTGCACACAATCCTCTGCTAGACACTTCCAGATGTGCTCTAATCAATAATCCACTGAGGTTCCACTGTGACGGACAGCACGCTAGTACCGAGCACCATTAATCTCTTCACCCAATCATTCAAGCACACCTGAGAAAAAGAGGGCGCTAACCTTAATGTACTTGGTGAACATCTGACGCAGAAGAGAAAACAGAATTACAGGAAAAAGACAGAAACAATTGAGAAAATTGTTTGCTCACAATTCGTGATAAATCTTTAGAACCAGAAAAACATTAAATTACTAAAACAAAAGACAGATGGACAAAACTAAAGAAAAATAGAAAGAAAGCGATGGTGAGCAGCAGAAGTAAAAATGCTCACTGCATACTCTGGAATAGAAAAGGAACCAGTCCTTAAAGCCTTTCACAAATACATTAACTTTCAGACACAATTCATTTTCACAGTTATTTTTATCCAGACTGACAAAACAAAAGCACACAGCTGAGCATCACAAACCTTTTGTTTAATGGTTTTCTGGATGTCGGATCATTTTGGGTTTAGCACAGAGAAAAAAAAATGGATTGTTCTCGCATACCTTGACATATTTAGCATATAAATGCTCGTCCAATGGAAAACTCTGGACTGTGCGCTCATCCCGAGCATGAAACGTCCCAAGCTTGGCCCATTTGTTGGTTGGATATCTGTGGACAAACCAGAATGTTGTATTTACACAATACCTTTGATGTGGACCTTAATTAAACATCAATTCAAGAATGATGCACCTAAAAATTAACAAAGAAAATATTAGTCTTGTTAATGTGTAATATATGCATTTTTATGAATGATCATTAATTAGTAAAATCAGGAAAAGGAAAAAGTCTAGCGAGAAGTATTTTCTCCACTTATCTACAGGGCTTTATCGATTCTACTAAAATCCAGACGACCACAGAAAATGCTCATTTTTGTCACTGAAATTCTAAGCAGGTGTTTCCTCACAAGTCTCTCTTTTACTCTGTTCTGAAGTTAACAAGACAAAAACAAATTCACAACATGTTACCAGGAAACTACAAAGTGTAATCTCCTCTATGCTGAAGACTTTTCTGTGTTGGAAAACTGGCGAGTTCTTCCATAAATGTTAAATAACCCTCTCCCCACAAACAAATTCCATTTATCTGGAACATTTGCTATTGAAATGCCTGTGTACGCTGCTCCTATAGGAATGATGTGTTTTTGAAGGAGTGCATTAATATAAACCTGCGATTTGCAGCTGCACTACTGTCAAAGCTGCTGCTACAGAAAAGTAATCAACACCTTCTGAATCAAACATGCAATGGTGCAGTGGTATAATGATGAATAATGTGGGAATAAAAATACTCAGCATTTAGTGGAAAGTGCCCAGAGCACTCCACAAATGCTGAGAGCAGGGATATTAAAAGGAATTATATTTTGCGTAACACATTTTTCCCTGTAGCTATTGCATTTCCTTACTATCGTCTTATACAAACTGCATGCATGGTTGGTAATGAAGATTACAAGTGACAGAATGGAAAAGATAACCCTTTATTTAAACTAACAATGACTGCCGATTTTTGTGTCAAAAAACATATATACGACCTCGTACCCCAAAGGTCAGAGGCATGTCAGAATCTGGCAAGAAAACAAACTTTCAGCACGTCACACACACATCTAAAAACCAAATGTTCTCATGTTCTGACCTGTCACTGATTGAGACTAGAAAGTCTTTGGGGGTCGAGGAGAAGAGCTCAAAATTGGCAATGTCCAGCTGCTTCACCTGAATGGGCTGACACAACTCAATGACAAACCTGGAGGTGCACACAGAGGAACACAATGGGTGAACTTCAAGAACAGGTGGATATGATTGTTGAGTAAGGAAGAGGTATGATGGAGGGACGTGGAGGAGAAAAAGAAAACAGGAAGAAATATCAGAGTGACGAGTAGGTGGTATGCTGACTGTTTGCCTTCAACCTGTATTACAACCTGGGTTGCCATGTCTGCTGATTTTATATCTAATAGCCTGTTACTGAGAACAAAAGTGAGTCACCTAACTGTGAAATTTGTTGCTTTCTCTAAAAGGACCGTTTCTGAGACCTATACCTTTAATAATCAGATGAATGTGGTCCTGATACCTATACAGCGTGTTCTCCATAAGCAGAACATACAGTGAATGTTGGGCTTGGCTTACCATATCTTATTGCTGCACGGGTTCAGCATGTAAACATCTACATTCTCCATCAGGATAGCAGAGGTGCTCTAATAAGAAGAATAAACATGCCAATAAGTACTATGTTGGCTCCAGAACATTCAGAATGCATTACGGAGATAAGAGATTGCTCGGTGGAAACTTCATGCTTGTGCTGTTTAGTAATGTTTCGTGTTTATACTTCGGACTTGCCTAAATTCTGCTCATTTTTCACCAACATGGAGTACAGGTTTAGGGAATCGGCAGACCTTTTCGAAGATACGTTTTCGAAGATACGATATACATTTTATAAAGAGAAAAATAATTAAGGATTTTACAAGTTGTACATTTGGCTTCCATTCTAAAGTACACATTGAATGATGAATGATGTATCCTCATGAGACCCCACTGTCCTCATATAAGGACATCATATTTTCTCCCGACTACACTGGGTGTACATCTTCATTTGAGCAACACTGGGTATTGCTCTTTTGCCAAACTTCTTCCTGTTTGAAGACACTGATCAATAGTTATCAGATGCTAAGAAACAAAAACAATGAGGAGAAATGACATGACACACAACATTACAGTTGTCTCAGGAGGTTAAACATTTTTGTTTTACGCCACAAATAAATGCTAAATGCTCGATTACGATTCAGAAGGTGTGGATTCTTGGAAATTTGTGCCAGATGAAAGGCAAATAACAGGCTTATATTAATGGCCACACTTGAACTACTTTAGCACTGATGGAAGGAGTCTCCAGTGTCAGGACTTTGTTGCGGTCAGAAGTACAGCTGTTGACTGGCATGAAAATTTAAAATTACCTTTAAATGGATCAAATGAACAATAAGTCATTCAGTAGTAAATTAAAAAATTGCAACTCTTGCAGCTGCTGTGGTATAAGAGGAATAACACACTTGGGCACATGCTGTTATATGAAAATAATCACCTTTTGTCAGGCTTAGTAAATAATCCTCATCCAAGTACCCATTATTTATTAGTACACTATTATTTTCCTATAATAGCATGTTCTCATGTGTTTTACTCACATATTTTACCCCTTTGCTGCTCAAAGTTGTTAACATTAGCGACATGTCCGCCATTAAGTTAGTTCTAACTCGCAGTAAAATGGTTGTGATATTTATTTTTTCTCGCTTTTGAAGTTGGATTGAAACTAATTTTGGCAGGTTTAAAAGCTTGAAGTGGTTCAACATTTGGCAGATGTATCATGGAGGTGGAAATTGATCAACATAGCACAGTCATAAGAACCTTGAAGTTATTTTGTCTTTGCTATTCAGTGAAAAACAACACTCATGCAAATACCCTAAGCTGGTTTGGTACCTTTGCTTCAGGATTAGAAGCCAGGATCTTAGCACCACATTCCACTGAGGCGTAGTTTGTGGTTTTCTGCACTTTCTTAACAGCACTGGAGCCCCCATTACAAGACGTGTGTGCGGTTTGACCTTGTGGAGTCGAGATAAAACAGAAAACATCAGCATTTTTCAGTAATGAGCTCAAGAGATCATCAACAGAATGAAGTTCTAGGAAATAAAGCAGATAATCTTATCAGTGACGCACAGCAAATCCATTATAAGACGCTCATGCGCACTGTTATCATAGCGTCGTACTTTTTTCATTCTCCTCCTCCATCATTCTCTTCTTCCACTCATCAAATGTAGGAATGTCTTCCGGGTCTTTGTGGGCAAGCGTTGGATCCGTTTCTGTTGATACTGGAACACTCTGCTGAATATTGCAAATTTTTTTATCCACACTGACTGAAAACGCCAGGACTGACATTATAAATCAACATTTTGTTTGTGGTGATGGATTCAAAGTGTATAAAATAGCAGTTAAAGCCAATTCCAACTCCAACAATTCACTTTGGAAAAAAAAAAATTTTTTTTCCAAAAATACGAACATACAATACTATTGTGCTTCTACCTCTAATTTCAAAGGAATAATGAGGATATGTTTACAAGAAAGCAAACTGGGATGATCTCGTAGTCTGGCTTTCAAGTTGCCTTCTGTTAATGAAGGCGCTTTATGCAGTCTCAGCACTGTTGGAGTAAACCTTTGTCTCTATATAGAATTTTCCATGTTCTCCGTAACGCTGACCTGTTCTTTCAGCATGCTGGAGGTATTGGCTCCCTGAGTCGCCAGACCTAAACTCTTCTTTGCACTCTTTCCTGTTCCTGATGTGCTGCTGTTCTCCAAAACCATGGGAAGACTATTATAACACCCGGAGAGAAAAGAAAACAAGGGTCTGGGTAAATAAATATTTTAAACAAATTAAAATATTCCTATTAAAATGAGTCAACTACTTTCGTTACATAACACAGTCTTACGTAGTAGATATTACATTTTCAAGCATTTGAGGTCCAAATTAAAACAAGTTTATTATAGGCCTCATTTAGCAATGATTTTATTCCTAAATTCCCCAAGAACTGTGGTATTCATGAACATCCAATGAGTTTAGAAAAACATACGCATCCCATGTTCCCGAGTTTGTGTAATTTATACATATAGGGAGAATGCGAACCTCGATTGATTGGCCTCAAATCCTAAACTTGGTCACAAGTTACTGTAATTTCCATCCATCCATCCATCCATTATCTATACCGCTTTATCCGTCTGGGTCGCGGGGAAGCTGGAGCCAATCCCA
>JAQMYM010000001.1:1699191-1715058 GCA_030014255.1 Parauchenoglanis ngamensis
GTAAACAGAAACCAGGTCCACGTGATTCTGTCTGCAGAACCTCAGGGCTTCTCGCCACGTCTTCTTCTCAGCAATCACGGTGAGTGGAGTTCGTCCTGCAAAGACAAACGAAAGATGAGGGGGAAAAAAAAGATAGTTAAATATTTGTCCAAATTCAGATTTCTTATCTATGTTGTACTACTACTACTACTACTACTACTACTACTACTACTACTACTACTACTACTACTAATAATAATAATAATAACAATTAATTTGTCTAAATTAACAACTAATTTGTCAAATTACATTTTGACAAAATAGTTTTTATTATGAATTTAAAGCAATAAGCTTTATTTGTATTGCACCTTTCATGCATAAAATGGAAGTAGGAAATAAAGTAAACAAGATGATTATAGAAAAAAAGAGAGAGAAACAAGCAGCAACAATAGTATATAAATAATACTTTATAATTAATATGTCAATTTGTTGAGAACTAAGGAGCAGTTCCCTTCTGGCTGTACACTAAATGTTGTAAATGTAAATATTAAGAAATTGCATGAACAAATCAAGAAAAACTGAATAAAACCCAGAAGATTTCACATAATCATGTTTAAAAAGTTAAAAATCAAAACAAGAAAGCATAAAAGTTAAAATTCCCTGTCTGATCGCTCATCCATTTTTGGGTGCATGAAAAGAGACAGCTAGTTTGCATATGTACTTTATCTTATATCTTTATTTATATTCAATTCCAGTTACAATTACATGTTATAAAAGTGAATTAATGAAACTATGAAGATTTGTGACTGTATTCTGTTAGATTACTCACTTTTATAGCAGACAAATGATTTCATTTGATTGCAGTTTGCATCATTCCATGTATAATTAGAGTAGAGTTCTACGCAGTTATCGCCTCCCAAGTTGTTCGGCTCACCATAATTCCAGTTTGAGTAATTGTATGGAGCTCCATCTGACCAGAACCAGTACCTATATTCATATTGTTTCCAGAACTAGGGGAAATGATTTAGAACCACAAAACATTTATTAGTGATAACAACAACATACAGTATTTAAAACCTCAAAGTTTTGTTATGAGTTTAAATTCAATAGAAATATGTTAAATGTAAAAATTGATTTATTCTGCTAATGGTTGTTTAGATAATTGGGGATAATATTTTCACTTTAAAAAAATGTCTGTGAGAGACGTTTTTCTATCAACAGAAACTCTTAATCTCAAAATTTATCAATTTGTTTTAAAAAAGTAATACAACACATCAAATGATTTAAAACAGAATCGATAATTCAATACGTGCATAAATTTGTACATGACTGAGTTACAGTGTAGAAGTGAAAACTAGAATTTGTACAATATTTAAACACGATTGATAAATTAATCAGTTAAATATTTTTACACATGCGCATCTGCTAATTGTATTTTTTACAGCTGACCAGTTAAATTTGTCTCAAGTACTTCAGAGAATTTTTTTTAACATAATCAGTAATACTCAATGTTTAAATCATCATGTACTGTAAATATAAATATTGCTTACAGTCTCATTTTGCTTCGCTCCTATCCAGACATGTTTTTTGCTCACTTTCAGAATGTCCTTCACAGCGTTCATTTCTTCATTGTTCTCAATGGTGGCCAGATCAGTGTAATTCTCTCTGCACCATTTTTGAGCTTTGTCCCAAGTCATTTGCTTTTCCACCACATAAAACTGGCGTGATGCGCACAAAGCGAGAACCCAGAGCCCTGCTTGAATAAGTATCTTTCATGAGCTGAGTAGTATGATACTGAAACAGAGGATAGTTTTACAGATTCACAAAAGCTTAAACTGACCTGATAAAAGTGGAATGAAGTGCAGCGCTGAACCCATAACTGAGGAAAATAACAGAGGAAAAACCCTAGACATTAAATATTAGCATAATATCTACAACAAAAGCTATTATGTGTAATTTGCAGTTATGTATAATTTCAATAAATACATTTATATTTAATTAGGTAATTCTCAGCCTTTACATTGATTTCATTACATTAACATTATACAACAGCATGCTGCTGTTGATTTAAAGGCTGTTATGCAACAGATGGATCATGTTTCCATTTTAAAATCTTTTCAGATCTGACAGAACTAAGGGATGTAAACAAATATGAAGATTAAACAGATTTAATTTGTGAAGGCTTGCCAGAAACAGGGCATCTGCTTGAGACTGAAGGTGTGTGTGGAGACTGAGGTTACACAGGATGTAATAAAAAAGTATTCATAACCATTTTGTTCAAGAACATTTTTAAAGAATTGAATTAATAACCTAACGTAGCAAAGAAAAATCCACATTTCTAGAATTCCTGAAGTTTTATTGTATTTTTAGCTTCCACACTGCACAGTATCTCGCTTCCTCTGTATAATACACGGCTTTTCCTGGTCTTGTGCTTATCATTGTTTTTCACCTTGGATGGATGAAAGTTTCTTCTTTTTCCTTTTTAAATAATCTTATTAAATGTAGATCTTTATATAGAATTAGATCATTACTAAGGTCAAGTTATTCAAGTATTATTCAAGTGATGTTTGAATGGTACTAAAGGGCTCAAATTGTGCCAAGAAAACATTCCCTACACCATTACACCACCTCCATCAGCCTGGACTGTTGACACAAGGCACAAGGCAAGGTGGGTCCATGGATTTATGCTGCTGGCACCAAATTCTGGCTCTACCATCTGTGTGCCTCCGAGGAAATCAAACTTCATCAGACCAGACATTTTTTTCAGTCTTCATCTGTCCAGTTTTGGTGTTTCTCGGAATTCCGAAGTTATTTCTCTTACTTCTTTTTTCAATTTTAATTCTGACTTTTTTAGCCACTGTAACCTCCTCTGCTGTATGTTAGCCAGAAAGCTTTACACACTGAAAATGAAAACGGATGCACTCCGAGTTATTTTAGGCATGGTTTCACCATGAGGATCTTGCTGTTACAAGAAGAACCCCATGGTATTAAACTAAGCCTCTGAGAACTCTGTCTAATCAGCTCTGGCGGTGATGAAACAATAGAGTGGAAGCCTCATTCATACACCAACTTCAGGCTTGGTTATTGGCAACATACACGCAAACTTCAGGCTTGGTTATTGGTAGATACAGCAGAAATGTTGGATGTCCAGAATAATGGAGTGGATTAACGTGTTTGGAATTGCCTGAGACAACGACAATAAACAGTCATGGCCCAAATTAGCTGTGTGTGGCATATTGATGGGCATTATGAGCAAAAAAAATCCATATTACGATGGAATGGTCGGAATTCTGAAAATTCAATTCAGAATTATGAGGGAAAAGTCAGAGTTACGAGAAATAAAGTCGGAATTCCGAAAAAAGGTGTCAAGTAAGCAATAATATGGTGGAAATGGGCTTCAACAGTTATTAATATAATTTGAGCCTCAGAAGCCAGATGATCTGTTCAGTTCATCATAGACCAAATACACAGAAAATGGTAATCAGATTTGCCCGTATTTATTAATGCTTTATTTTCCTGAGAGAAACCTGTGCATCTGATAGAATGAAGCTACTGACAGGATCTGATCACATCTGCTCTCTAGACTGAACCAGCTATAAAAGCAAAAAAAAAGCAAAAAGAATGGTAGGAAATTTCATTCATTCCCTCCCACTTAGGGGAACTGATGAACAGTATAACCAAATGACCAATTATAATAATCATTAATAAACAAATGGAGATAAACATTGAGGTTGCAGTGTTATTAATATGATTGGATCTTGTATTAAACTTTGCATGTAAAATGGTGCAGGGCTGATTTTTGCACAGTTCTGTGTATTGTGTAAAGTTCATGTCTAGGCTGTGATTTTATTTGTTTGACATGTTTTACATCAGCTATTTATTTCTTTTTTGTCTATTCTGTTCCACAATTTACACACACCTAACAGGTCTTACTGCTGAACTGCTGGGAAAGTAACAGAGTAATATCACCACCTACTGGATATTTCAGTAACGTACTTAAAAGGTACTGCAAGTAAAAGTAGGATCAACATTAATCTGTTTTTAGTGTTGGATGGAAAATGTGCCCCACAGGTCCATAAGAAATCAAGACAAATTTCAGTCCAGGATAGATCTACATGGATTTTGAATTTGGCATCTAATTATTAAATTATTAGAAAAAAGAAAATGCAACGTACCCAGTAAAGTAATTCATTTGAAAAAGCTTAGCCCAAAAAAAATAAATAAATAAATAAAAATTGGGAAGCTACTATAAAGCTGTAACCTTTTTTCTGTTTGTAGCAAAGCCTCAGAAAAACTACCGTTTTGATAACGCAACTAGCTACGCTGAGGTAGATTGCCAAACTGAAAAGCAACTGTGACCTTTCATGTTATTGTGCAGCTAATTTATTACAAAAAATTGTACATACTGGGCAGCCCGAAACAAGTACATTTTGTTTTCTGTGTCTGTAAACCACTTTTAGTAAGCAGTTAGTATTACTGAACTGTAAAACAACAGCAACAAATAACAACAGATACAGACAGGACTCACTTTACTACTCTCGGTTCTGTTCATTTCTGGAAATAAACACACTACACCAGTACTTGGTGGAAAAAATAGCCTTAGAAAAGGTACATTATTTAGAAATTAGCTCAATTATTGCCATTCTGTTAAAAATGTAGTTGAGCTTGTAGCATTGCTGCATGTAGATCAAACTACACTGTAAATCAAAAATATTAATGATAAATAAAACAGCTCAGCAATGTATTACTGATAATAAAACAGCCCATGTGAACAAACAGAAAATCCTGAATATATTTTTCAGTTAAAGTTTTTTATTTATTAAAAAAAATATTATATTTTACATATAATTATGTAAAAAAACAAACAACAAAACACAACATTCTTTGCAATGGATCTTTTTGTTCAAGACAATTAAAAAAAAAAAAAGAAATATTAACCTGGAATTAAAAAGAGATCATCACATTTCTAACGTTATTTCTTACCTGTTAGTGAGTGTAAAGCTGCTCTGCTGTGCGTGTCTCTGTCACACGTCTGCTATACTCCATCTCCGTTGTAAATTTGAATGACCTTCATGTTTACAGCTGTTTCTTTGTTCATGCTCTTCCTACAGTTTTTCCATGCTGCTTTCCATAAAGTTCCAAACAATGAAATGCAAATGAACTAAAATACACAGTTTTGCAGTAGATGTGTGTATCATAGGCTACAATATGATGATTCAACATGACCAACAGTATTTATTTATTCACTAGTCTAAATTATGTCAGTTATAACTTCTGTGAATAAACTAACATTAGAGTGTGAAGTGTATTTTTAGTGTTTTTTTGCACTGCACAGTATCTCTCATACACATGCGCTGGGTTTTCCCTTTCCTGGCCTAGTGCTTATCCATGTTTTTCACCTTGGATGGATTCAAACCTGCACAATTTCTTCTTTTTCCTTTTCTTAATCCCCTTATTAATTTATTTAGATCATGAATAAGCTCTTAAGTTATGGGCGTTCAGCTGTGGGGTCACAATCCAACATTATATCTGAGATGCAGATGTCCTGGTTATGTTCAGGTTTTGCAGCGAAGGCAGAAATTCAAGCAAGTTATTTAATCCAGTTGACCTAATTTGCATATTGTTGGACTGTAAAGGAAACCCACGCAAACACATGCAAACTACAAGTAGTAAGGACCAAGCAGGTTCAAACCCAGAACCTTCTTACCAGGAAGCATCAGAGCTAACCACTGCACCACTCCTCATGATGTTGTAAAGTAAGTTGCAAAAAATATACTTGTATCTCCCACAGACGTAATGAATTATGATTTTACAACGGACATCATCCATTTGGTCTTTTGATTTAATAATACTGGTGTTTGTTTATCAGTACCTAACCTGTCATGTGGCATATTATTGGAGTTTACCTGTAAGATAAGACAAATGTTACATGTGTCCCCACCTGACCCTGCTGAACTAACTCGTCTGCTTGCTATCTGGTCAGTTCTTCAGCTCCTGAATAGATACAGTTGATTATTTAGCTGAAGCAGGTGTGTGTTGCGTGCTCTATTTTAGGAGCTGAATGCTGTTTTTCTTCTTGGGACACACCTTCTCCCGTTTTCTCCTCCTCCCTCTCCCTCTCAGCCACTCACACTTCAACAGAAATGAAACTGAAAGTGATCCTTTCTCTCGGTGTTTGTGGAACTGAGTTAGCTGTCTGAAGATTTTGCCCCTTCCTTGACTTTTTTGATTGACATTTATAACCCAGATTTTATATCGTACATCTTTTCTTTTTCTGTATACCTGAGCAAAGTAAAATGGCAGAGACAAATATTTCAGTAGCTCAGGATCAGTTCAGTTGTTCAATCTGTCTGGATCTACTCAAGGATCCAGTAACCCTTTCCTGTGGACACAGTTTCTGTATGGTGTGTATTAATGGCTGCTGGGATCAGGAGGATCAGAAGGGAGTCTATAGCTGTCCTCATTGTAAAGAAACCTTCACTCCGAGACCTGCTGTGAGTAAAAATGCAGTTCTGG
Source organism: Parauchenoglanis ngamensis (assembly GCA_030014255.1). NCBI lineage: Eukaryota > Metazoa > Chordata > Actinopteri > Siluriformes > Auchenoglanididae > Parauchenoglanis > Parauchenoglanis ngamensis. Next base: position 1,705,687 of record JAQMYM010000001.1, read on the forward strand.
CTGAAGTTGCAGAGAAAATAAAGAAAGAACTCGAAGCTACACGTCCTGCTTGTTGTTCAACTCAACCTGAAGATGTGGAGTGTGATTCCTGCACTGGTCAAAAATCCAAAGCGATCAAGTCCTGTCTGGTTTGTCTGGCTTCTTTCTGTGAAACTCACCTCCAGCTTCATTATCAATCTCCTGCCTTTAAGAAACACAAGCTGGTCGAAGCCTCTGGACGACTCCAGGAGCAGATCTGCTCTCAGCATGACAAACTGCTGGAGGTTTACTGTCACACTGACCAGCAGTGTATCTGCATGTTGTGTACCATGGACAAACACAGAGGACACTATACACTCTCCGCTACTGCAGGAAGAGCTGAGAAACAGGTAATATCTTACAGCCTGACTTGTATCTCTAAATAATCTGAATTGATTTAGCTTGACTAGAATTGCTTTCAGGGTGACACGGTAGATAGTGTTGCTGCCACACAGCTTCACGGTCCCAGGTTTGATCCTGAGCCTGGGTTCACACATCTGTGCAGGTTTTCTCTGGATTCCTCAGTTTCCTGCCACCTCCCAAAATCATGTGCAATTTACAATTTAAGGATATCCTAGGATTTTCAGCAAAATATAAGAAGCCGTGAACTGACAGATTGTAAAATAACTAATGGGTGATGTTACTGATACAATGCTGGGTGCGAAATAAGAAGATGTTTTAAGGACTATGAAGGCTTGAGAGTTTTGGTGACCGTATTGGACATTGCCGATTGATAGCAGCAATGATTGATCTATCAAACTGTCGGAAAACCTGCTGTCTGCAGCTTTACGTTTAATGAAGTGTTTTATCTCATTTGTTAACCTATTGTAAACCTTAAAAGCCTTAAAGTTGTCTGACTTCGGCCCTTTTGAAACAAAACATCATCCTTTGATACCTCTTAGCTTCTGCCTGTGCAGCCAGCCAGGTCTAGCTATCCAGATCTATGAATGGGATGTCTTCATCACAAAACATTAACTGGAGTTTAAATTAAGGAAATGAAACTTTAACAGGTTACTTTTGCTATACAGGAATTCAATAAGTGTGACCACTGCTGTCAAGCACAGAGCACATGCGCATATAGTTTATCTTACTGTTTCAATTTTAATATGAGCTTAGTTACAGCTAATAACTAGAACTTAGCAAGCATTCCTGACCTCATTTTAGTTGGACAGCCCTGGTGTAGACTGTCTACAATGGAAACGTACTTCTGACTTGTATGCGTTGTTGCTGTGCAGAAGAAGTTGTTGGAGATACAGAAAACATACCAGCAGAGAATCCAGGAACGAGGGAAGAAGCTTCAGGAGCTAACAGAGGCTGTGGAGTCTCACAGGGTGAGTTTCAAGAAGAACAACATCTGTATGCTGGATGAGCTGTTTCAGACTCTTTTTCTAGTCGGCTATATTGCGGTCACAATTTCTGGGTTCCAGGGAAATGGCTTTAAGAAACCTCCTCTTTCTTTGCGTCCCCTAACAGCGCTCTGCAGAAGTAGCAGTCCAGGAAACTGAGAAGATCTTTACTGAACTGATCAAATCCATTGAGAGAAGACGTCTTGAGGTGACCGAGATGATCAGGGCTCAGGAGAAAGCTGCAGTGAATCGAGCTGAAGGAGTCATGGAGCAACTGCAGCAGGAGATTGCCAAGCTACAGAGGAGAGATGCTGAGATGGAGGAGCTTTCACAAACAGAGGATCCCATTTATTTCCTCCAGGTAACATCGCTGAAACCATAATCACATAAGGCGAGATTTCCCCGTGCGTGTAAGTCAAAAAAGCTCACAGCTCGGTGGTTTTCAGTCTACGTTTATTCTCCACTTGACTTAAGTCCTTGACTTATGCTCCCTGAAGGCAGTTATGCTCTTTGGGCAGAGCATGGCAAAAAAAATACACACACAGGCATCGTCACACAGCTGATCAAGGAGTAGAAGATCTAGTTGTGCTGTGGTTAGCCCATAAGACTTCAAATCATGTTCCTAAGAATATACTCTACCAGTCAAAAGTTTTTGCACACACTAAGATTTTCTACATTTTCATTGTTACACACTTTCTTCTAGACACCCAGTATTGCAATGGTACACATAACACGTCCTTGAGGGAACCATAGCTTTCAAAATTTCGATTCATCTGTCCACATCACCTTATACCAGTCTCCTACACACCAGTTTCGGTGTTCTTTGGCCCATGCAAGCCTTTTCTTCTTGTTCGCAACCCTCAAAAGTAGCTTTCCGGCTGAAATGAAACCCTTTAGCCCTTCCTCCTTCTGTCTTCTGCACACAGTCGAAGGATTTAACTATGCCATCACTACACAACCGGTTAATAGGATGTCCGACATGTACTGGTACAGCCTTTTTCCATGATATAAAGGAAACTTGTTTTATTTGGCTTTATATTTTGATCTGTAGTTGTTTATTCAACAACTTACAAATTCTTCACAAAATGTGAAGTTTCTGAAATAAATGGAAAAATAGTGAAAACCTGTGGGGTGCAAAACTTTTGGCTGGTAGTGTATACCACTTCATGAGTTATTATAGCACGTTAAGCTTAGGAGTCATTCCTGGGTCCTCAACATCAGAGTGAAGAAGGGCATCATTAAAGGATATACAGTCCTCTTCATCCTTGCTATGAACATACAGGTCAGGGCAGCTGAGGTTGAGTGCACTGCCCATTGACCAAGCCTGGAGTGCAGGCCCTCCCCATTACAGCCTTCACGGTTGACTTTACTGTTAAAATATTGCCTGCCTTGGCTGCAGATGAACCATCCAGGTCTTACATATGTAGCAAGAAATTGCAGCTTCCCTTCCAGTGAATCACCAAGTTGTTTATGGTGTCTTGTGCAAGGGAAATACTGCAGTGCAGGGATTCCAGGGACCGTAAGGTGTTGATGGCTGCTATAGAGATCCAGGCAGGAAGCAAGTGGCGGACACAAGGATTTGGAGTCGGCAGATGCATAGCTGGGGTACAGACCAATAGTGGGGATGGAAGAAGCTTCCCCAAGCCCAAATACATCTGAAAGGCACATAAAGTTTTTCATGGTGGCAAGTCCATCAAATCTCCATGTTTAGGGAAAGAGTGAGACACATTCATGCCCTAGTAGAAAGTCCCTAGAAAATGTCTACTGCTGATGCCATGAGCAGGTGCCCAAGGTAGTGTCAGAAAGCATCTCTGCTGCCATCAACACTAACAAGCATCACCAACCATGCCACTTTTGTCAGAGCCAGAGAACAGGCCTTACCACAGCCCAGAACACTAGTAGGCCTACTCACCAAGGCATTATGTTGGCCTCCTCTCAATGTTGTTTAAACATACGTCATATTGGTTTTCCCTCAATGTTACGCCATGATCTCTATGGACTAAAATGTTGATTCACTTCGAGACCTCAAAAACAGCTGCCAGTGATAGAACTGACTACATTGAGGAGGTGAATGAGAGGAAGCGAATCAAATATCAGGAGTTGTTTGGTAGAAGAATGCCAAAGGTAGGAACAGCTGCCTTAATTTCCGTTAATAGAAATAGGGTGAAATGGGGTTTTGCTAGTCACTCACTTTGCAAAGTCTACACACTACTTGGTATCACTGGAGCTGCAAAAAAGAAAAGCCTTAAAATCCATCATGGAGTCTGCTAAAAGAGTCCCTAGATGATCAGTATGGGTGATCTGTGGTTGAATGCTGCTGCGACACATGCTGGAGTTTGATCACTCCTAGGTGTCAGTTGAGCAAGCGTGTCTGATGTTTCCCAAAGTCATCAGGTGTTTCAGGACTTTCAACATCACTGATGACGCATCTGAGTGCATCCTATGAAGTATTTTCCCTTACAGTCATGCACAATTCCTGTTGATAATAACTCTGTTTGGTGTGTGACAGTTTATACTAAGGTCTGAGAAGTACAGAAACCCTGTTGCAAGTTTTATTAGAAAACTACAAACGTTTGTATTCTACTGAGTACAAGCACAATTCCATGATGTAAGCCAATCAAACTCAAGTTCAAGGTTCAAGTCTGATGGCTTGGGGGAAGAAACTATTAGAGAGTCTGGCAGTGAGGGCCCGAATGCTTCGGTACCTCTTGCCGGATGGCAGGAGGGTAAAGACTTCGTGTGAGGGGTGTGTGGGATCTTCCACAATGCTGGGGGCTCTGCGGATGCAACGTGTAGCTTCAGCTTCTTCTTGTTATCTCATTGATTCTCTGTCTTTGTGTAGAATTTCCTGTCTGTCTCCGCTCCTGTTGGATGTGTAGACTTACCCACCAACATGGTGAATTCTCTTCACACGTTTAAGGATGTAATAAAGTCTTTGTCTCAATTGAGACAGAAGCTAGAAAAGCACTGTAAAGACGAGATTCAGAAGATGTCACGTGAAGGTAAGCTATAGATCCTGATGTTATGTCGTCTTTTATATTAATCACAAGCAGAAAGCATACAAATTTACCAATGTTAACCTTTTCCACAGAGCACTCCAATGCGTTTATTTATGAACAGTTGTGCAAATGGTACGTAAAGGTCCACTATGTAGGATTTTTAGGGTATCAGTTAGCAGAAATGGAGCATAAATATCATAATATACTTATCGAATTCATAAGTATGTTTTTATTAGTGTACCTGTATTGGGCCTTGAGCAAAGTCCTTAATCCTCAACTGCTCAGTTGTAAGTCGCTCTGGATAAGGACGTCTGCCAAACGCTGTAAATGTAAATGAACAACTCCTTGATGTAGCACCAGTGCAAATGTAAAGAAGCTACTGTAACTGTGGACATTCTAGCTGATCTAGTACATTTCTTGCAAATTACATCTTTGAGCAGTTCCCTTATTATAAAAAAAAAACTGCACTGTTTCTGTTCATTGTTCTGTTTTTGATTAACTGTACCTGTATCTGTGTTCCTCCAGTGAAGAAAGTTCGGCTTATTCCCCCACAAAGCAGAGAAGAGTTCCTACACTGTAAGTGTCTTCCTTAAACACACACACAAGGCATGTTATTGGCTAGGAAAACTTTATTATTATTATTATTATTATTTTTTTTTTTTTTTTTAAGACAGATGGTCAGCTTCAGTGGGGAATCCTGTCAGACAAAATTAAAAAAAGCTAAGAGATTTTGCGGTATTTACATTAATGTTGAGCTTTAAAAAAAAAAAAAAAAAAAAAAGTCCTCTCAGAAGCTTTTGGGGAGCGTTGCCAGGTTTCAGCAGAGTTCTCACCCCAAGTCAAAAACTGCACTAGCCCAAAGTGTTCAGGAATAGAAAAATGGATGTGTTTACACATTTTCTCAGACTTTTTGAGGCAAAACTGTTAACAGCGCTACACCTAACAGTTGTTAGTGTTCCTCTGTACCTCTGGTCATTATGGCCAAACAACTCAATCTTTGTGTCCTCTGACCATAAAACTTTCCTCCAGGAGTCTTTTTCTTTATCCACGTGGTAGTGCTGTCATGATAACCAAAATTATGAATTCGATATGATACTTGCCTAAATCTCGATACTGATATTGAAACGATATCACAGCAAAAACCTAAAACATCAAAGAAGTGTTGGTGTAATAGACGACAGAACATAATAATAATAATAATAATAATAAAATGAATGTAATAATTTTTTAATAATAAAACTGCTTAAAGCTTTTACGTGGAATACAGTAATCCGATGTGCCCTAAAGTTGAGTTTGTGATTTCCTTGATGATTAACTTTATATTTGTAACCAGATATAACTTATGAAACAGCATTTAATAAGAGTCAGTGAACCTACTTCAATACATCTACTGGGTGCGTTTTCCAGTGATGGAAATAATCACTGACAAAAATGCACCAGTTCTGATTGAGTATTAGCATTCTTGTGAACTCCTGGTTTTTGGCAGCTTGTAAGTTCGTGTGAACACTGCGCTTGCATAGAGATGTTAGCCACATTAGTAAGCTAGCTCGAAATATAAAGCCAATGGTGAAAAAAGTTCTCTCGTCACAAAATAAGTCATATTTGTTTGACCGAGGACATGGGCATGATATAATTATCTGTCACATTCAGTAACTGGGCTGTCAGAGAGGTGCTTTGCCAAATTGGACGTGTTGCCTCCCTTGGTTTGCGTAGGTTTGGAACATCTTTTACAGACGAGCTTTGTTGTTTGTTGAACTGTTGGTGATGTAGGTGAAATAATTCCATATTTTCCATATTCTCTCTGTGTTGCACAACGTTTTCATTCTACATGTAGCCTTTAGCCTTCGCCATCTTGGTCAGAGTTTTTTGTTACTCCCACCTGGTACCAAACATCACACCCTGAACTGATTGGTTTTCCCATCTCAATTTCCTTGCCTTGGCGAATTCGCTCCTTTTGGTCTGGCCGGTGTGACATCCTATCCTATCCACTAGTCGCATGGCATCTCTGTGAAAACACCCTGGAGTTGGTTGGTTATTTGGTTATATACCAAATGTGTATATATAATTTATATAGGTGATTGGCATACATAATAACTAATCTACTTAGAGACAATGCAGACAGCAGTGTTAAATGTTCATTTAAGTTCAACAATACTGTGTCTCATTTGTTTATTATTAGTGTTGTTTTTTTGCATATGATAAAACACATCATTGTATCAGCATTACATATCCAACATGTTTAGTTATTATCCCCGCGCATCGACTGTGTAAATTATTTATACAGATTTCACCCCATACAACCTGAATGAGAGCAAAGTGAAAGCATACCATTAGCTCTCCACTCCAATCACACTCATGTGTGCGCGCGCACGTACCACTTCTTGCTCTCTCTTAGTGTTTCACATGATGCGTAATGATTTATAAAAAATGGTGCGTCTAGTAAAAATGGTCACAAAATGTGACTAAATGATTGTAGTGTGGAGCCCTGGGTAAGGGGCATCTTTCTTTCTTTTAAGCAGCCTGTCAGTCCATGGTTATATATAAAAAAAAAAAATGACAGTAGAAAGTGTTCCAGCAGCTTTCAGCTCATGGCGATCCTGTACCTCGTTGGTTCCTGGTTGTTCCTGTTCATCAAAACTACCCAATTCACAACTATCCAATTTACTCTTAACTGAAGGTGACAGATCGGGTCTTCTTCCAGAAAAGTTGCTTGGCAAGGTGGCTACATCTCCCATTAATTGTATGTAAATACGTACCGTTGTTTGCACTGATTATCTTGGAACCTGCAGTTGTTTATAAATGGCTCCAAGAGATGTTCCCGAATTTGTGTAAATCCATGATCCTCTTTCTCAGATCTGCACTGAGTTCCTTGGACTTTTCCAATTGTACTGTGAGATGGTCAATCCAATTAGTGGCGTGAAACAAACCCTTTTTTTTATGGCACAGAGAAGCTAACAGCTGGAGTCAATCATGATCACTAACAGGAAGTTAAGAGGCTTTGGCCTTGGCAAGTTAAAGGACATCTTGGCGCTTTCAGCACCACTGAATTAAAACACTATGTGGGCGAATGTAAATCTTTGATCCTGTATGTGTAATTTTGACCCTGTGTTGATTTCAGGAAACCCAAAATAAATGAAAAGCCTCAAATTCCTTTTTTATTTAAAGCTGTACATTCATGCTGGCACAGGAAAAGAACAGTTCAGAGAAATCATACCTGCAACACGTTCCAAAAAAGTTGGGACAGAAAGAAAGAATGGGAAAGAAAAATCCTTAAAGAAATGGGTGTCCTCAATTCCCAAACGAGTGTTCTTAAAAGAAAAGATGATGTAACATGGTGATAAACAAGCCCCTGTCCCAACTTTTTTTTTAAAAATGTGTTGCAGGCATTAAATTCAGAATGCGTGCATATTTACAAAAAAAACAATAAAGTTTGTCAGTTTGAATAGTAAAAATCTTGTCTTTGTATTCTATTCAGTTAAATATAGATCAGAACGGGTTTGCAAATTGTTTTTGTTTTACACAGCATCCCAACTTTTTTGGACTCAGGGTTGTATGAATATATTGTTAAATTCTGGAGTCTCCTTTATTAAATGGTAATGATGTGTCTTTTTTCTCCATCAGATTCCTGTCCGTTCACACTGGATCCCAACGAAGCACATTATACCCTACGTTTGTCTGATGGGAACACAGTGGTGGAAAACTCGATATTAAATTATAATTATTCGGCGAGCTTTGACAATAACGACCAGGTGTTGTGTAGCGAGAGTGTCTGTGGAAGTTGTTATTGGGAGGTGGAGTTAAGTAGACATGATGGGGTTTCTATAGCAGTATCCTATAAAGACAGCAGCAGGAAGGTCCGTGGTAAGGAGTTTGTGTTTGGACGCAATGATAAATCCTGGAATTTGTTGTGCTACTCCTCTAGTTACTCATTCTTGCACAACAACCAAGAAACCAAAATCCCCATAAAGCCCAGCTCCTCCAGAATAGGAGTGTTTGTGGATCACAAGGCAGGAATTCTGTCTTTCTACAGTGTCTCTGACACGTTAACGCTCCTCCACAAAACCAAAAACACCTTCACGCAGCCTCTGTACCCTGGATTTACCGTAAATTCAGGTTCAACTGTAAAGCTATGCCTTTCATAACCGATCCGTTTGGAATCTATAGCCCTGTAAAGCACACATCTCTGGAGGTGCTGGAGGGTCTGGTTTGGTCCCTTTCCATTGCTGGGGCAGTTAGAGGCAGGGCAGTACAGAACACTGTGCATAGTAACACGTGGGTAACAGTCAGTAATCGTACACTTGTGGTTGTATTAGAGAAACATTTTGTAAACATGGCGATCTCAGTTAGGATTTCATTTATGACAAATAGGCTTGTAAACAGTCCATAAACCAATATGCCATAATTGCGTCCAGTGTGGTATCAGAATAAGACCGTTTATACACTTTCAACATGGGATGTGCTTTTATAGGAAAATAATTAACAATTGGTTTGTGTGATGCAACCCAAAGTTGATTATTTTCCTGTAACAGCATATCCAGAAGATACATTTTTTTTCTTAATAGACCAGTAAATTGCCAATGCTAAAATTTGTTTGTTTTATTAATTAAAGAGCAATGTTCTGTAACATTTAATCTGTTTCTACTTGCAAGTTGTGGAAAATGATCAATGCAAACTAGTTCCTGTTATCACTCATGTTACAGCAGCTACTATAAACATTCATTCCAAACTACTGTCTTTCTTTTTTTTTGTCTGTCTTTAAGTTTTGCAGCTTTACATCTGATTGTTAGTGTTGACACTGAACACTCCTTACATAAATGTTAAATAAATGTCTGTTTACAAAAATGTTCAATGATTTTTAAAGTATGCTTTCTTTATTAAATTTCAGCATCAAATCAAATTTTATCATCATTATTATCCATCCATCCATCCATCTATCCATTATCTATACCGCTTTATCCGTCTGGGTCGCGGGGAAGCTGGAGCCAATCCCAGCATCTTGGGGCGAGAGG
>JAQMYM010000001.1:1735712-1748316 GCA_030014255.1 Parauchenoglanis ngamensis
TCATTAATGGCGGTTGTTTACAAGGTAAATTAAACAAAACGTGTGTTTTTGTTCTTTTTGTTCTGTGTCTAAGAAAAACTGCATAAAAATACTCATAACTCCCTTAATAATTGTGATATTTAAGTTAATAGTTATAATATTAATTTAATGGTAATTAATATTATATTAATTACCTTAATATTTTCAGGAAATTAAGACTGTAGTGTCCTCTCAAAGAGTATGTAATTAAAATGGTTATTGGCTGCTTGTTTGGAGGTGATTAATTAATTAATTTAAATTATTAATTGATGTTTTGAAAGCTGAATAGAAGTGCATGACATTATCATGAGATTTATAGTAGGAATATTCAGGAAATAACAGTTACTGTTCTCTAATATAAAAATGCACTTAAAACAACAAGCTGGATTGGTAATTAATTTATGTAATAAAAGATAAATGAATTAAGTTATTTTACCATGTTGATTAAACACATTATCGCCGTCTGTGATTTCTGAGCTGATTTTTTGGATCTAAATCCATGAAAATGACATGAATGTTACCCGGCTCAGGTCACCATCCTCTTGCTCGAGCATAGATTTCATGATTATCAAAAACTATAGCCTCTAAATCATAGTTCGGTTTTTAAAAACAAAGATACTTACCTTTTGTCTCTATGTACTACATACATATTTTTATATTTTGGTAATGATTTAGTTAGGATAAGCACAATTTGCACATTTAATAAACTTTACCTGCTCCTTCGACATGTCCTCTGTAGAAAGGCCATCGACTATAGTACTGGTCTTTCCCTTCGCAGACTTTGTGGTTTTCTTTTTTGGAGGCTGAAACATTAACAGGTCATAATCTTAGCCCATGTAAGTTTAGCCTTAACTCTATATTTAAATCTTAAACATACATTTATTAACAAAAGACACAATTAGACGATGTTATTTAGCTAACTATGCGTTTATACTACAGTATGAACTTCGATACTTTGACTTCGACAGCTGGCTATATATCGAAAGCTAGCTATGAAAAAAAAAACATTTACCGCATTAAACTGATGAAATATTTAATTTATTCCAAGTACATCTGTACTCACCATAATGTTTAGAGTAGCTAAATATCGTCACTCCACATAAAGACGCTGTGCAGTCGAGCAGCTCGGGGTCGTCATACAACAACACGGCGTCATGGCAACGGAGTCTCTAAATCTCGCGAGAAGGGAAATCAAGCTGTTCTGTGAAGGGGGAAGTTGCAGTAAATGGCGTCCGCGAGCGTTGGAAATGCGTACTACTCCCCAAAGACAATAAAAGAGCGGACAGAGCCACTCCATAGCGTTTGAATTTAGAGAAGTGAAGCTACTTCCTGGTGATCCTCTTGCTGACCGTTTGTCTTCTTCGCAGCCAAAGACTCAATTTTGATGACGTAAAGTAACGGGTAGCTGCTACACTCTAGCTGCGCCTATTTTCCTTATATTCACGCCCCCTCCCTCGCGCCCTAAAGTTGAAAGTTCATAAAGCCATCAAGGAAGTAGTGGAGGGAGTGAGGGAGGTAGCAGTTATAAAAGTGGTATCAGGACACCCTGGATGGTCCTCCTGTCATGTATGACGTCATTACAGAAGCAAACGGAGCATGACATTTTAAAATTTTGTGAAGCTGCTTTGAGACAATGTCTGTTGTTAAAAGCGCTATACAAATAAAATTGAATTGAATTAAAATTGAATTGAAAAAGGACGGCGATCTTACATGCTTTTATGTCCACTGTTAAATGTCTCTCGCTGGTTTAACCAAATCAGCCTAAACTTCTTTGTAATAATAAAACAGTTCTAATTACCGATTATTTAAACCATCAGTTGACAAAAATCTTGGCAAAAAAAGTGAAGCAAGATACTTCCTGGTACGAGGTTCCTACGAACCTCCATTACTTATCTTCGTTCTCTTTGGAGGTATTCTCTCCTATTATTTGTGCAGCAGCAGGCAGCTCTTTTAGCTCACCTGCCCTGGCTCTGACCTCTCCCCCTCTCTTTCTCTCGTTCTCTCTCCATCTCACCTTGGAAACATTACCAGGTGGTCTATCTGACATTTGACCCTTAAAACGGAGAAATAACCAATGTATCCTATTAATGTTGGCAATAAAACATTGGTAGGGGCATTCAGTTGGTTGCAAATCTGAAACCTCACCACTAGATAGCAGAAATCCTACATAGTGTAGCTTTAAGACAAAAAAAAAAAGCGTAAACCAAATTAAGAATCTCTTCACATTTTTAATGATAACTTTCTTAATTTTAGAGCTATTTTCATAAATAGTTCAGATAATAATGATGATGTGTTCTGCAGATTTGTAACCAACTGAATGCCTCTCCCTCCCACCTCCCTGACCAGGTGTGCATTACTATGCGTTCAGACCAAACCTGGCGGAAGCATCAAAATTCGCTCCGACAGCCTTGCCATAGACGCTCTATGACGTAGATGAAATAAGTGGTTACAAGTTCTTTCAGAATGCTTTGTCTTACAAACTTTATTTAAAAAAGGCCACCAGCAGACAGACATGTCTACCAGTATCTTTGTGCTGACTGACTACAAGTAGGGTATAATTTAACTTCATTAAATCTTTTAAATGTGAAGGAAAGAAATTGATGGATGAAGGTAAATAATGAAGAATTATGATTCCCTGTTTGGTAAGAAAATAAACTAATTAAAAGCCATTTGTGTGGTGTGACTTTTGTGTTTGTTTTACTAGCCTTGGTCTTTAATTAACATTAACATTACTTTCAGTCACCGTGGTCCACACTTCAGTTTTTTTTTATTTATTTTCCTGTACACAAACACATAATTAATGAGGAAACCTGCCACCACAATGATTAATTTCCTTGCCATTTTAATTGGGAACGGTTTAAATGGAGACAAACGTTACATAATTGCTTCTCTAGTATTCTCTAGAGCAGAGCACTTCTAAACTCTGATGGTTGCCGCTGAACCGTGTCATAACTCTTTATCATAAAGTTGCCGGGACTTCAACATTCTCCTGATGCCTCTACAGCTCAAGACACTCCACCAATGTTCATGCTGCCGCTTGCAACTGAGAGATACTGGCTCACATAGAAAATGAATGACTTCTATTTATTTTGATGCTCTCGCCATGTTAGGCCTGAATACACCATTACCCTTCATTCAGACTGAACGCAACGACAGCGTCAAAATTCACTCAGGCTGCCTTGTTGCAGACAATGTTGGAGTTTGTGGATGGTTTGTGATGTAGATGAAATAGATGACTACAAATTAGTTCTTGCAAACTTAATTTAAAGAGATAGCAAAACAAACATACAATCAACTGGTATGTGCCAAATGTACTGACCATAAGTAGGGTATAACCTCATGACCATCATGATCTTTTAAATGTGAAATCAATTGATAAAGGAAAATAATTAGCAAGAACGATTACATGTTTGGTAAGAAAATAAATGAAATCAACTAATCAAAAGCCATTTGTGACATGTGATTTTGTGTTGATGCCAAGTCAAATTTCATCATTCAGTTTATAGGACACATTTACTAGCATTGGTACTTAATTAACATTAAAATTACTTTGTCTGTAGCTTACATTACATTAAATGTGCTCCTGGTCAAAGTTCATTGACTAATTACAGTAAATATTCACATTGGTGTTGTTTGGAGCCAATTAATTGCATTCCCACTTAAAAACAATGGTTCTAGAGCAAAGATGTTGCTTAAAATAGTGTCATACTTCTTTTTAATTTCTTAATGTCACTATGAATCACTGCACTTATTAATTTTTCCTCCATCATAGGCTACCTGGGAACAGGTTGAATGAAACCAATCTTTACTGTTACCATGGCTTGTCATACCACCCTTATTTTTGCATGCTCCCTCCCTCGCATTGTCCCAATACCTTAGGGGACAAGGGACTGGTGGCTAATTTTCACTGAAATTACCCCTATGCTGGAGACGTGCTTGTAAAAATGCAAACGCAGAAGGTGCTCTCTAGTAGTTTGTCTGCTCTGGACTAATGTAGCAACATGGCGCCATTTTCTAGAAACTATGTTTTCGAACCTGGAATCTGATGCTTATGTGTCGGCCATTCTGGCTACTGAGGGAATTTTCAGCAGTCATTATTACAGCTGTCTACATTCCCCCACAAGCCGACACCGACCGAGCACACAGGGAACTGTACAACGCGATCAGCAGTCAGGAAACTGAGCACCCAGAGGCGGCATTTATCACGACTGGGGACTTTAACAACGCCAACCTGAGGAAAGTTTTACCAAAACTCCATCAACACATCCAGTTCAACACACGAGGAGAGCGGCTGCTTGACCACTGCTACACTTCCATCCGGAATGCATACAAAGCCCTCCCCCGCGCCCCATTCGGCCAATCAAATCATCACTCCATTCTGCTCCTGCATGCATATAGGCAGAAGCTGAAGCAAGAAGCTCCAAACCTTAGGGCGATGCACTGTTGGTCGGACCAATCAAGAATCCATGCTACAGGACTGTTTTGATCACGGGGTCTGGGAAATGTTTCGCATGGCTGCAGACAACATTGGTGAATATGCATACTCGGTCTGTGGATTTATCAGGAAATGTGTGGATGATGTTGTCCCATCCAAGACAGTGAAAATTGTACAGTGATGTTCGCACGGCACTGGCAGCACGGAACTCTGCCTTTTCCTCCACGAACACATCAGACTATAATCACTCCAGCTACCAACTCCGGAAGACAATCAAGTCAGCAAAACGTGAGTACAGGGACAGAGTGGAACAACAACTGAACAATCCTCAGAGAATGTGGCAGAGACTTAACACCATCGCGGACTTCAGAGGGAAAACCAGCACACTGCAGACGACGACCTCTCTGTGTGAGGATCTAAACGTATTTTACTCTAGATTCGACACAGTAAACACCACGAGATGGGACAGCCCTGACCCCCATCGTGAGCAAATGCTTTGAGAGGCTGGTCAGGAACTTCATCTGCTCTGCGCTACCAGACTCACTGGACCCTCTACAGTTCATATACCACAACAGGTCCACTGATGACGCCATAGCCCTGACACAACAGTGGTGGGTCTGATCACAAACGGCGAGGAGACGGCATATAGGGAGGAGGTCAGCGCCCTGACGCATTTGTGCCAGGAGAACCATCTCACCCTCAGTGTCGCAAAAACCAAAGTGATGATAGTGGACTTCCGGAGGTATGGAGGCAAACACCCCCATCACCATCAACGGCGCTGCTGTGGAGAGTGAGCGGCTTCGGTTTCCTGGGTGTACATTTAGCGGAGGATCTCACATGGTCAGTTCACACAGACAAAACAGTGAAGAAAGCGCCTCAGCGCCTCTTCTTTCTCAGGAGACTGAAGAGATTCGGCATCCTCAGGACCTTCTACCGCTGTGCCATTGAGAGCATCCTCACAGGATGCATCACTACCTGGTACGGCAACAGCACTGCCTACAACCGCAAAGCTCTGCAGAGAGTGGTGCGGTGTTCTGAAGGGATAATTGGAGGTGAGCTTCCCTCCCTCCAGGACATCTACAGGAAGCGATGCCTGAGGAAAGCGGGGAGGATCATCATCAAAGGCCATCAGACTGCTGAACACTGACCACTAATATTTCATAGTCACTCCATTGTCACTTTATCCACTATGTCACTTTGCACTCCATACTGCACATAATTGCTTTTTTTGCACAACATCCATTCTGTGTGTGTTTATATATATACACACACACGCGCACGCGCACGCACGCACATATGTATATATAGATATATATATATGTATATTTTGTATTTATATCTATTACGGACATTCATTTCTCATATCTTGTACATATAGTAATACTGTACATACATATGAATACATATGCCCTGTATTCACACCTATGCATGCAAATTTATTCATGTGCATATTTATTTCTTTATTTCTTTATGTACACCACTATTGCTTGTGAAGCTTGCACACAAGAATTTCACTCATATGTACTGTACAAATGTACCAGTAATGTGATGTGACCAAGTGATTTGATTTGATTTGTTTAAAGCAAGATTTAAAGTATGAATCCATAAAAAAAAAAAAAGATTTCAGGTGAGACAACTGGCTACATGAGCCTTCATTGCCAGGCAATAATATTAGATCACAGAAACAGTACTTTTTGGCATGTATATGGATTGATGTTGTTCTTATAACAAATTTATAATACACAAAACATCTCAAAATGAGTCTGTGATTTCCACAGTGATTCTATTCACATGTCTGCAGTAACAGGTAATAAACTGCTTAAATGCAGCTATTTGGACAGAATATCGAATACAAAATCATTACACTCAATATCCATGAACTGTTGAATATCCTTTGACTTTCAATTTGTTAGTCAAATGGTTTTAATCCTTTTACATTAAGCGGATCTGATCAGGCCTGGAGTCTGATTGAGAAGATTACAGATATGATCTGAGGAACTCTTCTCCGAGTTCTGTTCAGAATTCACTACTCATTTAGTCAGATTAGCTTTGCATTACTTGCCGAGAGGTTGCCAGAACAAATAAGCAAATCTGAAGGAAACGCACACGAAAACCCGCATACCCCTTGCCACAGTGCACATTCACCACTAGGGGGCAGATGGGTACTTCATTGGGAACTACTACTACTACTTCTACTATGGATTTTATGGGCTACTCTTTCCAATGTGTCAAAATAAAGTTTCTTTGCTTTTTCTTTTCTCGTTTCGATACCGAACAATTAAACATGGTCAGGTGGTGAGACTCTATAAGGTTTTCTAAGCATTCCCCCCTCCCTACAACATACTCCTACAAAGCTGTATGCTTGCCATTCTTCTTTCTTTTCTTTTCCTTTTGTCTGCCCGTAAGGGGTAATGTTTTAAAAATGTAGAATTAGTACTCATCACAGACAAGCTGACAGATAAACGTAAAAATAGTGCATCTTTGTTGAAAATGAGCATAGCTTTGATGGAGGGGAAAAACATAATTACTAAGGTTAATTCCACAAAAATGCCACAAGAAATCCCCTTACGATGTTCAGGCCCTAGATGGGTTATAATATGTGATGTGGAAAATAAAATGGGTCTAAACATGCAGCCAAATCCTGTAAATCTGTTCTGACACTTTAAAAAAGCCAAACGTCACCAAAGTTGTCAATTCATTGCTTTAATGAACTTGAAACCCATGGACTGAACATTTTTTCCTCATGCCAAGTCTTACCTTCATCGCTGTTTGTTATACTGTTCAGTTAATATGTCTGTTCAGTAATCAGATTGTTTCATTCTGCTGCTTCTTCAATACTTACTTCATTTCATTTCATCTCTGAATGTTGACAAATAATTGTAAAATATCATTTCTGCTGTACAGGAACAAGTTTCCGCAAACACGTTACAGCTGTAACATCAAATTAGATGAAACATTCAAGAAATGATAAGGTGGAATACAGAAATCTGAGGTCTTCATTACCGTGGATTTGCTAGTCTGTTTGCCACATTATTCTTTTGAATGTACAGTTTGACCAAAGATCTAATAAATTTTCACCAAGTTCCCAAATGTAAACGGTCAGGACGTGGTTGGTTTGTGAAGTCTTTAGTGAACACTGGCCTCCAAAGAGACCAAGGACACTGGGTCAAGCTCGATAAATTACTCAAAAATTCTGTACTAAAATGTATACACAAATGAAAATATATCACCATCTGGAGAACTTCTATCATACATTTATTCTTTCAGCCTTTGGTCTACATTTCCTGTGTCTGAGGCTGGTGTATTGTCATCAGCACTGTTTCAAACTCTCTGATGTCCATTTGTCAAATTTGTTATACAGAACATGGTGTTATTTGTTGTCAGAAACCACATAAGCAGGTTTGTTTGAGACTGCTTGTGGCTATAAACTTTATTGTTAGTAGATCCAGTCAAACGAATCAAATGTCTTGGTAACAAACATGTCATGGCTGATTGACTACATATGGGAAGCAAATGCGGCACTTTTATATTTGGCCAAACAATTGATAGAGTAATCAGATGATACCCTAACGCTCAGCCGTCTTACAATTCAAGGGAAATGTGATGCAGATATGAAGTAACTCAGGTAAGATCTCACCTGGGAATGCTGGGAGGAGCGCGGTTTGGGCGGTTGGGCACCTGTGGACTATCACCACTGTTGTTAAAGGGCCCAAGAGGCCCTGGCCGTGATGGAGGATGAGGAGCACCCCGGCCTGCTGGCCTCTGACCGGCGGACATCCTGCGAGGGGCAGTGGGGCTTGGAGGGGGAGACCTGAGAGGGGAATAGGGCCATCAGTGAGGGAGAGACCTAAATGAATATGGAATGCACATGATAAGAAGCAGCTTTACTGTCATAGATCAAGCAGATTTAACGGAAGTCATTAAGTGATTTGAATGACAAACAGCTGAGTAATGTACTATACATTTAGAGTTAACTTGTGAGAGAGGACCAGACAACACAATATATTTGTCTTTCATGATGGACACCATGTCAGATTAGTTAATCATAGTGCCATAAGTTCTTGGTCGAGAGACTGGCAACACTAAAACTTTGACCCCGACTAATGACCTCCTTGGGTGTCATCAGGGAGGAGGGTCAAGAAATTATCAATCATGGCTACAGAAGGATCATCAAGGAACACAAACTAGCTGAGCTGACATGCCAGAGTTTTGGTCAGGGTGTCATGGAGTGTTTCAGACACCACATCTCTGTTCTTTGATTACGTCACACTGCAAGGACTGTTCATCATTCCCAACTTTCATAGTCTGGCCCAAGCCTGAAAATGTAGCACCCATAACAGAATCTTGTCAAATTCAGGCTGAATTTGTGTAGTCTGATAACATATTTTAAGTCTTATTTTGGTGATAGGTATGTTCTTAGTATGTTCTGTTCAAAAGGATTGTTTTATTGAACAAAATGAAATGTTATATTCCTTAAACATACTGTTAGAAAACTTGCATCACTTGTAATCCTGTGTAACAAGGTGAAATAAAAAGGCTAAAAACAACTGGCCTTCATAAATATGGAACAAAAATCAATCTTATTTCAGTCACTGCCTTGGTACTCCATTACCCTGTATACAGTGCTAGCATTGGAAGCAACTCAAAGCAGGTTGAGGGCTTTTCTGGGGATATAAATAACCTTGAATAACCATGTCATGGTTATTCGGAAGAAGAATGGTTATTCTTCTAAGATAGATTCAGGATAGTAAAAAAAAAAAAAAACTGTTTCCCAAATGTATTGCTATTATAGTAAAATAGATTTGTTTGCCATGTTGGTACTGCAATGAGGGTGTCAATTTTTTTTTCCATTAATTTAAATCTAAAATTGGAGTATAATAATTTTACTATTGCAGTTACTGATTATGTTAACAGTAACATGAATCACTGAATCAGTTTTCACTAAACATTATCTTTGCACTATGGCAGAAGTCAATAAATGTCCATCGTGTAAAACAGAGAAAATCAGATACCGAGTTGTTGGGAGGTTAATCCCATGACAATAAACTAACATCAACAAATACCTAAATTTACCATAACCTATGGGCTATAACGAGAAGACTCATGGAGCAGAGAGGTCACCTGCGGGCGCCGCCAGGACCAGCTTGAAGCCAGGAGCTGTCCACAGGAGGAGGCAGAGGGGTGGAGATGGTAGTGGTGGAGATGTCTCCAATGATGGCCAGCGCCTCCTTCAGCGCGTGGTGGGTCCGCAACACCTCTTCCCTGCGCTGCACCTGCTCCTGAGACTCGTCCATCAGTGTGTTCTGGTCCCCAGCCGAGTACAGCTGAGCCAGCAGCTCTGCATTGATGAAGTCTTTCACCTGCCAGAGATTTAGTACAGTTCCTATGCTCTTTATAATAGCCAGAAATTCTGGATTTCAAGCATATTTTCGCATTTTTCTGGCCCAGACAACCGCTACAGCATGCCATTATGAGGAATCATACAAGGAACGTTTTGTTAAAAGACCTAATTTAATCAGGGCATTACCGGAGAGAAGAGCTAGCTCATCACCCCTAGAGTAAACGGCTCACAATAATTCTCTGAAATTTTTTTTTTTTACCACCAACACAGGTTACAGATCATTACAGGTCTAGATTCACTTTTAAACATTTCAAACTTTCTTTCTCATTGCTACTATGCACACTGCAGTTTCAAAAGGACCTTAAGTTATTGATCATAAGGTCTTCGACATAATGTCTTGCTATTGATGACTATGTGGGAGTCCTCCAGGTTCCAGTAGTATAATTATTTATTCATCAAGAAGAACATTTATCTGCAATTTGGACTAACTGGCAAATTATTTAATAGACTACAGCATATTCCGAGATGTGCTCACTTCCTGCAGTGACCCAGTTCTTACAAGAACTTCCCCATTACTGCTTTACCAGCTGAAGGAAAGGCCCTTACGTTATTGATCATAAGGTGCATAATGGTCTTGGGCATGAGGTCCCGGATGCACTTGTTGACGATGGCCATGTAGGAGTCCACCAGGTTCCGGATGGTCTCCACCTTTCTCTCCAGCTGAGGATCCATGGAGAAGTTCTCTGCGGTGCCAGAGCTCTCACTCTCCACCTAATAATTATAAGAAGAAAGATTGACATGATAAACAAGACAGAAAGAGTGCTTTTTGGAAAGGCGGGTAACTGGAACCTGGCTAACAACTGTCCTAAGGAATTTATAACCCCACATGGTACCGGTTCCAAAATGTGAGGAACTAACCCAAAACAGATGATGTAGGACATTGTGCAATATTGAATTTTATGCATTTCAGACTTAATACATTATCTCATCAGCTGTGGAAGATTAAGGAGCTGCATCAGCTGTATTGCTTCTAGATCTGCGCATCACTAGTGGTCACAGACCGAAGATTTCTCGGGGTAAACACCAGCACGGAGCAGGGATGCTCTCCAGCTGTCCACCTCTTCTTGCGTGTTGCATGCCAGCTCTAGGAAGCGATTGTCCTTGAAAACATTTCTGAAAAAAACCCGAGATTAGTCAATACTAATAATTCGCAATAAACTATAATAAAGACCATAATCATTTTAATGAAACAGGGTAACAGGACTATATGACTCATGTTTGCACAGGAAAACATTTAATATTAGCAAATGGCTACACAATCCAAACATAGTTCAGCACTGAAACCTTGCCAGAATTCTGCATCATGTTAAACAATTTCAGGGCCATTTCTTTGATACATAGCATATATCACAATATACAGTTTTCCTAACAAAAAACAGTAGTGTTCCATTTAAAAATTAACCTTTAAAGTGAGTTTAATTATACTTCTATTTAACGTCTACCAAAATCATACTTCCAGACTTTGCATCTTTATTTTGTTTAAAAAAAAATAATAAAAAAAAACCAGAATGTTATACGTCTCAAACAATATCACCCTACACTACATGTTATTAGAAACCAGAAACCATTCTGTAGGCTTACCGTTGCTCTGTATTGAAGATGGCAAACATGTGCTTGCTGGACATGAAGCCTTTTTCCACATCCCTGACCTTCAGGTTGTCCAGGGGCAGCATGTACTTCTTCTCCTTCTCCTGCAGATTAAGAACCACAAACGAACGACAATAACAGGCTTTAAAAACATCCTGGTCATACATGAGCCACATGAGAAGATTTATATAATCCTGAGCAATGTAAAAGTGACAGCCCTCAGATGTTACACATCTACGCATCACACACCACAGGATAATCTGGGAAGAAAATCATTTAAAGGGGACATATTATAAAAAACCTTTTCAGTGCTTGTTAACATACATAACTGGAGTGCCTACCAACCCATAAGCTCGGAAATAAGGCACTCCAGTCAGGGCTGCCTTTTTCAGATGTGCTTCAACAAGCTGCTCAGATTTGGCTCCCCTTTCTATCTCACGAGGAGCTCATTAGAATTAAACCATCCCCCATCTGAGTAACTCCACTCACAGCTTGAGGAGACGGAGAAAAGGTGGTGCTTTTATCGTTTTGACCAAATTTTGACCAGAGCATGTCACAGACATTTCATTAAGACCTCAGGGAACTGTGTCAACTTGTGGAAAAAGGGGTATAATGTGTCACCTTCAAGACCAGACATTAAAAAAATTAGGATACCTTGTGTAATTATGGAAAATTAGCCCAATGATCCCTTAGTGTATACCAAGTCATTTCAGAGGTGCTGACATTGCTAACATGAAAAGCTTATAGAGAGGGGGGAAAAAACCAAACAGATTTGGCAAATATTAACATACAAGTTATACTACGTCTCAATTTCATTTTCTGTGACAAATTGCACCCTCTAGAGCCAAGCGGGGGGGATTTCCATGGTGGAGCGTAAGTAAGTATTTACATTTATTAACTATTAATTAAGCTCAACTGACTCAACCATTTAAAACAGGTTGAAATAATATCATCTGAAATGTAACTGAATTTTTTAACCTGCTTTTAATATGATCCAAGACATTTTAATTCTTTTAAAATTGTTCTGTGGAAAGTTTTAATGGCTTCATTAGATAAATATTTATTAACATTGCATTTTTGCCTAATATCCATCCATCCATTATCTATAGCGCTTTATCCGTCTGGGTCGCGGGGAAGCTGGAGCCAATCGCAGCATCTTGGGG
>JAQMYM010000001.1:1749160-1761398 GCA_030014255.1 Parauchenoglanis ngamensis
GCACGGGGAGAACATGCAAACTCCGCACAGAAAGGCACCCTGGGGATCGAACCCAGGACCTTCTTGCTGTGAGGCGAAAGTGCTAACCACCACACCACCGTGCCGCCTGCTTAATATCCAAAAAAACAAATAAAAAAACAGAATAAAGAAATGTGCTGAAATCATAAAGGAATTTTTCTTTTTAATCTTTGAAAGGGATTTGACAGCAAAAAAAAAAACAAAAAAAATTTGAACAGACGCCTCTGGTTTTATCCACAGAATCAGGGTAGCTGCAGGTTTCCTTCCAGCCAAGCGGGAGTCACACCTGATTTCACTCGTTTAATCAATGGACCTCGGTCTTCAAATGACTACCAGGTGTTTTCCCTATAGTATCATTCTGGAAGCACAATGTGAAGGCATGATTGCGCAGAACAAATACCCTCCAGTATGAACAAGACTCTTTGTGAAATTGTGAAATCCACAGATGGTATTACTTTTCATTTGTGACATGAGGATGTCAAATAGAAACCCATTAATTGCACTGCTCTTACATTCCTTGCTGTCTTATAAAAAAAAAAGAAAGAAAAAAAAAGACGTGATGGTAACTATTAGTGATTATTTTATAGCTGTACATAAGACACAGTTTAAAGTGATTCCTTAGTTTCATAGTGGAGCTTTTACAGATTCTGAAATGAGAGCTATCAGTTCTGAACTTGAAAATATCTCCCTCGCTCTTAAACATCCTGCTGGAGAGGAAAAATCAAAGGAAAAATCGATGAAACTCTGTGACTCTTCCCTTCTCTGTATGAGCTCCCTTCATCTAAATAATTAATCTATCTATGATCTAAGTATTTAAGTAAGTATTCCAAGTAATCTAAGATAAAAAGAAGTATTCTAAGTAATCCAAGTATTTACGACAGATACTGCGATTAGATCATGTTTAGAAATCCAGCGTCCTTGATCTAGGGCCTGTGAAGTATTTATTTATTTATTTTTTTCATACAAGGAAACAGGATATCTTTTTTTCTTCTCTCATTTTTCAGCTCGTCCGTCAACCTCTGCAGTAATTCAGTGCATTTATTTTTCTTCAGTCAAACACTTATGATGACGATGATCTTATTTGATCTATAGCGCAGCAGCTACACTCCAAAAAAGGAAGCTGTATGGCTAAAGGTATGTATACACTCAATCACATGCTTGTTGAACATCCCATTCCAGATTTATTCCTCGTTTGCGGTTATAATTACCTCAACTCTTCTGCGAAGGCTTTCCACCAGATTATGGATTATGGCCATTTAGTCACAGGAGCATTAGTGTGGTTAGTCACGTAGTCTGCATTGTAGTTCATCCTAAATGTGTTCAGGTTAGGACACTCAGGTTCTTCCACTCCTGTCTTGGGAAACCATGTCTTCACGGAGCTCGCCTTGTCATACGGAACAGGTTTGGGAAATTGTAATGCTACAGCATACGAAGACGTCCTTTACAAATCCAGTGACAGTTTGGGGAAGAAGCAAACATGAGGTGTGCACATACTTTTGGCCATATAGTGTGTACAGAGGTATGCAGACAAGGCACAGGGAGAGTATGGGAAATAAAGATAGAGTTGTACAGGAGGTATGAAATGAAAACAAGGGAAACAAAGGGTGCGCTACGGCAGTGAGAGAACAGGCTAAGAGAAGTAGCACATATGGAAGACATTAAAACATGCCTTGGTTGCGGAACACCATTATTTCCCCACCGTGTATTTGAAGGCCTTCTGATTTCACCGTGCTTAGGAGACTGAGGGTAAAGAATGTGGCATAGCGAATAGGTTTTATTTGGGACCGGACCGCATCAATCATCGCAAAAAAAAAAAAAAAAAAAAGAAAGCATTTGAGGTCCGTATGAAAATATTAATGACGCCGTGCAGTTTAGAAATATTCTCCTCCACCCTCTTTATTTATTTCTCACATATTTCGCCCCCCATTCCAGAGGGCCCCACTTCCTGCCTCAAGTTTTTCTTGAGGAGAGCGAGAGAAAGGGAGAGAGATTAAATGACAGCCTGGCATTAAGTCTAAACATCTGGTAGTACTTAACAGCAGGAGGAACGAGAAAGAGGAGGAGAAAGAGTGCAGGCAGAGGACGAGCGCTGAGGTTTGAGAGAAGAACACCAGAGAAGCCACTAGAAAGTCCTGCCGAAGGCATCCAGACTTCAGAGACGATAGCGATCTGGGATACGACCTCTCGGACTGACTCATACCAGCAAGCGCGTGAGCAAATTCTAACGCTCTGCTAAATCAAAAAAAAAAAAAAAAAAAAAAAGAAGTCTAGGAGGACCCCGAAATCGTCCGTCCCATATATGGAGCCGAGGGTCCCTCCCTCTCATCTCCTCTCCTGTCCTTTCCTCTTCCCTCACTGCCTCTTGGACTTTCTCTTTTTTCCCGCTAATATCTCTTCCACGAAAGCACGCCCCAAATTCCCGGCGGTCGTCTGAACGAATGTGCCACGTCAAGGCTGGATACGGCTCTTGCAACATGGGACGCAGTTAGGACCGGGACAAAAAAAAAAAAAAAGTATTCTGTTGCTGCAGAACAAACAAACAAATAAACCTTTCAGAGCCCAGGAAGCGAAAAAAAACCAACAACAAAAAAAAAGGCAGAACGCGGCTCCATCTGAGAATAACGGACTACTGACGGGATTTTTCTAGCTTCCTAGCAAGAGGAGGAGGAGGAGGAGGGAGGACGAAGGAGACGTATCTCTCCCAACTGAAAGGGCAGCGCTTTATCGCTCTCCTCCGTCTGCCCAGTGTTCAGACTACCTGTTCATGGATATGTGAGTGTACAGTAGTCTGCACATTGGTTAGACTGGGCGAGGATGCACGTCGCCAAGCGCTAAACCCTGATCCACAAGTCCTGCGTTTCCATTCAGGCTCTTCACCGAGTCAGAACTGTACGTCAACCTTTTGTAGTTCTCCTTTGTTACCTGCCATAAACCTGGCTTTTGTTTTGTCATGACGTTGTTTTGTTTTGCACGTAACGGTCATGCGAACTATGCTACGGGTTCCTTAAACGATGCATGGATTTAAAACTCTTTTTTAAAATATGATTGCAAATCGCATGAAGTCTCAAAGCACACGGGATTTGAAATGCGCACTGCTTTGCCCTTCGTCCATCAGCGGTTCAAAAAAGCCTCGGAATGCTGCGGTTTCACAAACGTCGGCGAGCTTAGCCGATCTCCGAGCCAACTCAAACGCGGGAATATTTTATTGCCTTAAACCGCAGTTATGAATAATATTTCTATGCCACTTGTAAAACTACTCACATTTCCTCGGTTATTATTAACTGAGCTGGCGTAGATAGACAGTGCTGAAGACTTAAAGATACAAATGATCTAAAATATCCAACACATGAGAAGATCAGGGCGACGTGACTCCTAAATCTGTTTCTATTTGCCTTAAACGTGGCTTCTCAGGATCTGTGTAACGCTTTCTTCTCCACCAACAGGCCAATGCCTCGGAGATTTTCTGTTACAATCCACAATTCAAGTTTAGATTCACTTCCTCTCTTAGTGGACAATAAATCCACTCTGTGTTTATCAGCTGGAATCTTCAGTCGCACTTATGCTGTGCTTTATGAACAGTCGGCAGAATAATTGGCTTGCATTGTGTGTATATCAGTATTTCTTCTTCTCTAGCAGGTTAATCCGAGGTTATAGCGCACCATCTGCATGCGTATGTTTGTCTGATTTGCTGTGGTTTCGTTCCGTTCGCACACTTGGCTTGGCTTTGTCAGTGCAATAGGAATCCCAGCCACTTCTTTTTAAGCTCCAGTTGTATAACTATGTATAAATATACCTTCCATTCGCTTCAGCAGAGATCTGCGTCACAAAAAGAGGAAATTAATTTACTTCTCTAGGTGGTTTAGCTGCAGGTTAAATATTTATTTTCAAGAAACACTTTAAATCCTATAGCGTGTGAGCTCATGCTAATGGAGTTCCAGCATTCAGGGCGAAGGATGCCATCATCATAATACATCCGAAGCATTTCTGCCTCGCTCGATGCCTGCATGCTAACCAGGTCTCATCTTCCTCTGAGCGAAATACCTTACTAGGATTTTAGAAGGACTCATTAATGTTATGTTGTGTTGAGTGTGTACAGGAGTGTAAGAGAGAAGATTTCAGAGCTCTGAGGAGAAGACTGGAGCTGTGTAGGATTTGCTCGAAGCGATCTGATTGGCTGCCTGTGTTTTGACACTCACACACACACACACACACACACACACACACACACACACACACACACACACACACACAAGCGTGCACACACACGCGCGCACGCTTTTCCAGCCAAGAATGTGCGTAAGTGTTTGGCATGGGGAATTAAAAAAAAAAAAAAGCAGAACGTGTGTGTGCGTGTGTGTGTGTGTGTGTGGATGTGGGAGAATTAGATTAAGATTCAAACCCATAGTTTGATGGTGAAATAAAAAAAAAGGTCAAAGGAATGATTGACATTAGATGCAAACATATCATCTACTCTGTGTGTGTTTTGTATTGTTTTGTATTCCTATAGACTTATTTAGCTTTAATACATTTGTGCGTATGTGTGTGCGTGTGCGTGTGTATGTGTGTGCGTGTGCGTGTGCGTGTTTGCGAGCGAGAGAAAGAGACACTGCTAGTTTGACTTGGAGAGACTCCAGCTGTGTTAAAGACCCAAAGCGAATGCTTCAACTCCCAAATGGACTCAGAAGGCACAGAGAGCGATTTAATAAGAGGAAAACAGATTCCTGAAAAGTGAATTCCTGTAAATGAAACTGCAGCCACACTGCAAAAAAAAGAAAAGAAAAGAAAAAAAACCACCTTAAAAATACTTAAATGTATCTTACATTTCTCGATATGATTTTGAAATGTAACAATACGATTATTAAACCAAATTATCGCTTATTAAACCCTATTGGCAAATCATTTTGCTCAAGTCAAGCGTTTAATAAAGGCAGCTGACGGCAGTGCGGCTGCACATCACAGGCTTGCAGGCGTTCATTCTAACACGGTCGGGTTTTATTTGTTGAGAAGGTAACGCTTTGGTTGAGGCAATGTTTCTTTACCGTTTATGGAAGGAGTCTCCAGTGTCAGTGCTTTGTAGTAGACTGCAGCTCAGGAGCGGTCGGTGTATCCAGCTACAGTTAGCGCTGTGTGCGAGCGGAGTTGTGGTGTGTCTGCCTGTCTACACTTGCTGTGCAGAACATCAGGGAGCCTGTACAGCAGGCACAGACAGGCAGACAGACGGCAACCCACCAGGAGGGACAGACGGACCAATCCACTGGTCTCGGGTTCACCAACACGACACCATGTTCTCTTAAAGTCACGTAAAATCCCAAGGGAACTGATGACGTTTTATCATGCTTTGTTTATATACAATTTTATTGTTTACTGCATTAAAGTGTACCATTTTTCTACGTAATCTCTATTTTGTTTAGTGTAAATGTTCCAGAGCTTTATTTATGTCTCACTTTAAAGGTTTTTATTTGATTTACCCTCACACACCTGCCCTGCCAATCATACTCTTACCCTCATACTCATCTCCCTGAGTGACTTTACATACAACCTAAAAGTCACAAGTTCAACATCGGGAACAAACAAGCTCCTGCTGCAGTGGTTTAACATGCACGTGAATCAGCACAATATAAAGCTGCATACATTGAACCTGAACACAGAAACCCGTGTGATCATATGCTATGGTGAGGTTTTCTATAAGGACATGCCGACGTTTATTGAAGGATCTGCTTAATGCGCGATCTGAAATGTCGCACTAAAAACGAAGACATGTCAGAAGGGGAAAAATAGGAGATGTGTTTCGTGGATGTTCCACAACATGAAATGTAAATATAAATTGATAAAAAAATATATACTATGTGACCTTCTTTAATGAATAGAAATTGTAACGATTGGCAAATAAGAGGAACAAAACACTTTGAGACGTGCAGCTGGAACAACAGAGTTAACTTCATCACACCACCCTGGTGTCGATTATTTTCCTAGAACATCATACCTAGGGTTCAAATATGAAGTCAGGTTTCATAAGTGGAAGTCAAACTGGAAAACTTTAAGATTTGAATTTTGAATAAGACAGAAAGCAGCAACCCACTGTGAAAAAATGCTCGATTTATATATCTTTTTATTCATTTTTTCATTTGTTTCAGATCTTAAAGCTGCAGTTTGCAATTTGAGGACCGTTAATAACCATATAGTTCCAAGTATTCCTAAGTGTTTTGTCAAACTGCCATGAACTGGATCTGGCGAGTTTCTTTAATTCTTTACTTTTTCTGACCCTTTTTCTTTTTCTAAATTCTTACATTTTTCTGAAATCAGCCCCAGAGAATAGAGCTACTTAGCTCTGCCCTTTTTTCCCCTGAAAAGACAACCGGCCGAGCACATATGTGCTTTCGCCAGACGGCGTGAGATTGATTAGGGAAAGGGAACCGAACGTCATTTCAGTTGCATTTCACTTCGCCGGCCCCAGAGGGCGCTGAAAACGACACGGCATGTTGTGAAGACTGCTCTCACCTCATCGTCCTTGAACCAGGACAAGCTCTCAGCAGTCAGCACGAACCAGTACTCCTTAGCTCCTCCTTTCATGATGCTGATGTTGTTGATGGTCAACCATCCTTTGCGAATGACCTGACGAGGGGTGAAAGGTCAAAAGGTCAAATACGTGGTAACGGACGGTTGAAAATTCCACTTATGTCAGGTGGCTTCTTGAAGCACAAACCATTGGTGTGAGTACAGAGTGGGTTAATAAAGTGTTTTAACATCAACAAGGGTGGTGATTGTGAAACAGTTATGTGGCCAACTTGATCATTCACACACAGCAAAGCAGGAAACAGATGTCGTAATGCAGTGCTTGTGGCCTCTACAGAACTGAACACAGGCTTCATGTCAGAAGGATGTGTGGTGCGCTACAGTCAGTGACCCAGGCTGCATGCACTACAGCTTCAAGCCTAACTAAATCCTTAACGCATAATGCATAGTGCATCTTGGAAGTGACTTTAACTACAACAGAATCATACACAAATAGACTTGTTGCTTACGATTATACCCGAGGCTGTAGGAGATGTGGCCTGAAATAGCATAAATGTGAAAGTATTTGGAAATCTGGCACAATGCAGCGTGTCCCGTTTAAACCCAACGCACCAGGACAGAACGACAACACAAGCACACGTAAACGCCGCATGAACACGGATCACCTGCTAATGATAATCACACAGGGGTCTGAATCACTCATTCAGCTGATTTTAATTAACAGGACCACGTAATATCTGAAATGTCTTTTTACAGTGCTCCCCTCGTGTAACGATAACACCAAAAGAGCAAAAAAAGAACTCAATATTTCATGCTACACTAGACATTTGTGGCGTATAATCTGTATTAGGTTGTTAAAATAATTGTGTTCGGTTTCATATTCAGATTTAAACCAGCAGTGGGTGTGGTCTAAAACTGGAAATGTTTGTTTGTTTGCTTGGTTTATATTATTCCCTGAAAACAGAGCCGCTGGAAAACGAACTCATTTTGAATTCACAAATTATAACAAGTTTTTTTTTTTTAAACTTCGAACTAATGTATAAGCAAATTACCTTTGTTTCAAAACAACAGTCTGTTTCCCAAATGCATTAGCTATTCTTTTCCCAAATGAATTAAAGGAGTGTCCACAAAGGTACTTCTCTGCACGCACAGCGTGGTCTTCATGCGTAGAAGCAGCTATATAAATACAAGTATTTGCATTATTATGTATCTGTTTGTACCTAAATATGTTTTATTCTGGAGCTCAGTAACGCAGTCTTTATGTGGCCTGTTGGAGTGAAAAAAATGGACAATGCATTCCTCCGATTCATATAATGACAACAATATTTATTAACGATAATGGTACAAAGGAACAGGTACAGGGTTGCCAGGTTTCTTTTTAATATCCACGCACTGCAAATCTGAAATATGTAAAAAAAAAAAATAATAATTTTTTTTAAACTTTGAACTTTTTTTTGAAAAGACTGAGAAAAAGAGTTCGTGCAAACATTTTGGGCTGAAGTCCTGCATTTTTGTGTGGTCGCGGTACCTGGCAACCCTAACCCTGCCTATGATCTTCCCTGAAAGCCGCTCTTTGAAACTGGATAATTTTGTAAAATCCTCATGTTTGCATGACTTTTTTTTTCCATCCTGTTGGATTCAGATCTAATCTAATCTAATCTAAAGCGTTCTAAAATAAAGAAAGAAGACTCCAGCGACAATCTGCATTCATTTAGGATGCATTATATGTTCAATCTCAATAATGCTTTGTATTCAGGATGTCAGCAATACTTCCTCTCCCTCCATCCTCCATCTGTTTCACTCTGGTGCTGCTTTGAGACCCACTGAATTCGAAGACTAGGTTTAAATACGTTTTGGAAAGCAAGCCTGAGAAACGGTCTTTTCTTACCTGGATGTCCTGTCAGAGCAGGAAACATGGCAGATCTCCGTAAACAGGGACATGCATGAGGACGGCTCGCTCACAGAGAGGGGGAGTGGGAGTGGAAAACAACATGCTGGCCATGATAACATAAAACAGTTCATGAAAACATAACTGACGTTTAGGAGTGGGAGATATGGCAAAAAAAAAAAAAAAAAAGCATTTTATAATCCCTAAGGCTAGTCAGAACAACCAAAAACAGTGATTAGTGCTTTTATTTGTCAAACAGGTTTACCTTAATGACATGACATGTAAAAAGAAATAAACAATATAGTTGAGATGAATTATTCAACAAAGTGATGCTTCATTTTTAATATTTTCATCCAAACGCCATTACTGTTCTGTAATTTTAAGCTATTATAATAGCCAATTAAAAAAAAAATCATTCCATATTAAACCAAATATCTCTAAAAGCTTATTTCCATTTCATTAAAATGTCATATAATACATGTATAGACATTTCCATAGGCAGCGTAAAGAACTCTGCTGTAAAATTACGCTATCTTCAGAAGCTTAGCGTTCAGTGAGAGTATTAAAGTGATACAGGTCCGTCGCGTTATAATACATCACAATATTCATATATCAGTAGATCTCCCGCTCCTAAACAAAACTGAAAACAATCATGCAGGAGCTACAGTAATGACAAGAAATGAACCAGAAGCAAATTAGGTCATATATCAAAGTATAATGATTCAATATACGTGTGCTGGAGAGTCTGAGATGAGGATTGAGAAGAAAACAAAGGAATGGAAAAAAACCCCAAACAGGATATGCTACCAAGCAGACAAGCGAGAAAATGCTTTCAGCTTTGTATACTGTATATAATGTGAGAAAAGAGTCTGGCTCGTGAATCTGGTAGAGACACACACGCACACACGCACACGCACACGCACACACACGCACGCACGCACACACGCACACGCACACACGCACGCAGTACTAACCTGGTTTCCGGCAGAACTCGTCTTGTTTGCTTGGCTGCTCCGCTGTTGTGCACTGTGAATAAAAGAAATAAAAGTTAGAAAGAGTAGTATTTTACATGAACACCTCGTTTCAGCCTTTTTTTTTTCACAACTGTGCGAATCCGACGCCGCTGTCAGGTGTTACACAGGATTTATGACAAACTGAAATAGTTGATCATGCTCTCAATTTAGCATAATCTCATCCAGCAGCTGAAATTTGAAGGAGAAATTCGGAATCTGAAGCCAGATTCAGCCCTAATGTCCATTAGTAGAGTGTATCAATAGATAGTTATTTCCCAGCAAAAATCATTTTAAAATACTACTAATAGCTACTTTGCTAATAAGCCAGCTAACATCAGGCTAACTATTATATTGTGTAAACTAGGGTGACCAGACGTCCTCTTTCCCCCGGACATGTCCTCTTTTTGAGACCTGGAAATTGCGTCCGGCCGGAATTTTAGAATTGTCCGGGATTTTGAGCTGCCTAAACATTCGTCACGTCATGGGCATCTCTCATTAACTAGTTACTCTCCTACACGACTATTCACTTCCACTCGCTGCACGTTCTCAGCCTACCCTCATTGATTGTTTGTCTTAACCTTAAAAAAAATTAATTGGTCAGCCCCGCAGGTAGCACCAATCACTGCCATCAGCACCGGACATCAGAGGGGAATTAATCAGTGATTTATTCATTTGCCTCTTTCTGTGGTTGTTTTTTATTAGAGCATTTAAATAATTTTAAACTTTGTCCACTGTTATCAGTACAGTGTTGCAGAGTGTACAGGGGCACTGACCCTACCACAACTGCCTCGGACTGGCTCAGCAGACATTATTTTTATTGTGATGTCTGTAGTTTAACTACTGATGATCTGTTGGCTATCTGTTTTTTAACTGAGCCAGTTTGAGCAGTTCCTCAGAATGGAATCCAGAGTGACCGTTTGTACCACTTCCTCAAACAAATATACCTGTTCAACTGGTCTCACTTCGGTGGCTGGAACGCGGAGTACAATAGCATCATTTGACAAGAACGAAACCATTCTGAGAATCCCATAAATCAGGAACATCCATCACCACGTCTAAAGGCCAGAATATATTTCTACAAGAGCGTTTTCTTTGGGGGGGGGGTGGATTATTTTCCCACAGCTATGGTTGGTTACTCTCACCCAACTCCCTACCTTATGGAAACAGACCTTATTCCTCCAGACCTGACCCAGACCGCATTCCTGCCTACCCTCCCTGATTTTCCAACAGTTCTTAGCTCAGCCAAAAATGCTTTAATGCTTAGTGCTTTAAATAGCCTAAATTGTTTCCAATAGCCTAATGGAAACAATAGGTTCCTACGCACCGTCGGTGCTCAAGCTTCAACTTCAAGGTGTCCCACATTTGAAGAAAAGGTAACTTAGTAATCTAACATAACATAATGCTGCTATAAAAATACACAATGTAAAAGAAGTATAATAGTTTTTAAATATTTGGCTCTCAGCTCAGCCAAATAAGCGTTAATGCTTAGTGCTATAATTAGCCTATGCACACAGGCGTAGCCCCAAATTTATATGGTTGACATTCCTAATGGTAAAATTCTTCAGGATACGAGCACATTAAAATGGCCAACTATTCATTTAGCAATCTTGGCATACGTAAGTCTTGGACAAGAAATAGATAACTATATTTAGGTTGCATGCTCATAGTGAAGATCCTTTCAATATACGCAGTGGTGTTGACTTTAAAGTACACAGCTCATGAAGAGTAATGATTTGAGGAGGGGTTCCTTGTTGAGCTCTTACTTGTACTTAGCACCCATCTGTGAATGAACTGGCAAAAATCCTCACTACTATGTATTTACCACCCCAATGGATATTTCCACATTTTACAAACTAGAAATGAAATTAACTTAATTGGAATAAGTAACGAATATGCAGAAATCAGGCCATAATATTGAAATGTGAGAGGGTAAAAAAAATAAAGCTTGCAAAATTATTTACAAATAAAAAAAGTTGCATATTACGATGGACAAGATGGGTAGTTGGGTAAATAAATATAGCAGAGGTACTACTTGAGTGTAACACTGTTCACTTGGCAAAGGAAATGACCACTTGTGCCACACTGTTGGTAGCAAAGCTCTTGAACTACATACAGTAACGAAGCTTTTTCACCCCTACTTCTGAACACAATATTTTGTTATGGTCACACAGAATTTACAGGAATATTTTTATTGGGGTAGAAAATTTTTTAATCTTCACCACAGAAAAAGGAAAGGAACTTGCAGGTAGGTATTGGTTTATTCTCTTAAACACAAATGAATTCCAGAACAAAATGCTTGTGGTTCTTTTACATTACATTCTCATCACAGCACTAAAAACTGATTCCCATTATAATTTACACCGGAGCATAAATTTATAACATTAACCACATTTTAAAAGTGAAATATTTCTGATATTCCATTTTATAGAAATTGTGATTTATAAAAAGGACCTCAATACATCATTATAAAAAATAATCCCCCATTTTTCGGTAAAGCAGAGATTTTGTTCTCCAACATACACTTTCTTTTTTTTTCTATCATTAGAACAGAACATCTGCTGAGATAAAGAACAGAACCTGTTGATATTAACAATACAGAACCTGCAATGGTGTCAATACTCTTCAGCCATGATGAGAACAACCAGAGCTGACCAGCCTGTGAAAGGGTGGCTACCCTGTCCCCGACCTGTGCCGTCGCTGTACTGTTCCCAGATATATCCAGTTTCATGGTACTGTTTGTAAATGTTATTGATGACATTAGTCCTGAGCTCTTGATAGAGATCAGCAGCCTTCTCCTGGTATGGTC
>JAQMYM010000001.1:1776029-1786082 GCA_030014255.1 Parauchenoglanis ngamensis
TCCACACAGAAAGGCACCCTGGGTGACCCGGGGATCGAACCCAGGACCTTCTTGCTGTGAGGCGACCGTGCTAACCATCGCACCACTGTGCCGCCCCGCTTGTCAGGTCATGTCAGAATAAAGGTAACTTGGACTGTAAGAAAGTAACTGCACAGTCTCAGCTTGATTTTCAAAGACTTTTCCAGAACATTTTCCATGATGGCGGTCAGTAAAGGTCATCTTAGAATGACTTTCATCTCATGCCCTACAGCCAGGTACCTACTTCCATGTATTTCTACTATTACATTTCTCTTGGAGTTGAGATTGAAGGTTAGCTGGCAAGAAAACAATGTTGCTAACACTAACACTGATAAGCAACACTTAAGCAATATCACACGAGCAAGAGTGTAGTTATACTTAACATCGGCCGCAGCTAACTATAACAACGCCAATGTTCAGTAGAACAGCATGGTTGTGAGTGCTTTTATGATAATATTTTTATAAAGCAGTTTTGTAAATAAGAAATTAAGATCAATTAACCGATATTTCGGACACAAAATGACCAAACAATTTGTTTATTCATGCACTGTGAATGAAAATAGATCCAGAAGAACCCACACTCACTGATTTGTACAGTCCTGAGTATGTGGTGAAACTGGCATCCCTTCTTCCTTTTTGTGTTCATCCGATGAGCTTTCATATTTTAAATCTGAAGTTATAATCATGGAAAACGCATCATTGGCCATGTTCAATTATGATGGTGCTAACTCTGCGGAAGTAACGGCTAGAACTGGAATTTTATGTGGCGAACACAATGATACACTGCGAAATGTCTCAGTGCGTTATATTAAATGGAAGCACTTTTGGAACTCCACTCAACCAATCACATTAGTGGAACTAACTGCTGTTTGCCAATATGTGTCATATTATCATACATTTTTAATAAAGTCTTATACAGTTCCTGCCAAAAGTATTGGAATGGAAAGGCCAGTTTTGTTGTTTCTGCTGTACACTTACGGATTTGAGATATAAAAGATGAATATAAGGCAATAGATCAGAATTCCACCTTTCATTTCCTGATATTTACATCTAGATGTGTTAAATGACTTACAAGATGGTACCTTTTGTGCGAAAGCACCCAAGTGATCAAAAATATTGGAACATATGTCTGACAGGAATTGGAATACGTGACTTGCCAAGATGTGTCCTGCCAGATTGACTGTTTAAACAATGAATGGCTCTCGATGTCTATGCTTGGTTCGAGCCCTGGGTTTTGCCCACAAAGACTTTATTTGTTGTTAAAAAGGATAAACCAACATGAAGACCAAAGAGCTGTCTATGAAAGACGGCAAGCCATTTTGAAGCTGAGAAAATCGATCAGAGCCATTGCACAAGCATTGGACATAGCCAATACGACAGTTTGGAATAGTACTAGTGTACTAACAACCAGACATTTCCAACAATCTGTGACATCACCAACAACAGCCACAGGGCAATAATGAATAACCAATAATAGGCAATATGGAAATAAGGAGGCCATGTCACCTGATGTAAACCACTTATCAGCAGATTGGAATTTGTACAGAAATACATAGAAATAAAGTTCATGGCTTGCTAATCTTTATTGATCATGTAACTCATGATGGTAGCAGCACAATGAACTCAGAAGTCCACAGAAACATCCTGTTCGCCAATTTACAGAGAAATGCATCCGGTCTAATTGGGAGGAACTTCATCATGCATCAACACAATGACCCAAAACACACTCGCAACACAGCAAAGGACTTCATCAAGGAGGAAAAGTGGAAGGTTTAAGACTGGCCAAGTCAATTCACACAAAGACTATCTGTTCCAATACTTTTGCTCACCCAAAAACTGGGTGGTGTGCCACCAGACTGGCCTTCTAAGTTGTTAAACATCTCATAAATGTCAAGAAACGAAAGCTGTCATTTTAATCCATTGTCTCATATTCATCTTTTCATCTCAAACTCAAATGTCTTCAGTGTACAGCAAAAAAACTAAAGAATGGGCATCACAGTTAGCCAGCTAGGATTTAGACATCTTTAGGCAGACGGAGTGCATTTCTTAAACCACCTCCTTTCACA
The DNA here is from genome assembly GCA_030014255.1 of Parauchenoglanis ngamensis. NCBI lineage: Eukaryota > Metazoa > Chordata > Actinopteri > Siluriformes > Auchenoglanididae > Parauchenoglanis > Parauchenoglanis ngamensis. Next base: position 1,778,114 of record JAQMYM010000001.1, read on the forward strand.
ACATGATTTTTTTTTTTTTTTTTACAAAGTGTCCTAAAATGAATACTTCTTTTTCCAGCAACGTTTTGGCGAAATACATTTATAATATGGATTCCTAAAATAATTATTGGAAGAAAAAATTTAAAACCTGAGGTGTTATTTTTATTTCGTTGTTTACCAAAATTTCCAAATGTTCCACATGTTTACACCTCTCCACCTTACAAATATGGGTTAGCAATGTTACACACGGTTTCATTTGCAGCATTCATCTGTCCATGTGGCACTAGAGCACTGCAAACTAGCTAGCTAGAACATGCAGGCCTGTGAATGATCATATACACTATTACTTTAGGTCAACTGTGTAAAATCATCAAGGTAAGCAATCACAGTGGGTTAATAGCTAGCGCAACCTTATAGAACCTACGGACCTAAGAACCTAAGACTAAGACTTCTAGTCAACGGTTAATCTTTCATCATACTGCATTTTATCCAGGGCTAAAACACGTACGAATCCTTAAAAGTCCAGGTTACAGAAATCTGTAGTTCCCAATAGATCAGAGAAATCTGAACAGTAATCTGTGTGGCTGTGTGCGTTTCTGAAGGCCAGGCCGCTCACCCGTGTTAGAGTTGATGAGCTGCAGCACCAGAGGCCTGCGGGTCACGATGCCAGAGCCTCGGGGAAGAAAATCCCTTAAAAGAATAGAAAGAAAAACAAAATCACGCCAATTTAGAAAGAATTCAGCAGTCGAGAAAAAGTGAGAGAGGGCAAACAGGTGGTAAATCATTAGTACAGAGTTTATTCTACGTGAACTCATGCACTAGAGGTATCGTTTATCTGACCCCGGGTATTGATCGGCTACAAAGCAATTAGCCGAGATGAAAAAGGAACCTGAAAGGCATTAGGCTGTGTGCTGGAGAGAGACGAGCGAGGACCATCGCTGCGACGACGCTACCCGAGGGGAGGTCAATATTAGATGCTCTTTTGATTTCAAAGACAAACAAAGCAGCGCTTTCTCTCAGCAACGGCGTTTAGATCAATTTTACAGACCAACTGTTCAATTCCGATTGCCTAGAAGTTTTTTAAAAATGTGTTATTAATTAACGAAGACATATAATGACGATCGTTTCTGTAAAGAGACTTCTGTTTAAGAGTCTCAGGTGATAGCGCGTTGCGAGAAACAAGACGTTTCCTGCCACCTGGAACTCACCGGTGCGGAGTTTACCATTCGCAGTTTGACAAGCTGCGGGGTTATTTTCATCTTATTAACTTCAAGAAAGAGGCGCCGATGCGGGAGCGACTGTTTATAATTGCTACAATGTGCACAGATGAGAACAGGAATGAACTTGTTTTGCACATGAACCAGCGTTTATTGTATGACGTGTCTTTCTTGAAGTTCTTTAAAACGCCCCCAAGTGTTTTCCTCCTTACATAATATACTATAGAGAAAAGAAATAAAGCCTGTCTCTCACACACACACACACACACCTAGGCTTCTGTATGATTTGAGAGTGTGCGATTTGACTATTCGGCGTTAAATGTGTGTATGTGTGTGTGCTGAGTGTTAAGTGTGGTGATGAGTAGGAGGTCTATTCTGTGTAATTTCCATCAGCAGTGAAACATGAAGCGAGATTTTCTCACGGCCGAAGCTGCAGGGTTTCTCACCACTGATACAAACCAGTGAGCAAATTCTCAAATATTTTTGCGAATTTATGCGATTACACTGTTCACTTGTGTATATATGACCAAGTAAATTTACAGTCCTTAGGCTTTTGGGTAAAGAATAAAACGCTCCATGTCATGCTGTTATAGCGGAGGTGCTGATGATTGACAGCTGAATGATTAACAGCATTTAACACTACAGCGTTTCGCCAACGATTACAATTTTTTATTTAGTCCCAATCCTTTTTTTCCCCCTCAATCTCTTTAGTTATGTTTACTGCTGTGCAAACATCTGTATCGGAAACCTTTCACAGCTTACAGCTTTATCTCCGACTGTTACAAAGCGCTGATACTGGAGACTCCTTCCATAGATGTTACGCAATCTGAATGTAAATCTCCTTACAAAAAACATATCGCTTTAACAATGATATATATATTTGAATCTGTCGAGCGTCTCTTACTAAAAAAGCGATGCTATATTAGATCAATATAAACCTGTGATTCGTGAGCTGCACTATTGTCAGAGCTGCTGCTGTAGAAACTTTAACAGCACCTTCTGACCAATCAGAATCAAGAATTCAGCAGCATTGTGGAATTAACTGTTATATCACAGCACTATTGTTGAATTCTTAAAGTAACAGCAGCTCTGATATCAATGCAGCTGTAAAATCACAGGTTAATATTAAGGCGCTTGTTCTGCAGTAAAATCATTTCCATCACAAATACAGAGAAAAACCATATGGGTAAATTTCTTGACTTTTCTGTCAAGGAACGAGAGCCCTCTTTTGGATAGGCTTATACACGTAAAACCTTCCAGATGTGACAAACCGAAGTAAACAGGATACCTTCTTATCGGTAGTTTTTCGGGTTACGTTATCCGTAACAAATTTTTATTCCTTTTAACCGTCGGTGGTTTTGTGCGTCGGTCTGGATATACGCATCGGCCAAACAGTAAACAGAAATGCAAATGTGTCATTTTTCATTCATTCATTCATTCTCTATTCTTCTTATCCATTTCAGGTCATGGGCGACCTGGAGCCAATCCTAGCTGACTTGGGGGGACAGACAGTGTAGTTGATAGATGATAACACCCTCGATGGTTCGCCCGTCCATCACAAGGCTAGCACGCAAACAGACAGCCATTCACGCTCACATTCACACCTGTGGGCAATTTCGAGTTGACCTAATTCACAAGTATTTGGACGGTTGGAGGAAACTGGAGCACCACAGGCACAGGGAGAACATATAAACTCCACACCGATCCCAGAACCTTCTTGCTGTGAGGTGACAGTGCTGAGCAATATAAATATAACAGCTTACTTTCCCACGAAGTTCTCCAGCACGGAGCTCTTTCCAGCGCTCTGGCCTCCCACCACTGCGATCTGCGGCAGGTCGAGGTTACAGCTTTGTCCGATGCTGCTGAAGGCGTCCTGCAAGCTGTTCACCAACGGGATCAGCTCCTCCATGCCTCGGTTCCCCATGGTGAGGTGAGGAGAGAGAGAGAGAGAGACAGAGAGAGAGAGAGAGATTTGGGGATGCAGGAGATGAGGAGGTGACGGCGAGCTAGAGAGGATGCTGATGCTGACCTTTGCGCATCAAGAGGCCAATGAGCGTCGCTTCCTCTGAGGAGGAGAAAGACGCAGAAGGATGTAACTGCGCAGTCGGTTCACATTTCTCCTTTTTCAAGGGCATTGAAGGGAAATCAGGATCGGGAAATAGGTACACTTCTCATGACAGCCACTGCTTAATGTCTTAGCACTGGAAATATGCGCGGGTTTAAACAGATATCATGTGAAAGACGGAGCTACTGCGATCTGATTGCCAAAGGATGCCCGAGGACTCGCACCCAGAGCAACACCGACATAATCCCACATCCAAGGCAACAATAAAACAACAACAACAAACCCCTTACCGTTATTCCAGCTTCAAAACAACACCGCAGACCTTTAATTCCCAAAGACTAATCCTGTTTCCAGATCGAGGCAGGATGCAGATGTACAGCCACAGTGTGATTTTCTCAAGGCCTGTCCCTGTGTTTGTTTATAACGGGTTAAACCGCGGGCGCATCTGCGCGTCAGAGGGACGTCTCGTCCCAAACCTGAGACTATGTAATTCTCCAATGACAGATGAATCCCCCCTTTAACGCAGCCGCACTGATGACGCATGACGCTGTGCCGTGACTGACACGCAGTCTGACCAATCACAGAGCACACGAGCCTTTCTGAGCGTTCCTATAGGCTGAAGCGGGAGGGCAAACAAACCCACCCCCTTCTTCCGCCGCCTGCGTCTGGGTCGTGAGCGTCGCTTCATGCGCATCGCGGGGGTCGCACAGGCCTGAGAGAGGACAAATCATTATTATTATTTTTTTTTTTTTCTTTCAAAACATATATCATTAGCTATACATGCTGATAGCTGTAGTAGTTTGGATTTAATGAAACATAAACAATCATAAATCATTTTTTTCTGTTTAAGAATTACTGGTCTTTAATAAAAGGGGCCCACTAATGGTGTCCAAATTAATTCTCATGATTCATGATTAGGCAACAAATGTCACTGACTACATTTCCACTTCCTGTGTTGCCTCTCCCCTTCCTTCCAATGTCCTGTCAGTTGGTACTCTGTAGGGTGTTCCTACTAGTTAAAATGGGATAAAGTGCCCTCTAGGGTGTGTCTAATAGATACAATGTGATAAAGTGCCTTCTAGGGTGCCATTATAGTGAGGAAAAGGTGATAACATGAACTATAGGGTTGTTGCCACTCCCCTTCCTTCCGATGTCCTGTTGGTCAGTGTCCTCTAGGGTGCTCCTACTTGATAGGTTAAAATGTGATAAAGTGCCCTCTAGGGTGATCCTAATAGACAAAATATGACAAAGAACCCTTATAGTGAAGAAAATGTGATAAAGTGCCCTCTGGGGTGCTCCTACTGTAGATAGAATGTGATCAAGTGCCCTCTAAGGTGCCCTCGCAGTGGCAAAAAATGTGACAAAGTGCCTTGTTGTGTGCTCCTACTGTAAATAAAATGTGATGAAGTTCCTCCAGGGTCTCTATACTAGATAAAATGCAATAGAGTATCCTCTAGAATGACTCCTACTAGATAATAATAATAAAGAGTCCTCTAGCTACTGTAAACAGAATGTGATAAGGTGTTCTCTAGTCCCCTCTAGGCTGCCATTACAGTGGAGAAAATGTGATGTAATGCCCTAATGACTGTCCTTCCAGTGGAAAAAAATGCAGGGCCTATAGGCTTCCCTACATGCACAAAAAGGGGATGAACTGCCCCCTAGTGGCTCCTAATTATAAGAAAACATGCCCTCTATATTAAAAATAAAACCCAATGCCCTCAAGGTGCCCGTTACATTTTTTTCCTCCTGCCCCTCAGACACCATGTCTGAAAATATTTTACCAGGGAAGGTGCATGTGGTGCAGCTTTAATTAGCTTTTGGAGCAAAGTCTTAAAGTCATGGTACAACAGTGGTCTAATTATATACCTTATAATTATTTTTGAAACGTCTCCAGGCAAAATGTATAAACTAAATGTACCTTTAACGAAACATAAATAATTAAGTGTGGTTTTTTTTATTTATTTTTTTTAATGTGATTCACTTTCACATCAATTTTTTCCTCATATAGTACTCCTGTACTTCTGTGGTTATTAGGGTTGTTCCTGTTAGTGTCCTCAAAACACCTGATTTATCTCATAAACAAACACTCTGTTATGTTAAATAAAGCACAGAAAGAATTAAGATAATAAAAGAAATGTTTTAAATCGCAGCTGGCGTCAATAAAAGAAAGTGTCCCTGGTGTATTATCTCCGCCTCACCATTAGATGTCAGTGTTCAAAAATCAGCTTTTGTGTTTATTCATGTATTCATTGCTCCAAAGCAGATAAATCTTCTCCAGCTATCAAATAAGTACAAAGCCTCTGAGGGACATCATGGTGGTTATTATATTTTTAAAAAGCCAACTAGTGACATAGTGACGCTGGCGCAAAATTCGTGTTCTGACCATGTCATAATCGTGCAAAGTCAGAAAACGGACTGGACCCAATGTCATTTCGTACATTTGTACCAAGTCAGCCCAGCTCACTGGGATCGAACCTGGTGACCAACTGAGAACAGACTGATATTTTAAATGTTCCTAGAGGATGGTTTTTTAGGATGTTTAGATCAGGGTTCTATCAAAGTCTGATCTTCACAACACATGTTTGTGGAAGGGTATCATGGCACAAACAAAGGAGATTTCTGAGGACCTTCTCTGGAGAGTTGTTGATTTTCATCAGGTTGGAAAAAGTTACAAAACCATCTCTAAAGAGTTTGGACTCCACCAATCCACAGTCAGATAAATAGAGGAAATTCAAGATCATTGTTACCCTTTCCAGGAGTGGTCAGCCAACCAAGACCACTCCATGAGCAAGGCGGGTAACAGTTTGCAAGGTCTTAAAGGAACCCAGGGTAACTTTTCAGCAATTAAAGGCATCTCGCACGTTGGCTCATGTTAATGTTCATGAGTCCACCATCAGAAGAACAGTGAACGGCAATAGTATGTACGGCTGAGTTGCAAGGAGAAAACCAGTGCTCTCCAAAAAGAACATTGCTGCCCATCTACAGTTTGCTAAAGGTCAAATGGACTAGCCAGAAGGTTACTAGAAAAAAATTGTGGATGGATGAAACCCAAATAGGACTTTTTGTTTTAAATAAGAAGAATTATGTTGGAGAAATAAAACACTGAATTCCAGCATAAGAACCTTATCCCATCTGCAAGAGACTTGAAACTGTGGAAAAGGTACCATTGTTGTACCTTTTTGTACCACTGTTGTACCATCCAACAGGACAACAACCCCAGGCACAGCCAAAACTCCACACAAGTGGTTCAAGACCAGACATCTGAATGTGTTAGACTGGCCAGACTGCAGCCAGTTGAGAATCTGTGACAAGAGCTTCAACCTGCCAGAGCTTGAGGAATTTCTGCCAAGAAGAATGGGCAAACCTATCAGTATCAGGATGTGCAAAACTAATAAAGACGTGTCCCAATCACATGTTCCATTTCAAATCCACTACAACACTACAAAATGTATAAAGCTTCAAAAGTATACAAGGCACTATAAATACATTTCCTTCAGCAACTTTCACAGGCATCCATTTTGGTGTCTTTTGATGCTTCCAAAAAAAAAAAAAAAGATCACAGTTATGTTCAGAAAATGTTTTGCTTCAGTGACTACTTGTGAATCTACTGATCTAAAGATCTGAAGATTATGTATATAGATAAACCCTTATGTGTATAATTCAATATGGTTCTTACAAGGCCCAAGTAATGCTAAACCGTCGGTGGTCACTGGGGACAACACTGACTGGGCTTATTAACTGGCACCGCTTTCCTGTTGGGAATACATTGTTTTTACTGAACACACTCTTTGATTCATGTTGATAGCAGACTGTCTGGGACAGAAACAGAACTCTCTCTTTATGCGTCTCCCCTTCAGGGCTGGAGCCAGTTGCACAGGGATGGCATGAAATCGTTTACAGGATCCTGTTTATGTACTATAGTCACTATAAGAATTTCATAGACCTGTATTTATGGCACAATGTTCCTCAAGTTCCAAATGATATACTATTAGATGCTGTTAAAAAAGAATTCCAAAACTTTTGGGAATTACACTAGAGCTCTTGCATTATGCAGTCTTTGGAGTGTGACAAAAAAACAAGATTGATGTAGAAAGATGAAAAATGTGAGTTAGAGAAAAAGCCCTGCTTGTCATTTACTCATGATTACACCCACTGAGAAGCAGACAGCGGACAACCGTACAAACAAGCTGTCTCAGACTCTCACTGCCCCTCACCCAAACCCATACTGAACATCCCCTGCTCAATCACAAACAAACCACCAGGGTTATGCAATGTCCAGCACTTACATGTGTAACAAACACATCCGTAGCTAAACTCGGCATCCTATAGAGCTCAGGTAAAATGTGTGATGATTCAGCTACATTAAATTCCCTGCTAATAAAGTGGTTACTGAAAATAAATCCAAGCACTTCTTTCATGTCGAACCTGATGCTGCAGTAAACCACCTTGACAACTACTTGACAAACCTGACCTGTGGCCAGATTCTTGCACACTTTGGCACCTCCTTAAAGGGGCCAGAACAATCTCACCCTTCCCAGAATCCAATTTCTTGTTTATGTTTACACGGTCGCCTCACAGCAAGAAGGTCCTGGGTTCGATCCCCGGGTCACCCAGGGTGCCTTTTTGTATGTAGTTCGCATGTTCTCCCCGTGCATGCGTGGGTTTCCTCCGGGTGCTCCGGTTTCCTCCCACAGTCCAAAGACATGCA
>JAQMYM010000001.1:1786182-1811900 GCA_030014255.1 Parauchenoglanis ngamensis
TAAATCAGCAGAAATATATTAGACAACTCACAAAAAAATTTTTTTGTAACCCAGTGTAATGGATGGATGGATGTTTACACTGTGTTTTGAAAGCACAACACTACTCTGCTAGCTCTCTTCGTGCACACTCACCTAGCTGAATACCACAAATACACTATTAATTTCACTTCTCAAACTTTTTCTTCATCCACGTATCATACGTAGAAGTTTTTGAACACAATATGCTTGATAACGTCTTTCCTTCGTGGCTGCCCATGTGATGACCAAGGTCAGTTCCGGTCGATTGCCATGTAAAAATCATATGAAAACTGAATGGATCAGTTAAAATAATTTTGAAATATACATACTTTGATGAAATATCCTCAATTTCATGTTACAGTTTACGATCTATGGCCTAGGATGTCACCGCAGTGTTGTGGATTGTCTTTCAAAAGTAACACAGTGGAATAACGATGGCATTTTTAAATGGCGACTCGCTAATCTTCCCAATCTCTGATGCCGTCTCCCGTTGCTTCACCTCGCACACACACATCCCATAACAACGCTGATCAAAATGGCTGAAATTTATAGTTTGTTAAAATGATATGAACATTATTACACTCCTTTAATTGTACAAATAATATAAGACCCGTGTTCATACGCTAGAGTGTGATATGCAGTGAAGTACATGAAATGCACACCTTTTCATAATTAGCCATAAACAAATAAAAAAAAAATCTTAGATGTCCGACAGAGACAGTAGAGGATGATGATTTGTCTTTGCGTGTGTAAAAGTGTTCAGTTCCTCTTACGGCTCTTCAGCTCATGTCAGCTTACCCTGTATTGTCTTCCTTTCTTAAAATATTAATTATGAAGCTATTAATGTGTTATCAATCACTACTAAGAGATTAACGATGGTTTCATTTAGTAAATACAATGATTTTGCATCTGGTCTCTGCTATGCAGCAGTGCTGATGAGGTTTCCAGGCCGATTGTTCAGTTCTGGTGAAAAACACAGTATATAAATGTATTAATTAATAAATAAAACCCTAGTGACAGGGCCATATGTATAAAAGCAGGGAGCTGATCCTATGTTAAACTTTGCGTTTTACTTGTACATACAGAAGTATGAATTATTAAAAGAAAAACACATGCCTTATGGGAAAAGTGGAATTTATTTACCGTGTGTATGGAAAGTTGCCTCCTAACACTTTTCACAGATGTCCTCTTCCTAGGATCCTTTCATTTTCCTGGGCACGACGTGTACTTTTCAGCATCTGAAGTTTCCTCGTGGTACATACGGTACCTACGGTACGGTACGGTACATACGTGGTACATACGGTACACTCTGTATAATGATACTGCAATGAACATGCAGATGATCACAATGAAATGAATGAAAATTTCAGACAAGTGAAGAGAACGTCGGATTAAACAGAATCACTAAGTGCAAATACACTTTGGCCTCCTTTAATGTGATAATTAAGTCAGAAAAGTGTTTGTTAGTTCATTTATTTATCACTTGTGTGACAGGTGGATAAAAGGGCCAATGAGAAGTCTTATTCTGGTCACATGACTCCCAAGTTGATTAAAACATAAGGGTTATGTATGGATGAAAACAATTTGTGACTGTTATTACCCCGGAGTGATGATTTTCCTATATTCCTTGTGAACGGGTTGGGTGGTTACTTTAGAAATGATAATATGTTAACAAAAGTGCATTAATATAATCCTGTGATTTTCAACATGCACTACTGTCTGAGCTGCTGTTATAGAAAATGAATCAACAACATCTGTCCAGAATGCAGAGTTCAACAGTACTGTGGTGTAAAGAATTTTCTCACCCCCCCTCCCCTCCTATCTCTCTCTCTGTTTCTCCTCCCACTGTTTAGCAGCCTATCTTATAAATCTCCACTGTTCACTGTTTCAAAACTTAGACAACATCCAAGAAACAGAAACCGTCAGTCACACGTAGAAGCAAATAGACAGACAGCCTCCATATAAACCCTGACTCTTTGCTCCTAACCATGTGAATGAAGTTTGCTGTGTTCGTCTTTTGGTTGGTTGTGGATGTCCAGGGTCAGGACCGAGCCTCGCTGCGCGGGTTCAGAGACCGCTCTGGCGTCTGTCAGTACACCTTCACTGTGGACAGCGCAGTGGAATCCAGCTGTTCCAGCACCACAGAGAATCTGAGCGCTCGCATCACGCTGCTGGAGGCGGCGGTGAGCCGTGCGCTGAGGGCCGAGGCAGTCACGGTGATGGAGGAAATGAGGCAGCTTCTTCAGGATAAAGAGCAGCTGGACAAGCAGGTGAAGGAGCTGCAGAGACGAGTGGAGGAGCTCACGATGGAGACAGAAAAGCTCAGAGAGAAAGCGTGTCCACTGGTCCCTGACTCTGAGGACAGCTTCGGTTTTAATAGAGGCAGTGGTGAGTAGTAAATCTGCTATTATGAATTAGAAAAGCTGCTGAGAGAGCTCTATAAAGCTGGAAATATTGATGAATTTATTTTAATTTAGGCAAAAACTCACTGAAGCGGGTGGGGAAAAGACATAAAACACTTTAAATCATGATCGTTAGAAATTAGTCATGCACACTTTAAAGTCTAACTGAAATTGTAAGGATTAACAAGTGTGTTTTTTAATCCTGGTACTGTAATTAAGTAAGAATTTTAGTATTCATTTCCTGGCATGTAGTAGATCTGTTTAATCACCGTTTCTCCTGTAGGTCCTGTTGTTAGTGGTGCATATGAAGAGCTGAGGGCAGAGGTTTCAGAGGGTCCAGCTCCTCCCAAAGTCCAGGAGAACATCCAGGACAATGCAGGTCTGACGCCTCCTGCTTTATACAACTGTTAAATAAAATGTTAGCTAAAGTATGGCTTCAGTGCTATAGATTAGCAACCAGCGCCATGTCATGCTATAAATATTTTTAAAAAATAGACATGGAATTTGAAATGCACTGTACCTACTCGTAGCTTGGGTTTTTTTAATTATTATAATCATTTTTAAAAATTTATTCTATGTATAAAAGGCTGTGGGGGAACTTGTTTCTGTTGGTGAGCCTGAGACCCATCAAAAGGCAAACAGCATCAAAGGGAGAAACGGGATGTGGTTCCAGGACCCCGTGTCTCTGGGAGAGCCGTACGTTCCGGACACGGTGTGGCGCAGTGACACTGTGAGCAATGACGTACGAGAACTGTATGCCTACGAAAACCTAGAGCAGCTCACTCGTGGATACCCCATGAAGGTCCTGCTTCTACCAGAGTCGATGGAGAGTACCGGAGCCACTGTGTACCAGGGTTCCTTTTACTACCAGTGCAAAGAGAGCCCCACGCTGCTGCGTTATGACTTCAACGCTGAGAACATCGTGGCCCAAAGAGACCTGCCACATGCTGGATTCCACGGCCAGTACCCTTACTCCTGGGGTGGCTACACTGACATCGACCTGGCCGTGGACGAGAAGGGACTGTGGGCCATCTACAGCACGGAAAAGGCTCGCGGAGCCATTGTCATCTCGCAGCTGGATTCCGAGAACCTGAAAGTTACCAGGAGCTGGGAGACCAACATCCAGAAGAACAAAATGGAGAACGCCTTCATGGTGTGCGGCAGGTTGTACACGGTGGCGAGCTACAGAGCTAACAGCACCATCAACTTAAGCTTTGACACGGTTAGCAGTCAGAACAAAGCAGTGACCGTGCCGTTCCGCAATCATTATGGCTACAACAGTATGATCGACTACAACGCAGCGAGAAGGAAGCTGTACTCCTGGGACAACTTCCACATGGTCACCTACGATGTGAAGCTCGCGAACGTCAGCAGCTCACAATGATCGAAACTGATTCTAGACACAACAAGCACTCAGACATGTTTATAATACCTGATACCTGAAACTCATGCAGCAGTTTGTAACTTACCGCCATCTTCTGGTCATTAGATCAACTGCAAGCACAGTGATAAGAGGCAGTGCTTCCCAAAACTCGATTCCTCCTGCTGAAAATCCGTCAGGCCACAACCTGAAAATTGAGCTGTCAGTGTGCCCTCTAAATGTGTTTATAAGAATCAATGAATAAACATTGAGAAAGGACGAACTGCATGGAAGGATGTTTTGCTGTAGTTTTCCTCTGCCAAAAAAAAAGAAATGACAATAAATGATGCAATAATTACAAACCACAAATACAAAATGAATCATCTTAAATAAATAAACATTCAAATTTGAATGCCAATGAAAATGTCTTGCTTTAAAAACAGAGATGACCAGTGATGAGGAACATCTTGTTCGGGTAAAACATTGAATCGTGCAATGTACATGTGCACTAAGTATAATTATGATAATTGAAGATAATAATTATCATTAATTTAACTTCTGATAAACAGTTAATCTGTCTTTTCAGCAGAAAAACATCAATAATCATCAATATGAAAATTCACTAAACTCAGGTTAAAGTGAGGCTTCAGTGAAATACTTTTGCTCTTACTTCTTCCTGTGCTCATTTCCTTTCTTTGCATCCAGCAGACTCCGCCCACTTCTAGTATAAAAACCACATATGCCTTGTGTGTTTCCTTTTAGGGAAGAAAAGGGGAGGGGCTACTTTCTGGGTCATAAAATATTAATGATAGACTTAAATAAATAAATAAAAAAGAGAAAAACAGGGTAATATTACTACTGCATGTTTTTGTTTAAGGCATGTAAAATTATGGGATTATTATCTTTAAGTCTAGAAATGCATTAAAGTATACATACATATATATATATAAATGCAGCTATATAAATGTATGAGGATGAATATTATTTCAGGACAGCGTACAGACCAAAGTAAATTAACCACACTGCTTAAAAAAATCGAACTGATAAAGATCGCTCAGGAATAAAAAAATATCGTCCTTCTTTTCCTAGGATGTATTCTTACCTTGTATGAGTAAAAACACATTTCTATAATTTTCCAGAATACTAAATTTCCATACTACACAATTATTAAACTCTTTGTAAATATTTGAATATGTAAAATGATTCTTATACTTGATTGCAAACTGCATAAATAATTATTTCTTAATCAGGGATTTGTTTTAAACTTATTTCAATGAAAGGTTGGATTTTTCTCATTTATTCAGTGTGAGATGAAGCTAATTCACCAAAATGGTGGATTTTTTTTCTACCCCCCCCCCCCCCTTTTTTTTACAGCCTTACTAACCTTTACAAGGGGTGCCAATAATTATGGGGGGGCATTGTATAAATGCAAGGAGTCTCACTTAGTGTGAAATACAAAACTATGTAAGCATGTTCAGTTGATATATTCATTAACAATGACACAAAATCCTGGTTTAACTCATATATTCATGAAACAGACAGGTAACAAATTCAGTTCCATGACTGAGGTGCTATATATTTAGCTCCGTTGACATTTACAAAACTATAGGTAAAGCTAAAAGACATTTGAAGCATTTTTAAAATGCTTAAAAATTTGATTACTTTAGCATTAATGTGCGAATCGGTTTAACATTTCATGCCTGAACATCCTTTTCCGCACCTTATCCATTATACATAATGAAAAATGTCCATTCACGCTCATGAAATATCTGAGATATTCCACTCCTGTCAGTTTGTATAACAGCTGGGAGATCTACACAAAGACTGTCACACATTATAAAGTTAAATTATCATCATAACCACTCTGTCCAAGATATCACATGACCTGAAGGCAAACCAGGTTTATTTTCGTAATCATGGATACACGATTAGATGTGACAGTGCATACAAACAATGAAGTAGATTTAAAGGTGCTGTGTGTGCGCCAAAATAAAATCTGGTGTTCGTATACAGCCCTGGCTTTGTAAACGAAGTAAACAAAGAAAGTGGCTTGGACTGAACCACACAACACCATTCCAGCCAATCACAGGACAGGGGTGAGAGGAGGCGGGGGGGAGGGGGGGGCATGGGGGTGTTGTTGTTAGTGCCGTTGTTGCCTTGGCAATGTGTGTCCATGAATTTGAATTTGTGTGACTGCTGAGTTCAAATATCAACAATCTTTCTCTAGATTCGATGACTCTGGAAATAAATGAAATGAAAGCATGTTCATGAAAATCCAGTTTGCTGAGGATGTGTTTGGAAATTTATGACTGATGGCTTATAGTTTCATTTGTGCAAGTTTGCCTTATAAGTCCTATATCTATCTATCTATCTATCTATCTATCTATCAAATCAATACTGAATTTTGTATTGGAATAAGTTTAAATTTCATGAGAAGCCTTCTTAAATGGTTTATTCCAGACCTGGGCTTGTCTCTGCATCTGCATACAAAGTTTTATTCAGTTTATTAATAATATCATTTGATGCTATGCTTTGTGTGTGTGTGTGTGTGTGTGGTTAAAAGTTGTAAACTGTTCATCGATACAGTAACCAGTGGTGTATGAAAAATAGTCCTGTGTAGCTCAGCCCCTCCGAGTGACATGCTTGCCCAGAGCAGCGATCAGGACGTCCCGCAGTCTCTCTGTAGACAGCCAACACGTCTCCACCATGCTGTAGTGACAGGAGCCCATGGCCAGAGCCAGGACAACACCACTCACATTGTGCTGACCGAGCAGAACCTGCGTCAGAGCCAGCAGAAGCGTCCAGAACAGCACCACAAACCGCATGGGGCAGTCCGACAGCAGGCGAGCGTGCAGGAAACGGGCGCACATGGCAACCCGCGTAGTGTGGCCTGATGGGAAGGAGTGAGGATGAGGAAGCAGGGTGGCAAACCACTCCGGGTGACGGTAGCTCAAAGCACGCTTCACTATCCTAACCACGGCGTGGTCCAACAATAATGCTAAGGGGAAAGAGAGAGCGAGAGTAAGAGAAGAAGAGGAAAAAACACCCTGATCATATTTATAATCAATATGTGATTTATTAACATTTACACATGCCGTATTTTCACTAGGGCAGGGCAGTGCAGTGGGATTAAGCCTGAGCGATGCGGCAGTGCTTTAGTCTTTTATTCTAGCTAGCTCTTACTTCCTCAACTGTACACTCGGATCCAACAGATCAGCTTCCAAAGATTCATCTTTCATGAATCAGCGCTCATATCATAGATTACTAAACTGCCTGAGCTTGCCAAAAGACAGCGCTGTATTGCTGCACTGAATTCTGGGAAAAAGCATTATTTCTGATTCCAGATTTCTAAACATTTACTGCTTGGAAACCATCCATTGCTATGTTGTACTTAGAACCTTGAAACGTTCTCTCAGAAATGACAAACCAAGCAATCATGTGGAGTGATAGATGGGACTTTTCCTGTTCTGCGAGTGTTCACGTGTCTGAAGCGATGGGCTGCAGCCAGAATGCAGTGCTGTATTTGCAGGGTGACAGCAGAGACATTTTTTCCACCAGTGTGGCCATTGTTCTTTATCCCTACAGCTGTCTTGAACTGTACACTAATAGAAGCAGGATAAGAATGGAACCTGGACACCAGCCAAGGATCCACATCTAAACGATATGCGCACTGAACAAAGGCATTGGGGGACAGTTTAATGGAAAAAGATAAAGATAAAGCCATGCATAAGCAGAGGAGGTTTCTAATAGCGAATCTATGTTGATAAGTTAGTGCAGGGGTTTAAAGAGAAAGGAGAGAGAGAGAGAGAGAGAGAGAGAGAGAGAGATTCACTAATATTAAAACTGCATAGCTTTTTGTAAGATATCTGTTTACTACAATTACTGTACAAATAAAGTTCAATGTTTATATTTCTCATTAGTGTTATATTTCTTTCCTACTTTAAAAATATGATTTTGCTTCAGGAACACTGTCATTGAACAATCACGCCAATAAAACACACTATAAACGTAAGAGAAGTTTAAAAGAAACTTAAAAGAGAGAGAGAGACATGTACACAGACAGACAGAGAGACAGACAGGCAGACAGATGTATAGACCGATAGAGACAGACAGACAGACACAGAGAGACAGGCAGACAGACAGACAGACAGATGTATAGACAAAGAGACAGACTGACAGACAGATGCATAGAGAGACACAGAGAGACAGACAGACAGACAGTCACAGACAAACAGTAACAGAGACAGACACACATACAGATGTAAATGATTAAAAATATTTTGCAGGTTGAATTACCAGCACATTTTAGGTCTTCATACATGAAGCCCTAGGAATCATGAAATTCAGTCTGACTTTTGTAAAAAAATAAAAAAAATGAGAGAGATAGAGAGAGAGAGAGAGAGAGAAATAGTACAAGGGAAAAAAAGGAGTATATTTCTGTACCTGAGCCCAAACTTCTCTCTGAGCTCAGAGCAGAACCTGGGCTGTGTTTTAAGGGGAAATTACAGAGGAGGTGCACAGCTGGAGGTGCACAGCTGTCCTGCATCTTCATTACTCAAAGTGTAACAACTGCTGTCTCTTAGAACAGTTTATATCTCTAGCATTTATATAAATACTACAGTCTTAGTTGTAATACAGCTATTTAATTCTAACTAATGTCTAAAATGTTTGTCATATCCCAAATAAAATACTGTGTAATAATAATATTTCATATTTATGATTAGATCACGTGTGGGACGCTGAGTTACCCAGGAACAGGTTAATTATGACCTCTTGCTCCTCCGTGGTTTTACTGGAGATGAGAAGGTAGAGAGAGATGGCGAGCCACGGCGCTGCGTGTCCGGTAAACTCCAGCAGCTTCACCAGCGGCCTCATGCCGCCCAGAGGAGCCTCCCTCCCCGCGCACAGCGCCATCCTCCTGGAGAACCACACATCCACAGCCAGCAGCGAGCGCAGCGCCACGGCGGGGAGAGACTGGCTCGGGCGCGCGGACAGCGCAAGCGGCGGGGACACAGATGCAGCGCACGTGATGCTGGAGGCCCGTCGGCGTGACACACAGTCCAGCACGCGGGGCCGACAGGCAGGGAAGGAGGATGAGGAGGATGAGGAAGAGGAGGCAGGCAGCTCGAGCCTTCCGTTACCTGCCACCACACCGCTGTTCCTGCGCGCTTTAGGAGACGACATGGCGAGACTGAAGCCCAGAGATCCGCTCAGTCCATGCAAGAGGACAAAACTTTCTTTTTTCTCTCTTTTAAAAAGTCACCTGGGCTATTTATAATCTACTGTGTGCGCGCGTGACGACCAGCTGCGCCCTCATAGGGTCACGTGACCAGGTAATTCCGTCTTGCTTTTGTCTGTATGCCTGTCTATCTACACACCGATCAGCCATAACATTATACCACCTGCCTAGTGTATTGTAGGTCTCCACTGTACCACCAAAACAGCTCAGACCCATTGAGGCATGGACTCCACAAGACTTCCGAAGGTGTGCTTTGGTGTCTGGCACCAGGGACGTTAGCAGCAGGTCCTCTAAGTCCTGTAAGTTGCAAGGTGGAACCCATAGTAGGTGCCAATTATAAGAACTTTTGGTGGTGGACTTTTTTAGCAATTTGTGCTACAGTAGCTCTTCTGTGGGCTCAGACCAGGTGAGCTAGCCTTCATTCCCCACACGCATCAGTGAGGCTTGGATACCCATGACCCTGTCACCGGTTCAACAACAGCGGGTCTTTTGGGGTGTTCTGGAATAGTGATTATTACCTACTAAAATTGGTCCAAGAAAAGACAACCAACTGGCTATAACTGTCAGATTTCTGCCATCTTCAGGACAGAGGAGTTTACACTTTGGAACTTCAACAGAGAGAAAAAAAGGGAGTCTGGTGAGGAAACGACTGTTTATAGCTGCTACATCATAAGTAACAGGAACTGACTTGCCTTGCTTACGTCCCACAGCATGAAATGTACCTATAAATGCATTACGCCATTAATGTAATCCTTGGCACATGCATCTTGGTAGACGTTACATACCTAAAAATGCAACAGATATCGAAAATGAGAGGAGGAAAAGAGAGGAACAAGGACGACAGGACATGATATGGCCCAAAGTAGGTCAAATTGCAATGCAGCAGTATACAAAGACATTCTAGACAATTCAGACTTTGTGGAAACAGTTGGAGGGAAGAACCACATGTGGGTCTGAGGGTCGGGTGCGCGCACGCGTTTGTCCGTAAACATATTAAAACACGCATAACAACATTTGGCATTCCTCATTGCTATTTACCGCGCTGTTTATCTGGTTTCACATGTACATTCCTATTACGTCACGCCCATGACGCGGCACAAAGAGGCGTGCGTGGCGCGCGCGCTGCATCCCTTCTTCCTTCTCCCCTTCTCCTCTCCAGCAGCAGCAGCAGCAGCATCATGCCGGCTCCTCTACTCGGAGATGTGTTCCCGAACTTTGAAGCCGAGTCCACCATCGGCACAATCAGACTCCATGACTACCTGGGAGACTCGTGAGTAGCTGTGACACGGTTACACACCGCAACACGCTGGCTCGTTAGAAGCGCGCGACTCATCATGAGAAAGCCTCTCACGAGTCTGTCTGAGCTTGGTTAGTCGGTATCCTTCAAAGCAAATTTAAGCATGCAGACGTGACGCATATCATAGGCTTTGCTTGCTATATTCCAGCCAAGACTTTTGCTTTGGTTAGGAAAGCACTGTTAAGGGGGAAAAAAAAGATTACCAAGCTGTACTTTGCATGGTGTCTGGGCTGGTACCTTTATCTGTTGTACCTTTAATATGTATCTATCTAGCAGATTTAAAGCTACACTACATGCAGCATTCTGTATATAAAACATGCCGTACACATTCTCACTGTAAAAACACACACTGTACAGTTAACAGTAATGTTAACCTTAACAGCTGTTATTGGAAAATGAATTCCTGTAAATGTAATCGCTCCAGTGAGCACACTTTCCTTACTTTTTAGTACCCTTTATTTCTGAGAACGAACCAGTCTGATATAATTACAGACAAACCGAGTGCAGTTCAGAAGCATGCCATGCTTTACTAGACATAATTATAATGATGATGCATAACATTATAGGTGTAGGTAATGTAACTGCTCTGTGAACTGCTCTTTGAAGTGGGTTTCGAGTTGTACTAATGTAGGTCGTGGTGGCAGGGAGGAAATCCAGACAGTGCTCTGAAAGCTTTTGTTCTCGCAGCAGAGCCGGCGTATAATAATTTTCTGACCACATGACTATATGAGTTTACTCAGCTCACCTAGGCGTCTGTGGCATGGGTCAACGGTTTAATGGACGAGTGAAGAAAGTGATGAAAACGCACCTGATCTGTTTATAATTGCATCCCAATCGTGATGTCATTTTGTATTTATCATTACAACGCACGAGTAAAAAAAAGTGGTCAGACTAGGTCAAATTTAGATAACTTTATTCCATTAAAAAATAAAAAATTTCAGGTAGATAACTGGACCTTACGGCCCACTGATGATGTATCTTTTGAAGATTTCAGTTTCCCGTACCTGTGCACTAGTGCAGGTAATATTTATGTTGTTCTGAGCACGGCTGTGGCACTGACATGATGGCGTGTCTTGTCTCTGACATATAAATAGATCTGTGGTGTTTAACAGCATTTTGAATCCCAGATCACGAGGTGTAAGAATTTCAAATGTGTTGGGGATTTTGTAATGCGGCACCATGAATGAAAATGCAACACAAACGTAAAAATTGAATGGTGAATAAAGAGAATGCAAAAAGAAATGAAAGTGAAGTGAAATTTGCAACAGTTGCTTTGTGACTAGTAGATCTCCACACCAAATAATCACTAAATGAATGAGAAATTTGTGAAATATTAAAACTCCCTTAAAATATGAATAGGATCATTAACCCCTCAACGTTTTCACTGCTTCACTGTTTGCTGAATAACTGGTTTGTTCTGATATCTTTATTGGCTCCTATTTACATTGTAAATTGGATTAATAAGCTTCCTTGGGTACAGCTCCAGCAGCGTAGATGAATAAACTCTCAACTAAACAGTGACCTATTCAAATCCATGTACGAGTATCTAACAGACAAGTAAGTAAGAGTACGAGCTTTCAGGCTAGTGCACTGCGAGTAGAATTTCCAGCCACACTAGTTACTCAGGCAAATATATGAATTCATTGCCTAAGAAATATCCCGAGCATAGCATTTTGCAGTTTTCCAGTCCGTCGTCCAGTTCCCCGAAATCCCGTCCTGCCGCGTGTTTCCAGATGGGATTGAAGTTTGAACAGAGAACAAAAGCGAGTGTTTGTGCATTGTGACTGTTAAGCGCTTGCTAATCTTTCTTTCAATAGCTGGGGCATCCTGTTCTCGCACCCGCGGGACTACACGCCGGTCTGCACCACCGAGCTCGGACGAGCAGCCGCGCTGAGTCCACAGTTTGCTAAGCGCAATGTGAAGATGATCGGGCTGTCCATCGACAGTGTTGAGGACCACCATGGCTGGAGCAAGGTAGACATGTACACCTTTTCAACTCCTGAGTAGCTGCTAGCAGTGAAGAAGCTATCAAACCATAAATGCTAAGCCCTTAGTTAAAATGATTTTTTAAATAAAATTTTGAATGTATGTAATTTACCTCAAATGTACGATCAATAACCTGTCCAGGGTGTAACACCTGAAGTCAACTGGGATTGGCTCCAGCTTCCAGAAAAGCCGTATAGATGATAATGGATGGACTATCAATCAGGAAGTGTTTGTTGTAGGGCTTTTTGGAGGAAGCAAAGTATTACAGTGGTTGGCTCAGTAACGCTACTAGCACATAAGCAGTTTAATAAAATAACCAAAGTAAAGAATAAAACTCCATCCATCCATCACAGCACATCCTGAGCTGTTTTATTCCACTTAAACCAAAGCAGCTCACCAACATTTACAATTTTGCATTTATTAAAGAATGAAACGTCGTACTTTTCATCCATTTATAGTTACATTTAACGTTGTCCACGAAACCAAAAAACGGCCTTGAAGATATTATGAAACCTTTACTTCCGACTGTTACAAAGCGCTGACGCTGGAGACTCCATCCATAAATATTACACAACCACCTCCTTAAAGAAAACCTCACCATACCGACGATCGGAATGAGGTGTTACTATAGAAACGCTAACGTATAAGAAGAAGCAAATGAATACAAACCTTCTGACCAATCAGAATCCAGAATTCAACAGCACTGTGGTATAAAAAAGAGATCAAGAAGGAAGGACAAACAAAGATGGACATGTATCATCTCACCAAAAGCTTCTAACTGTTAGCTACTATCCTTTAGTGGGTTGCTCTGTAGCTTCAGTGCAAAATGAAACTAAACCAACTGTTGGCTGATCCACCAACCCCTGGCCGTGACACTCACTAGCTCATGTAGCTTCCATTCATCATCGACTGAGTTGTATTTTTTAGCATACACTGTTGATTTAAGCTCACCACTGATTGTATTTTTAGGACATCCTGGCCTACAACAACGACGAGACCGTCTCCAGGTTCCCGTTTCCCATCATAGCAGATGCGAAGCGTGAGCTGGCTGTGCAGCTGGGCATGCTGGACCCTAACGAGAAAGATCAGAGCGGTATGCCGCTTACTGCCCGATGCGTGAGTACAAATTTAGTACTACTAACATGCCATCTACAGTGACAGATTAAAGGGGTCACGGTACAAGTGTGTGTGCATATGCAAATCATTAATTGCTTGTAAACGTAGTGTGTGAACAGTTTCCTATGAGCTGAGATTATTTTGATTCTAATCTCGGTCTGGTTGTTCAAGGTGTTTGTGATTGGTCCTGATAAGAAGTTAAAGCTCTCGCTCCTCTACCCGGCCACCACGGGACGGAACTTTAACGAGATCCTACGAGTGATTGATTCCTTGCAGTTGACGGCGCATCAGCGGGTGGCGACGCCTGTAGACTGGAAGGTGAGAGTAAGAACCTGCTGTGGTTTATTTTTTTGGTAATCACACTCCTGTACGAATCTTGACTGAACATTTTCTAACAAATTAAGCTGTTTATATTTTCCAGAATAAGAGCGAATTAGGCATTCCCTGCATGCACCACAGCGCCGCCGGATTCTGATTGGTCAGGTGTTGATTAGTTTTCCATAACAGCAGCTCCGAATATGCAGTTATAGTAAAAAAAAACAAACAAAAATGTAAAAAAACGTAACTCTGCTTTATCACACCACCTTGTCGTTAATGATTTTCCAAATACAGCAATGACGCAGAGTGTTTTATTCCATACTTAAATGCCAAGTGCCATGACGTACCTTCTACTTTGCCTTTAGCTTTGTATCGTTTTGCTCATTTTTCATATCACATGCTGCTATGATGGAACAAAGTTATCATCTGTCCTTCCAACAGCCTGGGGATCGGGTCATGGTGCCACCAAACATCTCTGAGGAAGAAGCCAAGAGCCTGTTCGCGTCTGGAGTGTACACTAAAGAGCTTCCGTCTGGGAAGAAGTATCTGCGCTACACACCACAACCGTGAACGATGGCGCAGGAAAAACCTCACACGAACCTCGGAGGACCAAAGAACTGGACACGCCTGAGGGAAACAGATGAAATGACCAAACATACAACACACTGGATGAACCCGAGGGATGATGGAGCTGCTTTCGTGACTCGTCGTTCTAGCTTTAAGTTAAGACTGAACTCAAGCGATTATCAACTAGTTAACTTGCAAAATACTGAACATCAGTACTGACCAATCACCAGTGAGATTCTTATTGCGTACATAAAGACAACGTGAAACGGAAATCATGCTGACTTGAGACATACAGCGAAGTGCAAAAGTTTGCATCCCCTTAGGACAAGAAGAAGCCAAAGTAATTGAATGTAGAGCATTTTGTGTAATGTTCTACAACATGTTTTGGATTCTTGTCATGTTGCAAGACACACCCACTTTCAATTATTATGCTTTTTGAATATATATATATATAGGCAGTGAAATATTTTTATTGTTGTATTACAGTTCACTTACCAGTAGCAATTAAATATGAAAAAAGTGAAAAGTGGTTCACTCAGTTCCCTAAGGACGTCATCATCCACTCCTAAAGTGTAGCAGGACACTCCATCAGAGTGACCAGATTGACCTTCTCCATTAAAATAATTTCTCACTTCACCGTTACATATTATAATTACAAAGGATTCAATCTTAAACGAAAATGTTAATCATGATGCCGTCACGAGGAGAGCAAAACTGGGCGTCCTGTCATGGTAGGAGGGGCATACTCTCTCCCCTGTCAATCACAGCGACACTAGCCAATCGTAGGTGTTTGTGAGCTCGTGTATGTAGAAGAGGGCGGATTGCACTTTCCTCTGAGTGCGTCACGTCGCCCTGTGATGCAGCACGAGAAGCGTTTCGAAAAGATCTCAGGCTTCGTGTCTCTGAGGAAGCACGTGTTAGCCTGCTCCCTCTCCGCATGATAACGGAAAGCTGACTGGTGGGCGGGAATTAGCTAAGACTGAAGAGATAAAAGAGAAAATAAAGAGGTCGAAAAAAACATACAAATAGAGAGTGTTCGGAAACTTCGGCCTAACAGTGTAGCCTATACGTATATTTATAAAACGCACGACAGATGTCCCTTTTATATGTTTGTTTCTATTTAAAACGCAGACTTTCGTTCTTAACGGCCTCACTGTGAACGATAAGGTCAAAATCATGTCATGTCAGGTTGTTTCTTTGTCAGAAAACCACCAAGACAGGAAGTAATCACACATACAAGGAAAGTTGTTACTTCCTTTAGCAAGTTAGACGCGTGTCCTTTAAACCTGCAGCGTCCGTGAGCTCGTATTTACAGAATAACGTTGCGCCCACGTCCTCGTTTTAATTCTCACGTTCTCTTGATTATCTTTCGTTTCTTTAAATATCAGTCAGTACTAAAACACACATGTGAATGACTAGAAATCTTAAATCACCGTACGTAAAGCTGTGCGCACATGTCTAAAGCAGAATAAATGAGTGGCGATTTCTGTTCTTCAGGACGAATTTACAGATAGTGTTATGTGGATCAGAGAAGGTTAAAATAAGCTCCTGAGAGAAGGATCAGCGCGCTGTAGGGAAACGAGTGAAGATGAGGATGATGTGTCCTTGCTCAGAGTTTCCATCGCGGTGTTTGAGGCAGATTGCGCACTCAGCTGGTGGATTCATGTCGGCCTTAAAAGATTTACAGCATGCTGGATGGCTTTGTGGTTTCAGCCTGTCAGTTTAGACTCACACATACACATACACATGCAAACACACCACGCACACACACACACCTCTCTGCTTCCGTCAGCGTTCACCACGCTGAGAGCTGAGGCAGCAGGAATTAGTTATCTACACATTTATCAAATATCTCGATTTGACCGGCGTCAAGATAGAAATTCCGGCTACAGGTTTTGCTGCACGTTTGAGAGGTGTATCGAGCAGCACGGTGCCCACATAGGAAACTGTTGCTGTCTGTTCACCAGCCAAGACTTTCACTTCCTGAGAGGAGGCAAAGCGTCGGTGGGGCACTCGCTCATCAGCGCTGCGTACTCTCTCTGATGGGCAAACAGCCGCAGGAAGACGGCATACTTCTTCCTGTAAAAGCTGACACACACACACACACACACACACGTTCAACAGCTTGCTTTCAGAATTACATGTAGTCCACATTTCCCCGGTTTGTTAATGACCTGTGCTGGGAAGTTTTACATTTTTACCCGGCTAATGAACAGCCTGTCATCTAAAGTTGTGTTTAATGTTGTTAACAAGTTCCTGTTCTCAGCTTTAAACACTCATCCCCCCTCTTTCTTTCTGCCATCCTTAAGACAAAAACGTGTCTACATTGTCCACGACAGAAGTCCCTGTTACTATAGAAACGATAACGCCGTTATAGGAAATGACTCCACGCCCAATCAGAATGCAGAATGCAGAAGAACAGCGCTGGGATGGACGACAGTTCGGATGATGTGGCTCAGGTTCTTCAGGTGATCGGAGAGTTTTGCTGAGAGGTGTGAAAACCACAGGCGTATTTTCTCAGCTCACAGTGAAGCAGAGTGTTTTCTGAATGAAGGCTGGATATCTTGTTAAACCGCAGCAATACCCAAGCACTCCAAATCCTTTTATAATAAACGCTAAGTGTGAGCGTACAAGCGGTCTCGTTTTATATACAGTGAGTGAGGATAAAGTGAAGCTCCAGCCCCGGCTCGGATCCGGACGCCTCCTACTGCATCGTTTGGGGAGTGGGCGGGGCTGACGATGGGGGCGGGGCCGATAAGGTGGGCGTGGATGTGTGCGGCAGGAGTTGCTCAGTGAGTCTCGATCAGCATATACGAGCTCAGTCTCCCGCTGACCCGTCCGTTATGTGCTAAGACCTTTTCAATCTAGTTTGTTACAAAATTCTTTAAATAGCGAGTGTTTCCCGAAACCCTTCCTAACAAATGTAGTACTTGATCTTGTTCATCAGTTAAAAAGTAACCTGAACCACCTGTTATTCACCAAGTACTACGTTATCTTGTTCGTTACGATGTTCTTAAATTCGGAAGTGTTGCCCAAAATCATCCGTGACCAACGTGGTACGCAAGTTAACATGTGACCCGATCCAAGTACTTTGATATTCAGTGCTCGTCTGCAGTTCTATACAAAAAATCTCTCAGTTATACAGACTGAATGTTCTCTATTGTCCTCGTGTTAACGTTATTAATTAGGCGGATGGCAGGTCGTAGTAGCGAGCAGCGAGCGGAGCCTCAGCTCGGGTGACGGTCTGTGTGGGGTTACACCTTGTACACAAACAAACTGCATTTAAAGCGATTCACATGGAGCTTAACTGATTTGCATTAACACAAGAACAAAACGAAACTGCACGTAGTCACCGGAGCTCGGGATCAAACCCGAGCCCCTGAAGTACACAAGTTAGTCAAGTTGATTTAATACGAGTCAGGATCAGCAGTTTCCCATCTTTCCACTGAAGATAATCCAAATTAATATCATTCGATTATGTTGATCGCTGTCTATCATCTGTTCTTTATAAACTCTGTCTTAAGTCATCTGTTAAACTGACCTCTGCACTGTAACTCGATCGAGTGTGGCTTCTCTCCGGACTCGGGCTGGGGGGCGGAGCCAACTCTTACAACTCGTTTGTTAAATCTCTGAGAAAGAAAACGCCCAAAGCGGGCTTGTACTTAACGTACGTCCTTCGTTAAGTTGTTCATTATTCACTAAGGATTGGCGCTCACGCGAGATTCAAGTGTTCGGCTTTAAAAGAAAAGATGAACAAAAAAAAAAGACTTGCGTTTATGGTGTTCGTTTTAAAAAAGTACAAACGAAGATTTTACAAGCATAATCCAAGCAGGATCTGATTTCAGCAGCTTACAAAATCAAACTCTCAACCGTCAGGAGATTTTATATTAATAATAATAATCAATTAGACCAAAAGCCCATAATCAAGGACAATATGATATGCAACAAAAATTAATATTTGGAAATATGAATTTATATTACACCATGTTTTCATGTCTGCCTATTTGGTGTGTTCATTTGCAAGACAGAAAGTGCAAACCTTGTGTGGTAACAAACAAATAAACCTTTTATTGCTGAAATGAAGGGAAATTTATACTACAGTGCTAATAAATTCTCGATTCTGATCAGAAACGGTGGTTCCGCTTCCTCATAAACAATCTGAATGGAGAAATGTTTTACCTGTAACCCTATTGATGAACATAGGGATAAAACCTGACCGCAGTTATGATTTTATCTCGACATCACAGGTCTCTCACCTCTCGAGCTTGAGGTTCGGTCGGACCACTTTTCCGATCCTGGCCATTTTCTCCATGGCTTCCTGAAAAACACGGCGACATGTATGAATTGAGCGGATGTCACGTAATGCACGTAAAACACATTTTTGTGCTCTTTTTTCCACCATCAAGAGCGCATACTTCAGCACAAAAATCTGTTTATGCAGATTTAGGACGTTGACCTAATGACGGTTCTTGTGATGTGGGTTAGTGGTGTCTTAAAACGTTCGATATTGCACGTCTGTCTAGCACCAGCAGCCACGTGTTTGTGCGCACACACGCAGAGTCAAACTTTTTTTCCTGAGTTCGTTTCTTGCTCAAGGCTGCGTTTGCATGGTGACTTCAGTGTACCTGAATGGAGGTGCAGTCCCGTGAGGCGCAGGCCCCCAGAACAGCAGCGCCGACCAACACGGCCTCTCTCTCTGCAGGCAGGACGATCGGCAAACCTGCACGGCGCACACAGATAGACAGAGAGGGAGGTGATGGAATAAGCAGGATGCGTGTAATCTGATATTAACTCGGTATATTTACTGACCCAGCGTGACGAAGCTCTTACCCGTCACGTTGGCGTGCGTCTGCACGAACAGAGGGTTCTTACTGAGGCCTCCGCACAGGAACAAGGTGGTGATGTCATGTCCTGCTTCTCTCATCGCATACAGGATGTGTCTGGTGCCGAGCTGTGGCGAGCGACAATCATAAACCGCACACCGAAAATAGCCAACAAGAAACGAATGAATAAACCGTGGCCTGTTAAATGCGTTAGAATAAAAAAAACCTCACAGCAATAGCTTGTAGTGTAGCGAGGTAAAGAAGGGCCAAGTCGTCCAGCGTCTGAGACAAAGACAGGCCAGTAACCTGCACGGAGCATGAAGTCAACGTTTCACTGAACGAATAAACCAGAAATACATTTAAAAACTCATTTTAATTAGTAGCAGAACATTCATCATAAGCAGACTGCGTAAAAAAAATCTACAGTAATTAACTACTAATAATATAGTGTATTAATACGTACAGTATTTAAATAATTATAATATGCATCACAAATATGAAGCTATTTTAATATAATAAATATGCATAAATATATATATATATATATATATAAACCAAATTAATCAAATCCCATTTATTTTGACCTATTATTTTGTTAATTAAAATATCCTTTTCTTTGATTTTGCTTATATTAGCCTCGTTTTCCTGCTCACTACATTTTCAGTCTCTTCTGTTTAAACAACAGTTTTACATCACGCTGATCCTCACCATGCCCTTTAAGCTCTGGTCGGCGAGAGGAGAGCGGTTGCCGTGGAAATCGGGCCACACGTGCAGGTCCGTGGTCAGTCCGTCCAGCTTCTCCGGGTCTTTGGCCATTTCCTCCAGATGGCCGTTCAGGAAAGAGTAAATATGCACTCCGCTGAAAAGAGAAAAAAAAGAAAACGACATACACTTTCATATACGATGAAATAAAACCTGAGTCCCAAACCTGAGACTAGACCAAGTACAAATGCCAATAAGTCTGAGACAAGTCCAAGTCAATACAGGAAGATCAGACTCGAGTCGTCACACTTTTATTAAAATATATTTAGCAAACGGAGCGAGAAAAAGAAACAAACCGTACCTTTTCTCTGCTCGCTCTTTTAACTGAGAGAAAGCGGCGTGTCCTGTCACCACATGATCGATCTTGGGGGGGAAAAAAACAGAAAAATATCTATAAGCCCTATTTATACGCTATATGTCCAAAAGTATGTGCACCCCTAACCATCACACCCATATGGGGCTCTTCCTTACACTGTAGCTGAAGCACACAACAGCGCAGGATGTCTTTTTATCGTTTTAAGCATTACAGTTTCCCTTCACTGGAGCAACTTGCTCAAGCTATGCAACAAATCGAGTTGTTGGACTGACCAGTTTTCCTGTAGCGCTCTGACCGCCTTCGTTCAGCCACAGGTCTGGGACCATGGCGGACAGGTACGGACCCCACACTCCTGGAACAAACAGAGGCTTCTGGCTCACCTGCAACACACACACACACACACACACCCACCCACACACACACACACACACACACACACACACACACACACACCCACACCCACCCCTTAACCACAGCATCCAGAATATTTTGGCTCGTTTAGTGTAATACAAACATAATACAGTAATTACTATTAACTATAAACTCACAGCCATGTGACAGGATGATGTTCCACAGATCAGAGCAACGCGCGACGTGATTGGCTGATTTTCACATGGCAGGTGATGACCGCTTACGTCTGCTCCAATAACGCCTATCGGATAAACCGACAAATCGTATCTCAGCTGCTTTTCATTACACACATGCCTCATTGAGCTTTGACAACAGCCCTCTAGTGGTTAATCAGCAGAAACGGCAGTCTGTATAACCGACCCAGTCCTCCTGCGTGGGCGTCGATCAGAGACGCTCCCACTGCTGTCCCCGGCTCCAGACCCAAAGCTGCAGCTGCCTCCGGAGTCAGGCCTCCTCCGACCGGGCTGCCGGGACAACACGTCTGCTCTCCTACACACGACACAGAACACATGATAATATGTAAAGCAGTACAGGATAAACAGGTCAACACTGCTGGTGGAAAAATCAGAAAACCGGCCGTGCTCATGGAGGAGAGTGACGGAAGGCATGCTCGCTCTCCTGTCAATCACAGCAAAATTAGCCAATCAGCCGCATCCGTGAGCTCATGTATGTGTAAGAGGGCAGACGGCACGGGCTAGTGGGCGGAGTTAACCAGCGCTAATGTGAATCTTTTTCTAGGCTGTATGGTTTGGTACGGTATACCACCTGCGGATCCAGATAAGGAGCGTTCGTATGGTTTATACGTGTAAGACGTTTGCTTAAACACGGCTTACCGAGTTTTGAATGATTGTTCTCAATCAGGTCCTCGAGACCGACGGTGGCCCAGAAACTGTCGTCCCAGCCGTGTAGCGGAGAGTAAGTCCACTTACACACCACGGTGCACAGTGATCTAAGAGGTAGAGATAGAGATAGTCCAGTTTCTTTCACAAACGTCTGATCTTTTCTAATCACACCTTTCATATGTAAAGTAGCTAGATCGGATTGGATCGTAAATGAGAAGGGTTAGATGGGAATTTGTGTGGGTTTTTTTTTTTCCGATAACAAAAAAAAAGAACAATATATTCAGTGGAAGGATGGAGAAATTGGTGATATTTCTTGATATTGGGGGGGGGGATAACTCTCTCAGTATTGATTTACGGGTGAGATAACACTCTCAGAGGAAAGTACTATCCGCTCACTTCTGTATACACAGTAAGCTAGTATTCTGTATGCTAGTGTCGCTGTGATTGACAGAAGAGAGAGATTATGCCCCTCCCTCTCTTAGAGCAAGGCCAATTTTGCTCACTTGTAGGCGTCATTTACGGCTACAGACATAAATCGTCAAAGACAAACTGATCCAAGCTGAGCAAAAAAAACCCTCAGTGCCTTCTAAGGGACGTCAGAGTACTGAAAGGCAGAAACACACACCTGTCCACAGCGCAGATCTCAACAGGTTAACTTAATATCTGTGTGTGTGTGTGTGTGTGTGTGTTAAGAAAACTCACCTTACTAATGAACCTGTTGCCTTCCAGGACAAAAAGTCTGGCAGGTCGA
Organism: Parauchenoglanis ngamensis; assembly: GCA_030014255.1. Classification (NCBI taxonomy): domain Eukaryota; kingdom Metazoa; phylum Chordata; class Actinopteri; order Siluriformes; family Auchenoglanididae; genus Parauchenoglanis; species Parauchenoglanis ngamensis. The sequence continues at coordinate 1,808,391 of JAQMYM010000001.1, forward strand.
AGAAGTGCGCTGCTTCCTTCCAGCAGCTTTCTCTAAGATTCTAACAAAAAATATGAACGCAAACAAACAAACTAAAACACTCATCCAGAGTTCTTGCTGTTTCCTCCTGGGAAATGTTTCAACGTGTTTTCTTTTGCCCCAGATAGCCTTTGATCTCCTAGACCTTCTAAGTTCTAATTTTCAAAGGTGTTTTATAAAGAGAAATTCAGGAACGCATCAGACAGGCTGTTATGTCAAGAAAATAAACGAATATGTAAACAGATTTAGACTGGGTGATCTTTTTACCGATCTTCAGGTCTATAGCGTTCACAACACTTTGCTGGAAATGATTGTTTAGCGTGAAGTGTTCTTGTGCTAACGTGTTGCTGTATTGTCGTGAGGATGTAGCTGTTGTGTGTCCTTGCTGGTGCTGTTTATTAGATAAATGCGACCCGAGCTGACCTCTTTCAGCCACAGTAGCTTGGGCGGCTGCATTTCGGGAGACATCACGCCGCCTACGGAGCCCAGGACGGCGTGAGCCGTGGCTGTGATGCGGGACGCCTGTTCCAGCGCCCTGTGGTCCATCCACATGACCACGTTCCTCTCGCTGACACCTGGCAGAAGAGCAGCGGTGAAAGCGACGTGGATGAGAATATAGTACATCACATGTACATAACAATTGTCATCATTGGCAGCATGTCACAAAAAATTTACATATTCAAATTTGACACGAATTATTTATTATTATTCATTATTTATTACTCATTATTGATAAGAAAAAAAAAAGATCCATATTGGGCCTCATTAATGTGTAGAATATGCAGCTGGAAGCAAATTCTCCATCATTTGCACGCTGTAATTTGATTTTTGTTTTGTATATGTTAAATACACTTAGCTACAGAATTATTGGCACCCTTGGTAAAGGTGGTCTTAAACCTGTAATGGAAATGATTAAACAACAATAAACTGTGAGCAGGAAAAAAAAAAAGAAAGAAATCAACATTGCACAAGCCTGAGTACACTCAGCTTTGTCTGTTATGTTGCTTAGCAACTAAAGCGTACTGTTAATACATTCGGAAAGACCTGTTTGTTGTGGCACAGCTGTTTAACACCTATTGCTTTTAAAAAGAAATTTCCTACGCAATTTTGACCGAGGGTGCCAATAGTTCTGGAGCCGACTGTATACTCGGAGAGCCCTGCCTACCAGATGTCATTCGTGATGAACGTGAAGCACTCGGGTGCACACGCACGTCCTGAGCTACTCACCGTCTTTATTAACAGCTACAGGCTGAAAGCTCTGGTCCAGAACCACCAGAGAGCACGTGGCATCAAAGCCGATCCCTCTCACACGCTCCTTCATGATGCCTTCGGTCACTTTCTACAACAAGAGAACGAGAGAGAGAGAGACATTACACACATTTACAATCAGACACTTAGTCCAGACCTCTTGATCAGTAAAGGTAAATTGTACATACTGAGGTTTATGTAGGGAATAAAACACTTGGGGGCGGAGTTAAAAAGGACCCACCCATGAACCGTGCTTTTTTACCTTCACCGTGCTGCAGCATTTCCTCCAGATGTCGTCTGAAGATTGTTCGTAGTGGTCTGTCTGAGGCTGCCAGATGTGTATGGGTTCCTCCTCCGTGGCTGTAACGCGGCCGTCACGGGAAACCAGCGCGGCTCGAACGCTGCCGCTGCCCACGTCCACTCCCACGTAACACCAATCGTCCACGGACGAACAGCTGGTCATCGCACTGCGTATAAAAAGACACGTGCGTGTTATCGAAAGTGCATCTCATGCTCCGTACTAATACTTTAACCGACTCCTGGAGATGTTTAGTTAACATTTATGGAAGGAGTCTCCAGTGTCAGCGTTTTGTAACAATCAGGACAGAGGAGCTTACACTTTGGTTTTGACTTCAAGAGAGAGAGGCAAGGGAAGACTGTTTATAGCAAATAAACAAAAAGTCAAACAAAACACAAAACAAAACTTATAAATTAAATGATACCTAATATATACATTTCAGTCTCTTTTATCAGTTTCTGATGTTTCATATTAGAACTGAACAAGCCAGATGAGGCTAGAGATTATAAAACTTTTTTTGTTTTTGTAATCAAGTACAAAATTATAAATAACAAATACAGTTTTTTTAATATGGTATAAAAGCACAACTTTCAGTAGGCGGGCCAGCTGGTCACGTGACCAGAGTCAGTCAGTTCAAAATGTACCTTTAGGAAGAATAACAAACAAAATACACCTGAAACCACAATTATATAAATAGATTTCTTTTCAGATTCACTACAATTCGGCACATTTCATTTCTAAGGTTAAAAATCCCAGAAATCTCACTCATTAGTGTTAAAACAACTAACTAAATAACGGAAGCATTGTTTGTGCTGTTTGACTGTATCCCACTGTCAAGCAGAGAAACATAACGCAATAAAGCTGCTAGAATGTCTAAACATGTTATAAAGATGCTTTAATAGCAGCGTTATATCACATTAACTCATTAAATTTGAATTATTTTACCCGGAAATGAGACGCGCTGATTTTAAAACACAAAACTCAAACAGTTATCAGTAAACCGAACAGACTTCGAACTACGGCGACGGAGAAGGACCAAACCGCGAAGCAGAAATACACAGCGCCGTGACGTCACTGAGGCACGGCCACGGGAAATGATTAAATAATAATAATAATAATAATAATAAAAAAAAAGAAACAGATGTTTGCGTTATTAATAGCAAACATATAAACAAATTATAAATTATTAGGATTGTTGTTACTTAAAAAATATATTCATATATACAAATGTGTGCATTAATATTTAACAATACTACTCCTACTCCTACTCCTACTAATAATAGTAATTAAAAGAAGAAGAAATAGTTAATTGTTAATAATATAATTATATATAACATATAAAATAATAGCGCTCCCAGTATGCAGTGGTTAGACACTTCCAAAAGGAATCCCGAGAGCATCATGTTAATCTAATTACTTTCTTTTTTTTACGTTTCATCCTGAGTTGTTACAGTACATATTTCACACGTTCAGAAGGCTTGTTCTTTACATTTAGTCATTTGGTAGACGCTACGCTCTGAGCGACAGAATCTCATAAAACCTGCCAGCACATGAAGTCGTAGGTGTTTATGAACAGACGAGTCATCTCAGTGATTCATCAGAGTGATTCATGACAGATGTGCAGCCAGACAGGTTTCACTGTAGTGCAGGAGTGTGAGCGCTGAGAAAGTGTGTGTATCTCACTGTGTATATCTGTGTGTAGCTCATTGTGTATCTCTGTGTGTATCTCCCTATGTTTCTGTGTATCTCTCTGTGTACCTCCCTGTGTCTCTGTGTATCTCCCTGTGTTTCTTTATATCTCTCTGTGTATCTCCCTATGTTTCTGTGTATCTCTCTGTGTACCTCCCTGTGTCTCTTTATATCTCTCTCTGTATCTCCCTGTGTCTCTTTATATCTCTCTGTGTATCTCCCTGTGTCTCTTTATATCTCTCTGTGTATCTCCCTGT
>JAQMYM010000001.1:1831311-1845904 GCA_030014255.1 Parauchenoglanis ngamensis
CCCGAAGATGCTGGGATTGGCTCCAGCTTCCTCGCGACCCAGATGGATAAAGCGGTATAGATAATGGATGGATGGATGGATGGATGGAAAACATACTTGTGATTCCTATATTATGGGATATATATGCTCCATTTCTGCTAATAGATCCTCAAAATCCTGCATAGTGGACCATTAAATGAAACCTTAAAAAAAAAAAAGCTCTGGAATCTTCTCATGAGGAAAGGACATCATTGAAAATTTGGTTGTAATCAGATTGATTCTAGACTTGATTCTAGTATTTCCAGTGTTATGAACAGGGAAGACTAATACATTAACTTAAGAGCTAACTAGTTAGCTAGCTAACAATAAGTGGCTTGTTGGAATGTTTGTTAGTCAGCATAGCTACTTTATAATCAGTGTCTACAGTGGTAGCCTACTTCTTTCACTAGCTTTATTCACTATCTAGCTCTTAAGAGGGGCCGTATTATGAAAAACTCACGTTTTCAGTGCATTTGCGTATCCAACCCACAAACTCTGAAATAAGGCAACTCAGTTGGGTTCTTCTGGGCTACCAATTTCAGAAAATGTGTGCTTGAACAAGCCATGCAGATTGGCTCCCCTTTCTATGTCACAAGGTAGAATAAGTAAGTAGAATTATACCACTCCCATCTGATTATCTCCACTCACGGCTTGAGAAGCTGGGGAACGTCATGAATATTCATGAGGAAAGTTCTACCTGATTGGCTGGCGGAAGAGGGGGGTGAGGTGAGCAGGGGTTCATTATCATTTAAATGACCAGACACTCATACCGGCTGTTCCGGACAGGGCTGCTTAGTGTTTTAGTGTTTAGGGTGTTTTATTCTTGGGGTATTTTGGCTAAAGCATGTCCCAGATTTCATTAAGACCTCAAGGAGCTGTGTCAACTTCACCTGAGCCTCACAACAGAGCCATATCTCTGGGTAAGGATGTTCTGGTGTTGGTTTCCCCTCATCAAAAATGGTAAAAGCAGATGTATAGATGCTTTCAACCAGGTCCTCTTCTTTGGAAGGCGGTGGAAATAAGTTCTATGATGTCCCACAACACTCCAGTTGTTTTTTGTTGTGTTCCAGCAAAATACTTCTCTTCTTCCAATTACTGTGACACCCTGTAATTGAACATATTATGTTACTCATATTGTATGTGTATTATCACTGTGGTCTTAATCTGGATTAATGGATAAACTGTTGTACTGGAATTTCCAACCCAAAGGCAGAAGAAACAAACTCTTGAAAGTGGCGCAGTAAGGTGAATAAAAAGTTGGGCATTGGTTTAAAATAAGGAGGGTTGGAGTTAAAGGCATTTCAGTGTTTTCAATGCATTTGTAACTCACCTCGCTGTAAGTGAGCACTCGCACTTACAACCTGATCCATTAACTGTGAGATTCCATTTAAAAACATTGCTACAGCTCAGTATGAACAGTGTGGAATATACACAGGCTATTAAAGGTGGACCAATTTGCCATTCAGGTCCCATTTAGCCCTAACATTTAAATGCAATCCATATCTGGATCTCTTATTTAAATAATGAATGCTCAAATGTTGCCCCTTATTTTTCCGTTTGCATCGCGACAGGATCTCGTTTCATGTGCAAACCTGGTCAATTGCTGGGACGTGAACCAGCTGTAATAGTCTCACTGAAATGAACTGCGATAAAACATGGCAGGTGTAGGATGACCAGAGATGATTAGAGTCTCTAGCCAGCACCTAATTTTCCTCTGCTGAGGAAAAGGTCATCCTAGTTATCTATCAGGGGGAAACGAGTTGTTGGGGTTTTTTCATACAAGATAAATGAATGGCATACTTCAAAACGAGCAGCCATATGTTCAGCTTCATCTGCTAAAGCTGCAGCCTGCAGGGTTTTTGATATAATCTGAAGACCTTAATATGAACCCACTGTAGGGACTGTATTCACACCTGGCTGACTCTCCCTGTGATCCAATCACAACGTGAGCCAGACCACCTGCAGCTTTCTCATCGGATCATACTGGGACGCCTGTGCATTTCCACATGCTTCATTTTATCCAGATGAGAACACGTTTTAATGCAATAGGACCACAGATTGCCATTTTCTCATTCATCAGTAGCCACCAGGCAACTCTATTAAAGGCCCAAGAGACCGCAGTGCTATTTCATTCTGACAGAGCCATCCATTCCCGTGTCGTCTTGCTGTCATATTTATGTACATATTTACTCATCGTAAGCACTACTTGGAGATACGGAATCAATAGCACTGCAACATCAATCTGTGAGCCGGACAGTGGCATGCAGGTCTCATTATGGCTGATCTCTGCGTCTTCCTTCATATGAGCCAATGTGCTTCAGGGACTCATGTGATTTATCTGTCAAAGCGTAATGCTTCAGGCAGGCACATTAAAAAAACACATGGCTTAAACCTCATCGGAACAGAGCTGCCTTCCAAAGAGTCTACATGACGGAGTCATACGGGAGCAGAGAAAGAAGAGCAGCTTGACACATGGAGACATCTCATGAGGGCAGGGAGTGAGTCCGCATATGCTGCAAGACTACTTTTTAAGGAAAATTCTAGTGGGTTTTTTTTTTTTTTTTGTCTTCACCAGATCTGTAGCACATGAGCACTATCCATAGATAAGATTTTACAAAACATTTTCCCATAAATAAGGAAGAAAACAGTAAAATTGACACCTGTTGTGGAACTCTAGGGGCACTTGTTAAATCAGTAAACAATCAATATATACGTTTATAAGATATATAATATTTATATATAAGATATAAGTTTAAAGATGGGCAGTGGGTGGTGCAGTGGTTAGCGCTTTCGCCTCACAGCAAGAAGGTCCTGGGTTCGATCCCCGGGTCGCCCAGGGTGCCTTTCTGTGCATGTGTGGGTTTCCTCTGGGTGCTCCAGTTTCCTCCCATGGTCCAAAGACATGCAACTTAGGTCAACTGGCTACTCTAAATTGCCCATAGGTGTGAATGCGAGCGTGTGTGGCTGTTTGTCTGTGTTGGCCCTGTGGTGGAGTGGCGAAATGCCCAGGGTGTACCCCGCCTCTCGCCCGAAGATGCTGGGATTGGCTCCAGCTTCCCCGCGACCCAGATGGGTATAGATGATGGATGGATAGATGTATATGTATAGCTAAGTGAAAATGTGAAGAATGAAAAAGTACGTTTTTTTCTTTGGATTGCAATTCAGTAAGAGTACACATATTCCTTTTCAATAATACCTAAGTAAAGCATAAATATGCCAAAATATTATACTAGCAAAGTACAATTACTCAAGTATTTTCCACCCCTGATGCCCATATTCCTCCTCATCACTGTATCCTAAAGCAAAGTAGCTTCACATTCACAAAGTGCCAGGAAACAGAAGGCAGCAAAGCAGGAAGGCACACTCCGTGCCAAACCTCTTTATGCTCTTTCCAGACTGTGGGTTCTCTTGCACGGGAGTCTCTAAGGAATAGATGCATACTATCTAGGCTGTCATGGGTGATGGAGGGTACCGTTCAACTTTGCCAGAAATGTGACGTCCCATTATTTCTACCTAACATTGACTCTCAGCCCACTTCTCTCTTGTCTCCCACACAGCCGCACATGCACGTGAAAGATGACTCTCGAAACCTCAAGACATTTGTCATGACTCCAGGTCCTAATGGAAAACCTCGTTCTGAACCAATAGGTTCATGTTACTTCTCTCTCTTCAGGAAATACATTTGTCCGCAAATTGCACTCGCTTGCGTAAAACTCACACAAATGACATAGTTGCTGTCCAATATTTGTATGTGGTTAAGTGCAATTCAAGCAGACTTAGCTATCAGCATTTTTCAAATCAGGTTTTGCTTTAGAGGAGTCAAATACATCGTTAACCGATTCAGGGAATTCCAGAGGTCTGCATGCATTTGCATACAAGTAATTCAAGATTTTCCCAATTTCTTTGTTTATAGCAGGTTAATGAAAATTTCCTCGGGCCTCTTAAGCAGTAACAAGCTTCCCTTTCTGTTCTGAACCAATGTAGTAAAGCACCACTTTAAAATAAAATCTCATTTCTTTTCATTCCACTCCAGCAAGGTTTTGGCAACATAGATGGTGAGCACTGGCTGGGTCTGGAGAATATTTACAACTTAGGCAAGCAGGGAGATTACAAGTTGCTGGTGGAGCTTCAGGACTGGATGGAAAAGAAGGTTTACGCAGCCTACAGCAGCTTCCATCTGGAGCCTGAGAGTGAATCATACCGCCTCCGTCTGGGCACTTACCAAGGCAATGCTGGAGATTCTTTAACCAGCCATAATGGCAAACAGTTCACCACGCTGGATCGGGACAAGGACGCCTTCTCAGGTTGTTACTGATTTAGACATATGAGTGCTTCAGTGATGGCTAAAGATATGAAATATCTATCAAAAAAACTATTAAGTTTTGAGCAATACATTATATCACAAGGTCTCATCAATGGCATAGTAAAAGAATGATGTGGGGCAAATTATCGTACACAAACACTGAACGACAGTTGTCAAGTTTGTAACGCTCTGCTGACTTCATGCCAGGTTTTCTTGGAAAAAACAAATATTTTAAACATAAAAGACCATCTCCAATACCACCCCATTTTATCCCAGCCACCTCTGGTGTGCTGTATGTTATAGGTTTCTCCTGTCATCCTTCTGATTGCGTAAAACTGCAGTATTCCGGTTCAAAGTACAAACTGTCTTACACATCCTGTCTAACTTCATTACAGGAAACTGTGCTCACTACCATAAAGGTGGCTGGTGGTACAATGCATGTGGCCAGACCAATCTCAATGGCGTCTGGTACTCTGGCGGCGTGTATCGCAACAAGTTCCAAGACGGCATCTTCTGGGCGGACTATGGAGGAGGCTTCTACTCCATGAAAGCTGTACGCATGATGATCAGACCTATCGACTGAAGCAAAAGCAAAGCCAAATCCTGAACATAGTTTAACACCTCCATCTCTGTGCATATGCAGTGGCAAAACTGGAACTTTAGAAGAATTGGGAGAGAATTCTCAATTTCACATTCAAGTATCTAAAATGGCCATCTTCATCAGCTGTACCAGTTCAGGTCTTTGGAGGTTCCCCTGCACACAAGGCATTTATACACACAGCATCATGATTAGATACCAAATCAAAAGTACATGCAGTTTTATGGTTATATTTCTCCATCGGGGACACTGTTAAAATGCCTTTGCTGTTAGCGTAGAGCTTATGAAATCATTATTTTTTTAAATTATCCTTCCACTTTTCTGTGGTTACAATAGCCCTAGAAGGTATGCCCAGATTTCTAAATTCAATTACATATTATTTGTATAGCACTTTAAACAACAGGCATTGTCACAAAGCTTTCTATTTAGATTTCGATCAGAATTCCTCGCCACAAATTCCAGCTCCTCGATGATGATACACAGATGTTCGCATCTAACTGTGAAATAATCTTTCTGGCAGGTCTCGGGTCTGCCTGGGGGTCTCCGTCCAGTGCGTGATACAGCTCTAGTGAGAGCCTTGTAAGGTGCCAAAACCCCCTGAACTGGCTCCTTAGACTCTTTCCCCTCCAGCATTTCCTTTTCAAGTGTCTAGTCCATCTAAGGGTGCATATAGGCATCGGTTAGTCAGGTTGAATTGAAACCTGGTATATTTTCCCCCTGGTGCACCTTTTTTAGCAGGTGAGTTCACAGCAACCACACTTGGGTGTGTCCCAAAAGAACTGATCTGGGAGCATTTAAGCAAGATGGTCTCAGTCTGCATCTCAAGCGTGGTTCGATCGCAGTTAAAAAACGATTCAACTCTGAATCAACCCGACTGCAGGAAGTAAATCAAACATGTTATGTTTTTTGGACTGGCATTGTACCAGATCCCCATCCTTCATCTTACAGGTGGTGTATTTGCAAAATCTAAAGACTAAAAGAAAAATCTGTATCTGGCAGGAGCTTTCAGTGAAGCAGAATACATCAAATCTGACAAAAAAAAAAAAAGAAACAGAATAAGGATGCCATAAAACTAAATTGGTGGCAATAGAGTAGATTTTGTCTAAAAGCATAAAATAAGTACAGTAGATAACAACTCCTTCAACTTCAGATATGGATTTGGAAGCTGCAAGATGGTCAATAATTAATTTCACGTCACATTCAACAAAGAAACAGGGGAGCTTATCCAGATCTCTGCTCAGTTTACGTTACTCTGTCTCTGCTGAATAAATGTTGCTTTCTGTGATGACGTGTATAACAGTTTATATATTATTTTGACATGAGTCTTCTCACGTTCAGCAACCCAGCCTGCTTTATGACTGGCTGGGGTTGCACTCTAGACTGCCATGGTTTATTCAGATCCAAACAAGCTCTGATGAAGTCAGAGTGCTGTGGAAAAACAACACCTCTTTGTGCAATTAGTTTAAATCAAATCCAGTGTTGGAGGTTTTGACCATATAAAAAAAGCACACTAGTCAAAAAAGAAGACAGAATTATGGCCTGATTTTTGGTCGTCTTTTGAGATTTAAAAAAAAAAAAAAAAAAAAGGAAACTGCAGACCAAGCAAAGGGCCTCCGAGGGGTACGGACACAGACAATGAGAAACAGATTGTTCAAAACCCAAATAGAACTTGGAGAAAAAAATACGGAAAGTGAGGAGAGTTGGTGGAGGTGGGGGAAGAATGGTGAAAAAAGGAAGTGAAGTTGAACTTTGCAGAAAGTTTTTTTTTTTACCCGCCTCTAAAATACAAAGACATTCACATTCTTTCCAGGAGAAAGCACGGTGAAAGTTGTGCTTGATCTCAGGAGACGCAAATCCCTGTGGGCGGTAATCACAAGCGAGTTCGAAACCATCCTGGAGTCCGATTCTTGGACCGCAAGGACTTAAAGGAGCCTCAAATGTCAACGTAGTTTGAATGTTCTCTGGCGTCAAAATATTATGCATCCCTGACCTCAACTAGGCTGTCAGGAATATCACATTGCTAGAACCTTCGATAACGAAAATAAAGTTCTCTTGGACACTGATCAGTGTGGTGGATCGCTATGTCAATAAGTTTAGGTTATTCATACATGACCTGTAGGTTTGTCAAACACATCACTCACCACCAAGTAGTCAGCTAATATCTTTGTGCTGACAGAAGGTGGGACTGGATCCTAACATTTTTTGTCTTTATTTAAAGCTCTTCTATGAAGCAGAACGTTCTGTGGTAAAATGTTTTAGCAGTCTTGGATTTTATGGGGTGTTTGCTAGACACTCTTGAAATAACACAGATTTTCTTTCGTTTTTAAACGGAAAAGGTCCCATCATTCCTGACACAGCATGGCATATAAGATATTATTTATATAACATATTTCCGTAACTAAGAGTTAAATTTAATCAGCTCTGAATAGTGAGAAATACAATTTTTATAATGCAATGTTGTTGCTGACCTTATAGTGACCAATTTGACTGCAAACCACACACTTGTCATGTTAAATGTAGCTGAGTTTAATAGAAAAACAGATGGGAACTGAATCACACACACACACACACACACACACACACACACACACACACACACACAGCAATTTAAACTTTAAACAGTTTTATGGAGAGGTTTATTTTTATATAAACATGTTTAAACCAGTTCACTGAAAGTTTCAGGGAAAAGCAATTACTCTGGATTTGGAAATGTACTGTGGCCTTAACGGGGTCATACAAAATGCAAGACTTATCATTTATAATTTGAATGAACTCAAATTAGTCACGCCCACCCTATCAAGTGTTGATTGGGTGAAGTTTTTTCCATACTAATCTATATTTTCCTGCCTTATTAACTTTGATGTAAGTGAAAACTAACTTGTTTCACGGATGTGCCACAATATTAACTGTAACTATGAGTGGATAAGAACTACAAAATGCTGTTGCTTACTAAATAAAAAGATTTTTATTTTATTTCCATTTGACAGAAGTCATGATAAGTACTATCATGATTTGTTTCACTCCACAACTCATTGTTCAACACTGTAGCATGCAATTAAGAAAAAAAAAGGAAAAAAAAAATTCCTAAAAGGTTCACTCATTGTAATGACACCATTCCGATGTGAATATACTGCATTTCTGGTTACAATTAAAAATAACAAAAAAAAAAAAAGTATATAAATTGAGAGGCCAAAGACTCATTCTTGTGGTACACAGCTATTGGTCATGATGGCTAAAGATATAGCTGAGTCAGGCCTTACAGTGTGTGGCCTGTCAGTGAGGAAGCTGTGTATCCAGTGGATGATTGGTGGAGGGATTTTGGAGACATGACTGCGCTCCTGTTCTGGCTTCATGGCCAAACTGGTGGTGATCCAGCTGTGGACTGACAGCTGGATGGATAGATTTCAGCACCAGATACGCCAGGTATTACTGGACTGATTTAGTTTTGTCCATGGTTTCTTAGATTCTTGTATGATGGATTTTTCCAGAGGATGACTTGTGAGGCAGTGTTGAGGGAAAGGTAAGCATCTTTCTTGGGCTCCTTCTGAAGCAGGCCTTGACTGAGTTGCACTTTCTTAAACAGATACCAGACGTCATCTTGCATGCTTTAAAAAGCTGTCAGAATACTAGTCCCTTCCCATACAATTTGCGCAGACATATAAGTAAGAAATAAAACACATTTGGGATGATGTGATGTAGGCCATGTGAAGTGAGTTATGGGATAATGGTGCCAGTGTTGCCAACACTTTTCAGAGGAAAATAGTCTTTGGAGGTGCCAGATGATCTCATATACTAAATTGCATATTCACTGATTCTTCATATTACACATTAGGATATTCATTATATGGCCAAATGTTTGTGGACATCTGACCATCAGACCCGTATGTGGTTCTTCCACAATCTCTTGCCACAAAGTTGGAAGCACACGATTGTCTAGAATGTCTTTGTATTTGTATGTATTGTACTTTAGCATTACAATGCTCCTTCACTGGAACAAAGTTTTTCCAGCATGACAATGCTCCTGTGTACAATGTCAGCACAATGAAGATATGCTGTGGAAGAACTGGAGTGGAAGAACTCAACCTGCACACAGCTCTGAGCTCAACCGCACTGAACACCTTTGGGAGGAACTGGAACACTGACTACACCTCAGGTCTCCTCACCCAACATCAGTGCTTGACCTCACTAATGTTCTTGTAGCTAAATGAGCACAAATTCCCAAAGCCATGCTCCAAAGTCTAGTGGAAAGCCTTTCCAGAAGAGTAACAGCAATGGATATAATGGTCAGGTGTCAGGTGAGGGCAGTAGTGATCGGAAGGTCGTAAGTTCAAATCCCTGCACTGTCAAGCCATCGCTGATGGGCCCTTGAGCAAGGCCCTTAACCCTCAACTGCTCAGTTGTATAAATGAGATATATGTAAGTCGCTCTGGGTAAGGGCGTCTGCCAAATGACATAAATGTAAATGTGTCCACATTCTGCTCAAACTCATTATATTTGTTTGTTGGCTATTAGAGGCTTGGCTTGACTGATAAAAAGGTCGTGATTTCAAAGCATAGCATCATTAGATGCAATTGTTGAGCCCTTAAATAAGGCCGTTAACCTTCAACTGCTCAGCTGTGTCTTGTCTCAATTGTAAGTTGCTTTGGATAAAAGCTTCAGCTAAATGAGTAAAACATAAAAGACCAGAGATCATTGCCCCTGATATGGTTAAGACCTTCAACTGCTCCATGCAGCTGTGAAACATTTGATGAAAAAATAATAAGGCAGGCCAACCTTGCACTCATCTTAATATCTTACAGATGTTAGACAGATGTTAGAATTTCTCTCTAGTAATATATAGGTTAATTGGTTTCATTTCATATTCTGGGAAATCATTCTGCTATTGTGTGTGATTATTTATGACAGAACAAGCCAAAAGTCAAGCCCATGCAATAGGAGAAAAAAGAAGGGGCGTTACTGTTAGTCTTTCAGCTGACGTTTGCCAGCTCACTGTGAAATTCTGCTTGGTCAACAAGTTTAACAAGAACCATTAAGCTAGAGATGGAAGGAGTAAAGGGAGGAGATCTCAAAGCCAAGGAATGTTCAGCCTTATAAACAGAATTGGTCTTGATTTTGGCAATGTATTGACTTCTCTCATGAACTGTGGATTAAGTCCCACTCTAGCTAGCTAAAGATGGCCACTTGATTGTAAATCCTACTAAATCTCATCCTCTCGTGCCTCTCAGATCAGATGAATGCAGTCTTTTGTGCATGACGTGCCAAAAATGAGCAATTAGCTAGCTTGTATGGTCAGATTTATCATCATGCTAGCTAACATTAGAGAAATGAGGAGTAATGATGTTGCTAGTTAGCTTAGCTATTATTTTTCCCATGTTCATTGGTTCATTGAAAGAGCCACTTATTTTCACTGATTAAGACAAAGTAGGTTTGGTATCACAAAACACATACTCGTACTCATACAGTGTCTGAAAAATATAATATTTATGTAGCTCTGATTAATATGATGGTCCTACTCAGTCACATCTTACAGTAAATCGAAGATATTTGTTAAAGAAGTACTGGAAGTCCACAATCAGAAACGCTGGAAATACAGATACTTAAAAAGCAGACATCTGTACTGTAACAAAGTAACTGTAATCCTTCTTCCTGGATGGATAAACAGTTAAACTGGAAGGTGCTGGAGAATGTCTGGAGAGACAGAATGAGCCAATTCACCCTGTTTTTGCTCCACAGACTTCAAGAATGTTTGCGTGTAAAAGGGAAATATTGAGACACAGGATATGTAAGCCTTGTTTTACAGAGACTGTGACAGACGCCAACAATTGCTTATTATTCATCCCAGCAGGACATGAACAGCATAGCACAGTTTACAGCACAGCATGCACATATCTCAAACCCAGTTTATGGATCTGATGTTTAATGATGATTTTAATTCTTCATGAGCAAGAATAAATCACTGAACCTCCAAAATGGCAAGGCGTCACTATATGCAAACTTAGTAACTATCAACTAGAGAGAAATATCATGTGGAGATGCGAGAAGCCAAAAAGTCCACATTTAGACAGTTCTCAGCATGCATGTGTGCACTATAGAATCTCCATGGCCTGTTTTTACTTGGCAGCTCAGCACTATTTAGGTTGATTTATGAACCGAACCTTTTGGACGAGTCTTTGCTATAGCTGGACACTCCTCTAAGGAAAGACACTTAGATGGAGAGTTAACTGTTAATCTCCATATTCTGTGGCTGTGATTCTAAGATTTGGTAGATTTGTCCCATCAAGACCAAACTTTCATGTAGAGTCATTTCATAACTCTGAATACATACAGCATAAACAAACGTCCAAGGCCAACGGGTCAGTGTCCTCTCCGAAACATGGTAGACCGACGTATACTTGGACTTCATTGGGGGTTTCTCTGGGCGGTCTACACAAAAGAAAGTTCAGCCAAATGTGAAACAGTGATGAAATCTATGTTTACTAAAACAGCAAAATGGAGAACGTAATTGATATGACTCACAACACTGTTGGTTGTTTATTCTGGACAAATGAACAAGTCTCTTGTTATCTTCTCAGTCTGGAGAATTTTCCAGTCCGTTATACCACAGCGCTGTTGATTTCTTGATTCTGATTGGTCAGAAGGAAAGAAGTGCTGGCTGTAATTCAAGTGGTCAGGAGGAACTCTGGTGCATACAGGGTGCATAGACAGTCAGTATATGCAAGAAACCTTAGTTAGTATAGCTCCATTTAACTACATTAGCATGTCCGTGAACAGGAGCCTGTTGCGCAGAGAAGGTCCGTCTATGACTGAGGTCTGTTCAGAAACCCCGGGTGGAAAATTTCCTTTCCTTGGTTGGCTAAACATCTCACTGAGTCACAAACACTGCCATCGCATCAGGCCACTTCTACATACAGGACTCGGTGTTGAAGTCCAGAAGCATTAAATAATAACCTCTCTCTCAGGAGGAGCTAAAGGAGTAAAGGTGTCATCTTTGGCTTTGCTCTGTTTGCCCTGGAAGACATCTGACTGGTGTGAATGGAGACATTTTGTGGGTTTTAGGAGACTGAGCTAAGCCTGAGGTCTTTTGACATGGCATCTGCTGAGTGGAAAAAGAGCACCAACATACGTGAGCCACTAAGCTATGAGCTCTGTGTGGCAGTCACTTCATCCTAAACATACAGAACTGAATTTATGTTATGGGAAATTAGCACTGGGAAGTCTTGTGACCAATTTTAACCCGGCTCCAAGTTCCAAGTCCTTTTTAAAAATTCAAGAGGGAAAGTGTTAAAATTCAAGCTATTACTGTTATGACCCTTGGCAGTTGCTAGGGTTTAGAAAAAGATTAAAAAAAAAAAACCATACTTATATGTTTTGTTATGAAATATCACCAGGATAGACCAGTGTAGGTTCTGCTTCACTGTGAAGCTCTATTTTCATATCAATACCAGAAATGGGGCAACACTTTGGAATTGCTTAGCGATAGATTGTAGAGGGTTTGAAAGTGGACTTCCCCATATATGTAAAGTGCCACCCCAGATTTCTCCAGATTTGTTTAGATATGGCAGGGATGTGGCATGGCTTGAACGTTATTGAGTAGATCAGTCAAGCAGATCAACATGATGTGACTCTGACTTCAGAAGGAAATACGTCAACATCCCGAAACAAATCACAGCAGTTTCATAGGGATTTAAGAGAGTTAATGGATCTCGCTGACGTCCTGTAGATCCCTCACAGTTCCAGGGTCCTCGGTTCAGTTCTCAACTTGGGTTTCTATCCCTGTTGTGTTTTGCATGTTCTCCGGAGTTTCCTCCAGCTTATCTGGTCCCCTACCACCTCTCAGAAACCTACTGGCGGGTAGATTAGCCATGCTAAATTGCCCCTAGGTGTGATTGATTGTTTCAAAGTGTGTGTGCACGATGCCCAGTATTAGACTGATGTCTCATCTAGGGTATTCCCTCCATCCAGATTTACTGCAGCCCTGACCAGGATAAAATGCTTACTGAAGATGAATGAATGAATAAATGAATTGCAGACACATTTTTGCTTGTTTTTTTTGGACTGCTTGACTTTGTAGTATTTGGATCAGTGTATCAGATCCTATGACAGCTGTTTATTAGACATTTTTCTAATGTGGATCTTTTAAAAATAACCTGGAATTGGCTGAAATCTCAATATTTTGGTGATGTGTGAAAACTGCTTTTTCTTCTAGACCCTTAAATTGACTTCTCCCACCATAATGTTTGACTATAAACATTATAAATAATAAAACATTTCTACAAATGCTAACTGTTTTACTTTATTAGACACTTGGATGATAAGTGTATGTTAACCATATGCAAACCTTAGCACTTGTAATAAAAATAACTGTTGTAATATTAAGTGCATGTCATGGACTTCTGTTTTGGAGACAAACTGTAAAATAGACCCACATTTTATTTATTTATGTTTTTTTTATTTAGAAACCAACCAAAGGGGGTGCAATTATCTGTAAAATTTGAGCAAGATAAGCCAGTTTTCATTCATTATTCATCCTAAAATACTTGTAAGCACATTTAGGTGAGGTCTAATGAACATATGCATTATTTAGAAGAAACAAGAAACTCACTGTTCCTCCACATTACTGTACAGCTCTGCCAAATCCTGATTAATGATGCACAAGTTTTCCAGGATTTAAAAAAATTATCTTGCTGATCTGCCTTTGAGACTGTGGTGGATTACTTTTTCCAGTCGTATCAGCAATCCTAAAGTTAGACATTGTGTGAATTTAGAATCTTAAAAACAGGAAATGGGTCATACTTCTTTTAAAGGCGAGCTTCAGAGCAACTTAATAAGCAATTCAGGATCGATTCAGACTGTTTAGTTGAATAACGTTACTTGAGACACTAATAATAAATGTATCCAAGAAAAGGAAAAAGCAACACTTATTTGTTTTGTTTGCCTTCACTTTTGATACCAGAACCAACATTCAAACCAACTAACATGATAATATTAATTTGTTGTTTTTACTTCATTTACTATATTTCCAGCTGTATTGAGGTTAATGTTGGAAACAATGAATAACAACAGTGGCTCAACTGAAGCCATCTACCAGGATAAATTCATTAAAGCTGATGAATGAACTGTAAATTGCAACATCAACAATAAAAAGCCTAATAAATAAACAAACAAAAACAGGGCAGACATACCAAAAGGCTACGTCCGGTTTGAAAAAAAGTTGAAAGAGTCGACTTTTATTGGTGAGCTGAACCAAATGAGTCAGATACTGAGTGGAATTCCCATCACTATTTTCCAAGAGTGTGATTGTGGACAGACGTGCATGATCGGAAGTCTGGTGATTGTGTATGGAGATGGGTGTTTGCTTCAGTATCATGTGCTGTGACATGGAGTATGTCTGAGATTAACCCATATCCCTGCTCATTCATGCGTCGTGGCGTTAGCACAATTAGAACATCATGATGACACAGACCAAACGCTTTAGTTAATTAATGATCATTTCAAAAAATCAGAACGGAGAAAAAATGTGACCACAGTGACATTTATTGTGGAATGGTTGTTGATGGCGGGCCAAATTTGATATTTCAACTGATATCTCTCTAGGGTGGCACGGTGGTGTGGTGGTTAGCACTGCCGCCTCACAGCAAGAAGGTCCTGGGTTCGATCCCCGGGTCACCCAGGGT
>JAQMYM010000001.1:1846004-1869175 GCA_030014255.1 Parauchenoglanis ngamensis
TTTTGTAAATTGATAAAAATAAACAATCATTATTTATATTTCTGAAAGCATTCTTTGTTTACAGCATTTTTTCACACTTGCCGAAAACTTTTGCACAGTACTGTACATGAAAACAAATAAATGCAACAGGCAACAACTGTTGAATTCTCAGTGCTGATTGGTCAGTAGGTGTTGATTTATTTTCTATAGCAGCAGCTCAGACAATAATACACCTGTATTTGTTGTTGGTATTGTGACACTGTGATACACTTCAAAAAATGCCTTGATAGGAAAACAATCAAGTTTGTGATAGGAACAGTAATGCCAACATCGTCCATCATTTATTATTTACCTGTAATAGCACAACTTGTAGTCACTAACAAACTGAATACTAAGCATGTTTTACAGTATGACATGAACAGAACAATAATCATTAATAATCATTTCCGACATAATATTATTTTTAAAAAACTTTAAAAATAGATATAATAAAGTCAAAATGCAATACTGAAACCAGAAAGAAACACTAATTTGTTGTTTGTTTTCCCAGGAGAAAATGAAGTTCCAGCACATGGCTGCTCTGCTTCTCCTTCTTCAACTCTACCAAAACGCTGTCCTGAGCATCAGCACCTCCTGCCCTCCACCATGCCAGTGTTTCTCTGCAACAACTGTCATTTGCTCAGATCAGCTGATGGAGTATTTTCCAGTGGACATCCCCATACAAGCGACAACACTGATCGTGTTAGCATCTGATCTGAGAATGATCACCATTCAGGAGCATCTGGGAAACTTGACCAAGCTTGTATTCTTGAACAACCCAGTGAAGAA
This sequence comes from Parauchenoglanis ngamensis, assembly GCA_030014255.1. NCBI lineage: Eukaryota > Metazoa > Chordata > Actinopteri > Siluriformes > Auchenoglanididae > Parauchenoglanis > Parauchenoglanis ngamensis. The sequence continues at coordinate 1,846,812 of JAQMYM010000001.1, forward strand.
TGTCTCACACTACGCCTTTAAAGGTCTGACAAGCCTAGAGGAGCTGGAGATTAGCGGGAGTCCTTTCTTGGCCTTAGAAGCCGGAACCTTTAACAAGTTGGACAAGCTCACCAAGCTTCTTCTCAATAATAACAAGATAATAATTTTAGCACCAAGCCTTTTTGACTCACTTGACAAGCTTGAGATACTTCAACTAAGAGGAAACCTGCTCACAAGTCTCCACAGGGATTTGTTTCACAAACTCTCCAACCTCCAAGAGCTCAATCTATCCTCCAACAAGCTTTCTACAATAGACATGAGTGAGCTGAGTAAGCTGAAAAAGCTGGATTTAGGCTTGAACCAGATCACTAGTCTGTCCCTGGACACCTTCAGTGGAAACCCTAAGCTGCAAATTCTGTCCCTGCAGGGAAACTGGATTACTAAAATTTCTCCAGGCATCTTTAGCGATCTGAAGAACTTGGAGCAGTTGAATCTCAGAGATAACAAAATAATGGTGCTGTGTGAAAGATTATTCCCTTCCAGTCTGAAGAAGCTCACTCTCAGAGGGAACTTGCTGAGCCAATTATCCTCCTCTGCATTTACAGGCCTTCACAATCTCACTCATCTGGACTTGTCTCACAACATGCTATCTTCTCTTCCTGCCAAACTTTTCCAGACCCTTTCCTCATTAGAGCATCTGGACTTGTCTGAGAATACGCTTCAGGAGTTAGCCAGCACTTTGTTCAAAGGACTCCTCCAAATCAGTGTCATTGATCTGCAGAAGAACAACCTAACCTCACTAGAAGCAGACCTTTTCAAAGATCAAGGGAACATGTCACGCCTCAGCTTGGCCAGGAACAGACTGGAGAACCTGCCGTATGGTGTTTTCGAACCATTAGATTTCGAATGTTTGTTGAAGCTCCATGGTAATCCCTGGCGCTGCGATTGCGACCAAATGTACTTTCATGAGTGGCTGTACTACAACAGCAACACAGTGGAGGACCTGAGTCAGGTTTACTGCACTAATCCCCAGCCTCTCAGGGGAATGAGTCTGACCACTGTGAACAAGGAGCAGCTTGTCTGCATAAACAGATCCATCTCTGAGACACAAAGTACTACAAACCAGGCCACCAGCACTGACTCTGACAGACAGTGCAGTCTTCAAGAAGCCAATGGTGTCATTGTTGTTAGGTGCGTACTCATGAAGTGTACAGATGTAAAGATTGATGTGAATTTTCACCAGGCAGATGGAAAGCCTTTTAATTATACTTTGACCGAACCTTGGCCGGAGTCTATCCAGTGTGTAAATGGGACAATAACACTCACTGTTTTACCATAGGATTTTCTTATTAGTAATTCACTATGGAGCATTTTTATCAGGCTTCGACAAGGACACCTAATACATAAAAATGCTGTTATCATACTAACGCTATTTGGGAGGATGGAAATATTTCCTGTTATTCTGACTTCATGAATTTCCATTTTGTTTACTAGCCTTCACAAACCTCTGCTTTTTTGTTTTCGGGACATTCCCTTGGACTCGCAAAGTCTTTCCCAAGTCAGGAACCTGCCTGTCACAAAACGCTGACACCTGAGATTTCCATAAACGTTAATTAAACATCCTATCTTCAAAATATCAACGATTATGTCTTCTTTCATTCCTTTTTTTATTAGATGTTTCTTATCAGTTTTAGATTTATTTATTTATTTATTTATTTTTTATTTTCATCTGCCATGCAAGTCTGAGAGAGGGATCATTTTGCTTCTTTCTAGAACTTGACATAAGCAAATTGATCTAATAATAATAATCGAATAAGACATTTCAAGCTTGGGTAAATGTGTAGCAATATCTAGAAACAGGTGTATAATCTTATTTTTGTTTAAAAACAATCTAATATAGAGAAATATCTGTTGAATTTTCCAACGGTGTTTTCACATAAAGAGCAGATTATCCAGGAAAAACCTCAAGCCGCATGAGTCACACTGAGCTGATAAGCGAGGTGGATACTCTGTGAAGTTCAAAGTTCAGCCAACACTTCAAACAACAGTGTAACGCTCCAACACACAACCATGTGCTCTTTATCTAGCAACACATGCTTAACAGGATACACCATCGAATTTCATTATGATCCCGGGACCTGATGACTCCAGAGTTAATATTATTATTATGAATATTACTGAATGTTTACTGTTATTAACAGTACTGTTAAAATGTCATTTTATGTACCATATTTCATGGGTTATTTATTTATTTATTTCGCATTCTGGTATCTCTTTAATGCCATATAAGCCACAGATTCTTTCAGTATAGATTTATTTTTATTTATTCATTAGCCCATTATTTAAACATGTATCATCATAATTCAGTTATTTCCCTTAACAATAGAGCTTTTTTATGCTGGAACAAAACACACCAGATCCACATTATTTATATTTATGCCTTACTATAATCTTTTTCAAGCGATCATGGTTTGGATTAAATTGAATTGAAGTTAAATATAAGACTAATTCTAATACACTGTTGATAATGGTTGTGATTTCCAGCACTGCAACAAAATAAACACTCATAAACAGTCACACACTCGGATCAGCCATGTGGCTATGCGTGATGAACCCCGCCCTGAGAACCGCTGTTCTACGTAATCCTTTTGAGACTTCCTAATCAAATGATTGGGATATCCAAATGGAGCCATGGAGGTATCTTCAAGCGGAACCCACAGGATTTCTGTCGACGCTGGAGATAAGACAGAACGGTGCTAAAGTTCACCCACAGAGGGCGCTCTTCATTAGAGACTAACAGAGATCTCTCTCTCGCTCTGTCTGCAAAATAGGTAAACACAAATAAATCTGTACATTTGATCAACCCTTTTCAAGATTTAAGCACTTTATTGCAATATGCACAAGTAGACTGGACATTTATACATATCTTGTAGTGAATATCAATTAAAAGATAAATAACGTGAAGACCGAGACTGTCGCACTAAAAGGTAGCAGAAGTTGAAATAAGGATTTGATTTGTCTGCTTTAGAGAAATATTATAATAATTATGTCAGGAGGTAAATTGTTTCTCTGGATGCTAATTTTATATCCTCAGACTACTAGAAATCTTTTCAGTTTTCAGTTTTCAAACTAAAATCCTGTTACAGAGAGGTTCTTTATTAAGTAAGTCATTTAGGTCTGCAAGAGCCTCCTGGTTGGGGTTTTAGCTGGCAATCTTGGCAGTCTTTGGTCAAAGTAAATAATTAAGCCAGACACTCCTTTAGCTACGAAATACTGTCCTACACAAAGCTCAGTTATGTAACACTGCATTCCTTCGTCAGCCGTCCAGAGGTCCACTGACAATCAGAGGCTCAAACAGACAGTCTTACATTCAGGCCACTCAACAATTGGTGTGTGATCTCCTGGAAGCTCCGCCCCTTTCACCAATTTTTCACATTCGTAATATCTCCTCTCAATTTTGCCACTGACACTCACACGTTCTCGCATGTTTGGTGTTCAATACTGTGAAATGATGTACATTCAATTGACCTAGCATCAGACAAGTATATAATTAACACAAGTTACCTTTATTAGGCATGCACTGAAATTCTGACATTGACGGGGGGGGGAATCCATGGGAACATTTCATGTTACCTCTCGCTTTCTGTGATGAGTCTGGATGAGGAACATTAAAAAGAAAATGAAAAACTAAACAAAAAAAAATTTTTTTTGCTTGGAATTCCATTTAATTCCATCTCTTGGCATGCCTTAAAATTACACGCCTTTATGTGATGTTTAAGAAGTGCATTCACTGATGCCGTAATTCAGATTAAGAAATCACACAGCAAATAAAACGATGTTTTTTTTCCCTTTTTTTCTTTCTTTCTTTCCTTTGGTGTCCATTAAATCCATTAAGTTCAAATCCTTTAAACATCACCGTCGTTTTCGGTGCGAAGGCATGTGCCTTCCTGTTCAACCTAAACCCCCTTCCCCCAAATCCATGGCCTCAACCCTACCACCATGGAGCAGAGGGAGGGAAAGTCAGACGAGAGAGAGAGAGAGAGAGAGAGAGAGAGAGAGGGAGGGATCAGAGGGGGAGGACTCATGCGAGGGCTTGTGGTGGCGTCTCTCTCTCTCTCTCTCTCTCTCTCTCTCTCTCTCTCTCTCAGAGTTTGAAGTTGAGTCAGAGTAGCGATCTGGTCCTGAACGTGGACGTGAGTGTATAAGAAACTCTGCTGCATTTTGCTTACACACAAACTGGACTTAATCCTGAATCTCCAGCTGAACTACGATGGCAGAAAACACACTCTCCTTGGACCTGTAAGGAGATGCGTTTGATCTTTTCTTGCTAACGCAAATACTAAAGGACAAGAAGAAGAAGAAAAGCAAGAACAAGAAGAAGTAGAAGAAGAAGAAGCGCACTTTTTGAACTCAAAGGTAAGCTCATTAGCTATCTGCTCCACTTCATGCTGCTCACTCCAACACCCATCGTTCTCTTTCTCCTCTCATCAACTTGTACATGTCCATGTCATGGATGAATGAATCTTCACAGAGTGTTTTGTTTTCGTGGATTATTACACACTGTGTCAGAGTATGAAGAGTGTCAGGGAAGAGAGGGTTCTTTCTGAGAGAGAGAGAGTGTTCATTGAATCTGTGAGAATGACTGAGAGTGAAGGCTTCTCATTAAGTTCCTCTGTTTTTTAGCATTTTCTACCTTCTCGTGCTAATTGGAAGCATATGGTGATGCACAGCGAGCGAGGAAGTCATAGATGTTTTTCTTGCTGTTGTCGGCTCGCCTTTGTGCAACAGAGAAATAGGGAGAGAGATAAAGAGCAGTGTTTTTCCTCTAATCATTGACACAACTGCTGGGAAGATTATTAATGATGTGCGTAAGCAATATTTCTAATCCGAAAGGCACCTTAAACCTGTGACCTCTGACCTGCTGAGAGTCGAACAACTGAATCAACCGGACTGGAATGAAGCAAATGTAATGGAAAGTATCAAAGGTTATGGTTTGACGTAAGGATAGCATTCGTTTATTTTTTTTTTAATTTTTTCATTTGGGTGAAATCATACACCATTTTGACCAAATTCAGATTTGCTGATAATTTTAAGATGGTCATAACAAAAATGTAAGTGATATATGCTTATACAAAAACAACCTACTTTTATCACCCAGAGCTCATGGTAATAAAAAACTGTTTGTGTTGACACAAGCCTGTTTTCTGCACAAGCGAAATTGATCGTGGTCATTTTCTTTAATCAGAGCTCTTCCGTTAGAACATCCTCACCATCATATCAGTCAGTATAATCTGCCTCGGAGAACACGCATTATCACACAGCCTGTTGTAGATTTCGGTCTTCATCCGAAGTAACTTCTGCATTTGATTCACTCTCAAAGCAAGCTGTGTGTAGCCAGTGGGAGGCCATAGGATCAGCATCAGATCGGAGTTACTGGAATTACCCTCTCGGATTTAAACGTACAGTATATCGTTGGGGAAAACAAGCTACATGACTGTGGGAGGCCAAGATAAACTTTAACTGTAAGTGCTTTTTCAGAAGGCGCAACATATTACGTCAAGCAGCAAAGCATCAAAGTGTAAGACGTACACCGTACAGCCTTTTAGTCCCTTTTGCATTGATGTCGCTAATCTCTGATAATGGAATTCATCTATGAGTTTATTTCAGAGTGTGTAGAGGCTGAAATGAGTGATTCATCAGTTTATTAAAGTTTCAACCATGGATCTGATCTAGTGATGGCTGGTCACGATATTGAACACAGTGTTACTATTATGAAGCCATTAGGCAGAGCTTTCTCATCATAGCGTAGTAGACTGGCCAAACGGTAAACTCAAATGTTAACACGAGAGTACGCCTCTACGAGTTATCACTTGGAAATATACAAAGAGGGCAGCCTTCTTTTATTCCCTGAATATGTATTGCGTATGAGCCGATCTACATGCCGATCTGGAATGATTGACAGTTGGCTAGGTGTTTTGAACTCTCTGACGCCACCTGGAAGCTCCGCCCCTTTACTTATTTGTAATTCCCACGTCCGCCGCTTCAAATTCCTACTCATGATCTTAATTACTTGCGTGTTCAATTTTTAACACTGACTATACGGTTGACTGTTTTGAGGAAGAAATTATTCATCACTCATCACAGTTGTTGCTAGCAAAAAACAAACATGGAGGCTTCCATTCCCCCCCCACTTGTAATTGGAAAATCACATCATTCTGAGGTCTGACTTGTCACTTCCTAGGTAAGTTGAATGCAGCATTAGTCCTAATGCACAGGAACTGTAGGGGGCGTGTCACTTTGTGTGATTACCTGACATGACCGTCACTGATAGGCTGCGTGAATCTACAGGCTGGGCTGGAAAGAAATCAGCTCCAGCTTCTCTACTTGCTTTCTCATGTTATTCTTCTGTGTAATTGTGTATTTCTAGAAATCTTCTAAAAAATACACTTTAAGCCATTTGTTAACAACAAATAAGACAAAAATTAAACCTTATATTTAGGTTTTTTTCCCTTAAAGTGTGTGAAAGCATAGGCCTTTTAAAATTAGCTGCTGGCCTTGGTGCTATCCCTGTTTTTTGTTAGAAAAGCTTACATGTGTTAGCGTATTTAAGCCCAGGTGGGAAGATCTGACAGAACAAAACCATGGCTGAGAGTGATATAGAAGCTGGCTGGCCTTTCCCAGCCTGTGTCCAATGTCGTTTCTACACAGAGCGGTCGTACGGCTAACATGTGTGAACCATTACAGGCACCATCGGGGACTAGTGGACCACTAAGTGGCAGTCCCAAGCATGGAGTTTCTAAAATGTTGAAAGCAGAGTGTCAGATTCATAAAAAGAACACGAGAGAGACGAAAATATAAACCCTGAAAGCAATAGATGCAGTTTAAGAGGAAAGACAGAACGGGGAAAAAAATGGAAAATATGGTAGAAAACGTCATCGTTTAAACCGCATTCTTTTGGCCCTTGGAATTCGGAGGCCATAATTTTGAGCTGGTTTAGAAGCTGTTACGCAGCCCACAGGATCCACTGTCCAGTCAGCATGCTCTATATTGTTTCCGGCAGATTTTTTTTACATTTTCTCTTCTGTAGAAGGTCCAACGTAGGAGGCGAGACAAATACAGGTTGAAGTTCCAAAAGAGCTAAACAAACATGGCTAAAATAGCTTCTCACTCCTCCCTGGACTCTTTCTACCAGATCGCATGACTTTGTTTAGTATCGAGATTCAGCATTGAGTGAAAAATACTTGTAAGGTTTGAACGCAAATTAATTCTTACATGTTGCATTCTCAGAAGGACGGTTCGGCGAATATCTTGACCAGATTTAAAGCGTTACAACCATAAAAAGACTGACTCAAGAAGCAAGATGTCCTTGATTTGGCCGTCTGTGTGTTCTAGCAACACTCAGAAATAAAAGAACTAAACTGTACTTTTCCCTGTTGCTGGGGTTCCATCAAGGGTGCATCTTTTGTATTTTTTGTATCTACCTTTTAAAGATTTACACACTCTTACTAAAGTTAATTTAAGCTACCCCACCTGCACCTTCCCAGGTAAACAATGCTCACTAAAGGAATGAAAGATGAACCGTTGATAGTACCTCCTCAGTGACAAGTACACTTGGTTCTGTGGATGCGGTGAGGGCGACGCCTCTCTAACAACAAGCCGCATGGGGGGTAAACCTGTGGCGGACAGTCGACGCTGTAGCCTAAAGAATCTAACCGCCTAAAACCTTTCCACGTTTTAAAAATACCATTCCATGTTACCATGTGCGTGCAAATCTTCTCGTCTTCATCAAAAAGGGCAATAGTGTGGAAGGACAGACATATAACTAAAAAAAGACTGCATAAATAAAACAGAGAATGATTTTGAACATGGTCTTGCTTGTTAATAGCCACGTTGCAGTGAGAAGAATGGCTTAATATTGGAGTACGAAAGACCTAATGACAACATGACTGGCCCCAGCCTTCATTTACTACTCCAGTGTTTATCCAACAGACAAGACATATATCCAAGACGAACCTGTTCTGAAAGTCTCCAGTAAACGCTTTACTTTCATAGATGGATTGACATGCTGTTAGTGATCGGTGTTACGCGGATGAGGCCGAGGACTATTTTTAAAGCGTTGAAATGTTCTCGCGACTTTTCTCAATTTCTGACCCATGTTCATCACAGAAGGCTTTTCCTCCACCTCTCGGAGCCAGGTCACATTCCTGACTAATGGTCCCTTCTCTCCCCTCACCGAGCCCGACTTCCTGCTGCATTTTATGGTGTTCCTGCTGTCGCCTGGGGTTCAGCACGTCCCTGAGCATCATTAATCATGCTCTGTTGTTTAGCTCAACGCTGACACCGAGTGATCCCCAACAGTTGGAGGTCCTCCGCGCTTCCCGAGAAGATAACCCCATCCAATAGCTACAGTCTCTGGGAAAAAAATTTTCTTTTCCCTGAGACCTTTTATCTCTCTGATGAGCATGTTGGAAAATATGCATGTTTCCCAGCGTGTTTGGCCATTTTCTTCTGTCAGCTCCTACACAGGTCAATGCGAACTAGGTGTCAGGTTTTATGTTTTCCAGACTCTTGGGTTTTTATAAATGTGGATATTTTTCTTTCTTGTAATGAAGGCAGCTCCCTGAGTCTCAAAAGACACAAATATCAGCTCTAATGTGACCACAAATACCCCCAAAAGAATCTTGGCTCCTTGTATTTCTGATCGCTGGCCAACCAAAATCTCCAAAACGGCTTTATGTGGCGTAAATCACAAGTTCATGAAATACTATGAATGTGAAGCGGGGCAGATCGAGACGAGAGAAAGTAAACCACAGGAAATGCTAAATACCACTTAACAGTAATAATTAGTCCAATGAGACACAGTCTGCTTTCGAATGTGGCAGGGTCTGTTATTTAGCCAAGCCTGAGCAGTTTATCTCTGCATGATGTCATCTTCAGTGGCTTATCACTATGGTTAGCGGTGTTGACAACTGCAATGACGAGGTCAGGAGGTCAATCACCACGTTATGCAGTCAAATGATCATATTTAAAGTAATAGAAAAAAACCCCAGAACATATTTCTAATACTATTTATTTATTAATTAATTTCCAGCAAGTATCATAAAGACCGTAGTAATACTACCACTGTTATTGGCCAGAGCTCCAAAATATACAATGTTCTACCATGGCGCTGTTGACTTCTTGACTCTGGTCAGAAGCAAATTTCCCTCAGCACTTAGCTTATAAGCCTATTTGTAATGATTCATTATTATCCTAGAATAAAAAAGCGTTCAGTATTAGTAGATATGTAGATGCAGCTGTGCAAGAAGGGGATGGTCAAAAGGTGCTTTGCTAGGTTTTTCTCTCGTTATGTAGAAATCAAAGAACATTGGTGAGGAAATCGTTGTGTGTAGCCAAAAACCTTTTGGAACGTTTTGCAGGACTGTCAACATCGTATGTTATCAATACTCTGGGTTTGATTCATTTCAAACCTGCTCCCATTTGGAACCAGGATCTGAGGAACATACCTAGCGACAAAGTCTAATACAGCATACGGCTAAGCTGTAGAGGATTAAAGTTCTTGCTCAAGGGGCCATCAGTGGACCTCAGTCGGTCCTGGGATTAGTTAACGCAGCGCCATTTTCTTGTGCCATCCTGGACTCCGTCCTTCCTGTTGCCATCTCTTGCTTGATAACAAACATGTAAAGATCTTGGTTTTAGCTTCCATGGGAACGATACCCAAACAGCGCACCAAGCTCGACCACCTATGTTGCATGAATATGCTTTTTCAACCACACTTGTGTCTGAACAGTGTTCCCGAGGGCTTAGCTGAGCCATCCTCTCTTTCGCTTTGAGCAGCTGTGCGTGGGTGATAACAGATCATATGTCTGCGTGAAGCCGCCATTTCCTGGGTTCCAGAAAGATATGGAGCGTTTACTGTAACTGCTAACACAGATTCCATGAATCGGGGGATTTGCAGAACGTAGCAGTAGTATAGCAGGGATTTAGCAATAATTACTCCACAGACTCAGATCCATTCATTCATACATTCATGTGAGATGCTGCATAATCTTCATAATTCATATTCATTGGACGGCGTCTTACAACTTTTCATTTCTTTTCTTCTTTTTTTCTTTAAACCTAAATTCACCGTCTAATCCTGTTAGTAAGAAATATCTTAACCTTGTGAGCTCCTAGATCCGAAATGAGATGTGGATCAGGACTTTTCACGTGTATTGTAAATGAACATTTACCGTGAACGATGATTTGTAGCTTAAGTTTGATCACCTAAATAAGGAATAAAGCAGTTAGTGTTATAGGAAAAGAATCAATGATGATTAACAATGGATTATTTACGGTTACAAAGCGATGAAGCTGGAGACTCCTTCCGTAAACGTCTCCTTACAGAAAACGTCGCCATAGCAACAATTTTTCAACGTGCAGCATCCACTGTACAAATCCCTGTCTAAGGTGTTACTATAGAAACAACAATGTATTAGAATGAGTAAACTCATCTAAACCGGAACTTCTGACCAATCAGAATCGCTGTGGTATAAAAGATCCTCACAAATCACAACCTCCAGAATAACCTGTTTATGATCACCGCTACGTGCTACGCCCTGCTACTCAAAAGAGTGCAGCTCCACATTAACAGATGGTTAGTAAATCAATGGCTTGTCTGATTTCTCCGAGGGCTTTCCCCTCTGTGCCCTCAGGGTGTCAGATTCCTGTGTACTGATCCAGGTGAAGGGCGGAGCTACTGATTAGAAATCAGCGTTCTCTCCACCTCACTGCATCTGCAGCAATGTGAGCCAAATAAAGCAAGCTGACTCAGGAACACCTCTGCTCCACGATGTAATTACAGCCCAAAAGTTTTTCACTGTTCATAGTGAGAAATCACAAGAGTGGAAATGACTTCAAAGGAACAGCTTCTAGCTTTGAAATGCTAATTATCATCCACATCATTATTCACAATTTTCCATATTTTTATTTGGTGACTTTAAACCGTTGAAAACGTCCTGCTCTGTATACGCTCTTTTCGGTTTTGGTGATGATGCTGTAAACACGCAGGAACCGAAATCAACTAGACTAGCACGTTTCACTATGACACGTAGATTTCAGAAAACTTGATCAAAGCATGACATTCATGATTTCAGGAAATCACACGTAGCTAGCGAGGTTTTTCGGCTTTATGTAGCTACAGTTGTCTGAACTGGAGTACGGTGGAGTACATTCTTTTTTTTTTTTTGCTGAATAACCTGGCTTCCTTTAGGCAGGTTTTCAGTGTTTACATACTTATATTAATGCTTTGTAAATTTGACAGCATCTAAATACACTGTATGAATTCTCCTGATAATAAGAAGTGCAAGTAGATTCATTCAGGATCCTGTTTCCTCTTAAACATCCTCTTGCTCGCCGGGTTCCTCCATATCTCAGCCTGACTCTATGTTGTGGTTTTTTGTTTTTGTTTCGTGTATTTTTGGTTTTGTTGTTTTTTTCTGATTTGTTTTTTTCTTAGTTTTTTGTTATCACATTTTCTGATTAGTTTTTTCGTTTTTGCATTTGTTTTCTGTTTTCTTATCGCATTTTCGAATTTGTTTTGTTTTTGTTATTGTGTTTTCTGATTAGTTTTATTTTTGTTTATTTTCTCAGTAGTAGAGAGATGGCTATATTTACATTTATATTTATTTATAGTTTGATCGGTTTTAAATCCGCATAAAGCTGCCTTTAGTGCACTTACGTTCCGGAAATAATCCTAACATGTGACGCATGAAATGGCCGAGTGTAAATCAAGCTGACTGGACTTGTCAAATCCAGAAGACATGCCTCCACTTATCCGGGTATGGAAATATCTTTAAGATTACAGTTGTGTCACCTTGATTTAATACGACAAGGCATTTTAATTATCCTGTGAACCTGAATGAGGTTAAACACATCATGGAAAGTGGCTCGGTGGGTTGTGGCTACGTGGCGCGTCCAGCGTTCCTCTTCAGGTGTCAGGATGTGTTCTGGAGGTGCCTGTTAAAACAAGTCCAGGTGTCAAGCGCAGTGATCCCTCTCCACCTCAAGACTTTGGACTCGTCTTTTCACCTCGTGGGCTTGTAGCAGCACGCTACCTCTGCCTTAACGGAACCTGTAATGGTACTAGCATGCTAAAGCATTCACAGCAGTGAGTGTGTTTACATGCACACTAATAATATAACCATTATCACGTCATATTATTTAGGTGGTCATGTAACCAGAATGGTAGCATATCATCAAAGTTGGGATCAGATTAAGATGATCAACAGTTGACAATGACAAACAAAAGTTAGACAACGAGTGCTGTACAAGACGTGACTTAAATACTAGTCCACATTAAACCAAAACGTGAATCAGATACAAAGACACATGTGACGTGCATGTTGTGATCCGGTGAGGTGCAGAGGCTGATGGGAATTGTAGTCATGCACCATTTTTGGCATATATATATATATAGATATATATATATATATACTGTGATTACTGATGTTTGTATGTAGACCAGGAGTTTCCCATTATCCCTTTGGTGAAGTGTAGCTGTTGTTGGAATTGTTAGCTAAATCAATTATTTGGGAAATGTCCTTGTAAAAGCACTCAGTGTCATTTCCAGCACTGTCATCTTAATTTCTTTAACTACTTCATGAACATACTTAATACAACTTTTCTACAGTATTTATACGATGCTTATAAATCTTCTCTAAAGCCCCAATTTAGGTGGTGTTCAAATAAAGTGGTAATGTTCTAAGATTTAATTTTTTGGCCCGGCCATATGATGTTGTCTTATTACAATTGTAACTCTAAAATTAATAAATTAAGCATAAATCGGTGTTGCGAAGTTTAGAGATTGTAACAATCATGGATTCCCCCTTCACATCGTGGTTCCCATGGCAACAAGCACCATGACAACACGCTGACAATCTGTTTCTTATTAGGTCACATAAAGATCGTGTTGTGTCCACCACAGAAGTCCCTGTGAACATGCTGTTACTATAGTAACGGTAACGTATTAGAACAAGTGTATTAATATAAAGCTGTGATTTGCAGTTTCACTGATATCACAGCTGCGGGTATAGAAATGAATCATCATCTTCTGACCCATCAGTATTGTGATAGAAAGACAGTGGATTGCTCTGTACTTTCAGCGTGATATATTTGCTTACACTCGTGTACATTTGTGTATTTTTAATAAATGTCTTGTGCAGGATTGTTTCTACGCTCGCTCGCTGATTTGCACTTGTTTGTATAATGAACACATTCCTTAAAATGATGAACTGAAGTTTGTTGGAAGCGATGCAAGAGACAGACGCGATGCAGACAAAAGAACGGCCAGTTTTTTTTGCTCTTTGCACATGCTGAAACTTGCGCACTCGGGGTAAAAATGACTGTGATGATCACAGGAGTGGAAAAAACACACACACACACACACACACACACACACACACAATAGCAGAGAGATTGCATTTCCATTTTTAACAGAAATGATGTCCAGAAATGATTTCTCTAAGTGATACTGACAATGGCCTGTTAATGGCAGGAATAATAGCAGTAATTCATTGTCAGATGCTTAAATGTGATGTTCAGGCACACAATCTGTGTGTAAACATGGTGTCTGCTTGTACACTGTGACTGTAATGGCTGTGTGTTATCTGTTATTCACATCACAATGTCTCCAGTCATTAATAACGTTTTATATATCACTAGAGTCTGAATTTAGTATCAGCTTTCTGGATGGGGATTTATTGCTTCCTGAATGGTGTGTGTGTGTGTGTGCGTGTGTGTGTGTGTGTGTGTGTGTGTGTGTGTGTGTGTGTGTTACTGTAGCACTAACGGCAGAGGTTATCTATAGAAAACAGTCCTTAAACCCTTCAATGGGGCTCAGGTCAGAAGGTCAAACTGAACATAGAGGTGTTTCCTACCCTGTGTGTGTGTGTGTGTGTGTGTGTGTGTGTGTGTGTGTGTGTGTATGTCTACAGTTATGGCCAAAAATAAAATCATAAAATAACATAGAATGCAGTGACCAAAAGTAAGTGGACATCATTCTGTTGTTATGTCTAAAGCTGCAAAAAAAAAAAAAAAAACCACTTCACATTTAGTTTCTTTAAACAAGAAAACCTACATTACAGAAAAGTTCACATTTTATTAAATACCAAAACTTTATGTAACTGAAGCAACAAAGTTAACAAGTGTCATATTGACATTTTCTTAAATAGGAATTTTGTAGTGTTGATCATTAGGTGAGTAGGTGTGTAAATATTGGCACCCACCATTCAGCCTCATTAATACAGTTTGCTAGTTAGCAACGACAAAATAAATGAATCAGTTAATCTTTAATACGGTGTATTAAGTGATATGGCATGTTAAGTAATGTATGTACAAAACTAAACATTTATTGTGGCCTAGAATGGACTTTGTATAGGTTTGTATGTGTCATGGGAAAATACCACGGCGGTTTCTTAACCTTCACGTCTGCTGCATTGGAATATCAAGGGGCCATTACTTTTGCAAATTGCCCGTTCAGTACTACCCTCTTAATTCTACACAAAACTACACCATTAATATCTAATTAAACAACTCTCGTGAGAACATCACCCCCCACCCCACCCCCTTGTCACCTTGGCGATGACCTCCTTCACACAGCCACCCTTTCATTCTGATTATGAGGGTATTTAAAGATGCCACACCCCCCAAACACACACACACACACCTCACTTCTTTTGGATTTACAGCTGACTTTATCGTGTGTGTTTGGAGTCTGGAGTCAGGCTTCATTAAGCGACACATTCAAGCAGCAAATCATTTCAAAAACAAACAAGTCCTCGAAAGACCTTACAGAGATTTCAGACGGAATGCTGACGTAGGCCGTCATATCAGCGATCTCGTATTGTATGTAAGAGATTTCACATCGCACGTGACTCTGAGCTCGGAGACCTTACGCAAGAACCAGTAGGATTAAAGCTTGGAGACTTTATTCAATATCCAGCAGCACTATTATGCTTTTACAGCATCATAAAAAGTTTTACAAAAGAGATTTCACTGCTGTGGTTTCCAGCTGTTAAGCAATTAGGCTGTACTCACAAGGACTTTTTTTGTTAACACACCTCTCGACAACGCGTGTCAGGGTGTAAAAAATTAGGCTCTGTTGTCTATTAAAGATATTTTGACTGAACACAGACGATTAGGGCGGAGCTTCAGTCATTCAAAGTCATGTTCAAAGCTATAAGGACAGTTTACGATCAGCTTTTATTGGATCATAGCAAAAAAAAAAAAAAAAAAACGTCCACGAACAGACACGCCTAAAACAAACCAGCTATGTACATCAATATATTTTCAGATGAATGCAAAAAAAAAGTCTTTGTGAATATGACCCTAGGAGTGTAATTTAAATTTCATATTAAATTTCTCCACAAGGATATTTCCTTTTTCAATCCGCATTTTCTGACCTTGAATTTTTTCAAACTTAAAGGCAAATACTTATGTCTGGTTTGAATGGTATCGAAATCCTCATCTTCAATACTTCTACTTGAGTACAATCTGGAAACCCCAGAAGTGTCATGTATAATCTGAATACCACGCCCAGAAAACTGACTTAAGTACGTAACCTGATCCTGAATACGAGAAACTTTCTCTACGGGCTTTAAATATCGATGTACCTTTTCAACTTAATCTGGCCCTTTGACCATTCTACATAGTTTTCTCTTCATTTGTTGCTAAAACTAGAATGCGGACCCTGCTAACAATGTTTTAATGGTTGCAGGACGTTTTCTGAACAGGAACAATTCATTCACAGGAAATTCTGCCACGTTTCTGAGTATTTTAAGAATCTTTTTTAACGTAAAAACATTCCTACAATGTATAAATGTGCGAACATTAGCGCTAACATATCCATAACGTTAGGGTTACCGTTTATATAACATTCCTGCTACGTTTTTAGTTTTAGGACGTTAACACAAACGTTAGTTTTTTTGTGTGAGCAAAAATCTAATCATATTATGAAGCAAACCAAGACAAGAACATTGAAGAACTTTACTTTTGAACTTTACTAAAAATATTCTAACAGCGTTACCCGTTAGCTGAAAATGTCTCATTTGGTGTTTTTCTTATATTCAGTAAAAACGCACAACATATATATATATTCTATTTTTGATTTCTACTTTGACTTCATACAAAGGCTGAAATATACACAGTAAAAAGTGAAGAATCAGCAGGGGGAGTCTGAGATCACAGGAAAAGCAAATATCTGTCAGCATTAGAACTAAATATATACTTCAGACGTTCAGATTTTCAACTTGCTTGAGGACGGGAAGGCCAGGCTTTATGTCCATGAGTACAAAAGCTCAATGTAAACTGGTCTGAGATCTATCAGTGGTTCTGAATCCCGTACCTAGGTCCATGGTTTTCTGCCACACTGACCATGAAGCATGAAGCACCTCCTGAGCTGAATACACAGGATCAGGACCTCCAGCTCCATGGGTCTTTCAGCACAGGATCTCTTCACTCTGTTGATATAGCTGTGTTGGGATAAGCAGGAACAGATAAGCCATGTGAGGGGAAGCCGTGCTCTAGAAACACAGGAAGTGCTCGGGGTTTAGCTTGCTGCTGGACGCCACATGTAGCAATAGCCTATTGTCAGGAATCGGAAGCCCTTTAAACGCATTTAATTCATGACTCATAAACACAAATTCACTCTAAAGTCACTTTAGGGTATAAACTTTCTACGTTGTGTCCGGTAAGATTCTAAAACAATCCTGCTAGATTAGCTCTGCGTGAGACTAATTGGGAATTTAGTCACTTAAAGGCTATAACTGATCAGCTAGTGAATTCTTATGATTAATCTAGTTTATACTACAAATTCTGCTCTAGACACTGTAAATCATATACAAGCAATGAATGGCTAAAACAACTGCTTTCCACCAGCATTGTAGCGAGCAAAAAACAACATGTCCGACCACCATTCGTTTACTGTTTATGACATGGAGCCGTGATTTCAGCGACAACATTTGCGACAAATCTAAACATTTCACTGGAACGATTGTTCGGGCCAATCGTGTCGCACGTCTGATCTGATGTTTTTTTTGTTGTTTTTTAGTTCTCCAGTCTGAACTGTAGTTCCTACCTGCGATTCATTCTATAAGTAACTGTGGTTTCATCTCATCCAATCATACATAATCTACATTTAAATGCATATAGAGGCATTAGAAAGAAAAACCAAAGCTTGGTAGAATGCTGCGAAGAGTCTTGCTGCCTCTGGCAGGTGTCTGCACACACAGTTAGCTTGCTTTTGCTAATCTTTCAACAAAGCTAGTACAAAGCCAAGCATGAAAAAAAGGTTTCCACACTGATTTGTACGTTATTTCATTTGTGTTTAACTAGTTAGCATTAGAACGTATAGCTACGTTTAGCTACTACGTCTTCTTGTTGTATTTTCTAGATCCTCTTGTAGACTTTTAGCCTGAACTAGGAACACTGCTCAGTAACGCTATAATAAGTATATGCTTTCCTTCAGGTAAACAAGAGGAGCATCTATAAAAAAAAAAACCTTTCACTCCTTGTTCAGTACAACCTTTGAGAGCAAATATGTAAAACAGTTTTCTTTGTGCTGGTTGTGAAAGTTAACAGCTTTTATGTTTTTGTGGTGATGTTTAGTTATTTAGAATTGCCTGTACGACAAGGCCAGATATAAATGTCCACGTTGGTGGCCAGTACAATCACAACCATCCGGTTTAAACAGAGGCGACGGCCGTGTTGTGTTTTTCCGCACAGATGGAGGAAGGCTACGAACTTGACCTGACCTATGTGACGGAGCGCATCATCGCCGTGTCCTTCCCGCAGGCCTGCTCCGAGGAGACCTATCTGCACAATCTGAAGGATGTCACGCGCATGCTCAAGTCGAAACACGCCGATAACTATTTGGTAAGACACACCTAGATGTTTAGCAGAGGAGAAATGACTTGCTGGAAGAAGCAGCTCAGGATTATAGGCCCTGGAGGAATGAGTTTCAGCTTGTCTCATGAACGTCATGCAGGGCGTCTGTACTGAGAGCTCTTTTCAAAGTCTGGCTTTAGAGACAACAGCAATTAATGCGCTCATTACGACTGGATGGGTTTGAGGACATCCTTCTGAGTGATACAGAATCATGAGGAATGTAGCGTTTAAGCTGTTATCCCAGCAAACAGAAAACATTATGAGAAAGTTATTGGAGGCTACAAGCAGGTCAGACTGTACAATTTCTTTAATAAGGGTCCTGCAATGTTTTTAAACATCCGCTGTAATAATAAGTTACTTTAAAACGTTGTTAGAACATTCACACAACGTTGCCGGGTTACGCAAACACATGAATCCAGAAAATGCTAACATCCCTACAACTACAAATGTTGCACAAATGTTTATCAATTCTATTTAAAAACATTGCTGAAATTAAGCGTGACGCTGCAAAGTCGTAGAAATGTCTATAAATGTTTCGTAAAAACGCGTGCAACTAAAAAGGTTTCTACAAATTAAAAATGTGGTTAAATTGTATAAATGTTAAGTGAAAACATCT
Source organism: Parauchenoglanis ngamensis (assembly GCA_030014255.1). Lineage (NCBI taxonomy): Eukaryota > Metazoa > Chordata > Actinopteri > Siluriformes > Auchenoglanididae > Parauchenoglanis > Parauchenoglanis ngamensis. The sequence goes on from JAQMYM010000001.1 coordinate 1,865,329, forward strand.
CTACAACTACAAATGTTGTAGGAACCCTTATAAATGTTATATAAACATATTTATATTACTCCAGACTATAAACGTTGCATATAAGTTAAAGTAGAAATGTTGACTTGTAAACTTTTGTTTAGACAAAAATTGTGCAGAAACAGTTTATAAACGTTACGTCAAAGCATTAGTTAATGTTGCTACAATTTATAACGTTGCACCAAGAAATATTTAGGTGAAAACTTTTGTTTTTTGATAAAAATTGTTGTAGCCCAGTTTTTTTTAAACGTTGCTTCACCTACAAATGTTTCTTTAACAGCCTAGAAACGTCATGTGAAAACATTGGTTAATGTTTTTACAAATCATTTTGCAGCAACATTTACAAAATTGTACATAAATGCATTTGCAAGCTTACGGCTGCAGCAATGTTGTAGAAAGGTTTACTGATTGAAAAAGCACATACATTCCAAGAATCTAAAGTAAAAGATTTTGATCCTTGTATATTTAATGCTGGGACGAGACTGAACAAGTTTTTTTTCTTTTGCGTTAAAAAGGGCGGGGCTGATGACAAGACGATTTGATGAATTCACTTTGATCTCTGCTGTATTAGAGAGAATGATTGCTGTTTACTCAGTCCTGAAATCTCCAGCGTTATCTTCTGATGAGCATATCTCTTTGCTTTCTTGTCCTTGTTAAGACTTGTTTTTACTCATTCAATAAGATAGTGACCCATAAAGCTCTCTTTAGATGACAAAATCAATTCACACGATCTTAAATGGATAGATTCACAGTCATACACAAGAGTACATTGCTACATTACTGATTATAATAATACCTAGTGGTGAGTCGTGGTATTGCGTCTTACTGCGTTAAATCAAAACAAGCTCATCCAAAGAGTCAAGGTTTTTTTTTTTTCTTTTCTTGGCTCATGTTCCTGTTTTTGTTCCAGGTGATCAACCTGTCAGAGAAGAAACATGACCTGACCAAGATGAACCCTAAGGTAATGGAAATAGATCTGTTTGGAAACGGCTCACAGAAAGCGCTGGAGTATGTGGGTGGAGTGTGTTGACTGCGTGTTTGGTAACCACAGTGTTAGTCATCAGAGGCTTGAACTAACACCACAGTCAAGCGTATAAAAAAAGAAATAAACAAATAAAATTAAATCTCTTTATTCCAGAGCGCTGAATTCTGGATTCTGATTGGTCGGATTAATTTGCTAAGACATCACAGTTCACATAGTTTCTATAGTAACACGTGGCTAATCCACTCTGTGACTTCTGTTATGAATCTTCAGATTTGATCCTCCATGAATCATCTGAAAGATTTCATTAAGCTATGTGATTTGATGTTTGATGCTTGGCTCTGCTGTGAGAAAGCTGATGATCCGAAGCACATGCTGAGTCACTGACATCTGTGTGATTTTGCTCAGACTTTAGACACGGGCTGGCCGGATCTGCACGCTCCTCCTCTGGATAAGATCTGCACCATCTGTAAAGCCATGGAGAACTGGCTGAACAACGACCCGCTGCATGTGGTGGTCATCCACTGCAGGGTGAGATTTCCCAACTTCATACATGGTGAAATTTGTTTCCCACAATGAGCAGTCGTTTACTAAAGTTGGACGCAAACGTGTTTATAGACGTTTTGGGAGCGCTGAGGCATCTGCACGGGAGATTCGCTTTTGGTGACGCCCCCAAAAAACCATAAAAGGAGAATATCACACAGCCAAAAATGACAAATAAACGGCTTTAAACAGAATTTCCTTAGAAAAGTGCAAGTTATTTTCACTTTACTTTGCATATTATTTAACAGCATCTGAAAGGCCAAGATCAGGACCCAAATTAGGAATCGTATGTGAATTTCAGTGAGGTGACAAGAACATTGACCTGAAATCAGCTTAATAAATGATGCCCAGTGTTCCCAGTTCACTCCATAAAGCACTTTTTTGCTAACGCTTATTAATCATGTAGTAGGCCTATAGTTGTGTGTAGATGTTTTTTTAACTAGAATTCATTCTCACAAACGTATTTCGATAAATGCCAATAACCCATAAATTATCGAACATGTTCGCAAACCCAGTCAATCGAAGCTCATAGTAGTGAGTCTCCTTATACGTACAGTTACGCAAACTCAGATACATAGGAGACGTTTTTCTGAACGGACTGGATTTTCATAAACACGTTTCTTGTGTACTCTCAGCTCCTGTGAGTAATTTACAAAAGAATGTGTTCATATCTAGTGTGATAAATGAGGCTCAGTGGTAATAGCAAGTGAAAGTTCACTGATTTTTACAATGACTGCGTACGTGTGTTGTAATGGAGCGAAAGAAAACACCTTTTAACTTTTAGAGCTGGTTTACAGAATGTTCTACGACTATTTTTAAGAAATTACAACAATATGCTAGCATTTACCAAACAATCTTTATGATTCATCAACCTCTATGAGGTGTCATTAAGCATTCTATTTAAAGGAAAGTTACATGAAATTACTGTGCTCATGCTGCAAGTCAGAAATAATCTTTTTTTTTTTTTTTTTACTAGTGCAAGGTTTGTATAAAAATAGTCTAATATTTAACAGAAGCACATTCGTAATAAACATTCACTGGTCATCAGCCATCACTGATTAGAAAGAAAAAAAAACCAGCCAGAAATCCTGTTTTCCCACTAGCATTAATTATTTTTACAGTTTAATTTAATTATTTGCGTTAGTTTTATTGGCATGTTTTAACAATATGTGACATTTCATATTATGTTTGTACTTTTATTTTATTATATTTATAAAATGTATATTTTATAATAGCCCAACATGTATTTATTTATGTATTTATTTAGTTCACTGCTATTATATATTTAAATTGTATTATGAATTATTTAGTTGTTTCATTTTTTAAACTTTTATTTAATTTCTGTCTTTGCTATATTATTATTATTATTATTATTATTATTATTATTATTATTATTATTATTATTATTATTATTATTATTCACACAGAAACCTTGGTAATATGTTTTCCTGTGCTGCAGGGAGGTAAAGGCAGGATTGGAGTGATCATCTCTTCCTTCGTTCACTTCACGGACATCTCCGCCAGGTACCTCATATCAAAATATTCTACTGTTGCTGTGGTCGGAAGTGAAATCTGTCCTTATTTCCAAATTCATCAGCGCTACATAACATTACCACACCGTTCAGTACAGTAGGCAATTTTTAACTGTAGTTTATAAGAAATATGATTCATGTATACAGGTGATTGCAAAAGTTTGTACACACTGAAAAGAGCTTTGATGTGTGTGCGGTCTTACAGATGTTTAATATCATCCTCATTAGTTAAAAAATGGTTAGAAACACAGATTATGAGACATTATTAAAAGTGAAACGACCAAAACTATATTTCTGCGTTGTATTTCTTCTACTGTCTCTAAGGTATTTCTTTTTATATCTATTTTGTCTATCTATCTATCTATCTATCTATCTATCTATCTATCTCATGACACACTGCTTTAGCCTTTGAGTTGGTCGACTGTTTTACTTCATTAGACATCTTCAGGAGGCACATTCATATAAAGTAACCAGAGATGCCAGTGGGGATGTAAACTTTTAAGCAAGTTAGCTGAGTTAGTTAGCCGTTACTAGGTAGTACTGGTAAGAGCATTGTCATGGTTACGGTGTGTGTGTGTGTGTGTGTGTGTGTGTGTGTGTGTGTTGAGTGACTTTTTCTTGGCCAGTGCTGCTCACCTGCTCATTTGGTTTAAATGTTCATTATCATATGTATCTCTGCTGATCTGCTCCGTACACACACTCCTGCTGTGAAGTGATGTGTGAGCCAACCCTTCACCCTGCGGGAGGTTATACAGTGTGTGTGTGTGTGTGT
>JAQMYM010000001.1:1878972-1894854 GCA_030014255.1 Parauchenoglanis ngamensis
TGTTTACCTTTTGAAAAATGTCTGAGATGTAAAGCCAGTAATTTTGTCTTGCTGCACATCTGGTTCCAAAACTGTGTGTGTGTGTGTGTGTGTGTGTGTGTGTGTGTGTGTTGACAGCTGTAGGTGTGTAATTTGATAACAGTGCAGCGAGGTTCCTATAAGAGCAGCTGCAGTAGAAGCAGAGCTCTGATTATAAAGCTCCTGTCCGGTGTTTAACTGCACACAAGACACAGAAACATGTGTGTCTCTTACTTTTCCACATCAGATCACTGTACTCCTCTCTTAATAAAAATATTCCCTTATTCCCTTCACTCATCTGTCTAGTTTTCTTTCTTTCTTTCTTTCTTTCTTTCTTTCTTTCTTTCTTTCTTTCTTTCTTGCATTTCCATTTATTTACTCTTTTGTTCCCGATTATTCCCTTATTATTGTTTTTATTTTTTGTTTTCTTCTTTCCTTATTCCTGTCTCTCTCTCTCTCTCTCTCTCTCTCCATCCCTCCCTCCACATCAACCCTTCCTTCTTTTCTCTCCTTTCACCTTTTCACTTTTTTTGTGGACTGATTGGATTGATCTTGGTCAGTTCCCGTCCCCCTTCTCCTAATCCCCGCCCCCATGTTTACATCCATTCCCATTAATCTGCAACCTCTCCATGCCCCTCATCCTTGTGTCGAGTCCAAACACACACACACACACACACACACACACACACACACACACACACACACACTTTCTTACTCTGGTGTTTAAAGGCACTGTGTGCTTAATGCACTCTGATTAACGTGCTGAGACAGTGGACAAAGACGGTTATGTGAGTCTTGCTGAGCTGAAGGAAGGAGGAGGCAAGAAATGTGGGATCTTTCCCCCCTGAGAGGGGTGGTGAAAGTGAGGAATGTGGGAGGGGGTAGGTAAGAGAGAGAGAGAGGAGAGGAGAGGTAGAACAGGGACAAGAAGCAGAAAGAGGAAGACATGCTGCAGGAATGTAACGGCAGTGGAGTTTTTCTACCTTTTGGACAATCCTAGACTTGTGCATGTACGTATACCGAAGAGTGTTAGTGTGTGTGTGTGTGTGTGTGTGTGTGTGTGTGTGAGACAGAGAGAGAATGAGCCTCAGTGTGAACTGGCAGCCTTTATCATGCAGGTCTGGTATTCGGAGCTCCTCACACCTTCCTTCGACACACACAGGTACTCAGCAGTGCTTGTGTCTGGCTCACCAACTGTTACCTAAACAGCGTCTTCCATTCTAACATTGTTTTAGCTGTGGTTCACTATCCTGTGAGTTTCACCGTCATCTCTTGACCTTGATCATGTTTTCTGTGGTTTTATAACTCGGAAGGCCAGAAGAGTAGCTGGCGAATCACATGATTGTGTGAAATACTTGGCTCGAATGTGGGAGAGCCGTGGTCTTTGATTAACCAGCTACTTAGTACTGAGAGCCTTCTGAGAGTGTTAGACTTTACAGCAATTCAGCAGTTTGAGTCTCGAGTTATAGGATATCTTTGATTTTTTACTTGTCTAGGAAATGTAGATAAATGTCCATTACTATGTTGGATTAGGTGAAGCAACACTTAAGTAATAAAAATCAGGATTATAGTGTATAAAACATTGAATTGATTTGTTTCTGATTTGCATCTTACATCTATCTATCAACAGCCTTAAATTAAGGGTCTGGGAGTGTAGACACTACACTGTACAAGGTACAGGTCATATACAAGTTGTTTGATGTCATGTTTGATCAAAAAAATGCACAAAACTATGTGATGATGAAAGCAAGAACCTTTGCATGAAACTATACGACCATGACAATAACAATGATGTGTTCCCTTCTATTAACTATAGCTGGGTTTCCATTGCACTTTTGAGTAAAATAGAAGCGATATTTAATAAATTTCGACTAAACACAATTGCAAGTGTTCTGTGTTTCCAATGAGTGATTTCACGTGATTAAAGCCAGGTTTTCTCCTCTCACAATAGCTGTTACTGGGGGCTTTTTTCCCCCCAGAAAGGTAGTGTTTCCATTTGCTCTCCATGTCATGTCATGTGACTTAAATGCAAAAAATGTGTTTCCATTTCAATTTTAAGATAAAAAAAAATGCTTTATTGAATCAGCTGAAAGCAAGCACAAAATAATTTTTGTGATTTTTGAGCGTTTTTTTTTTAATTCACTTGTTTCCAGCTACTGTTTTTGTTAGTTTATATATTACTTTGTACTGAATCATACCTAAAAAACAAAATGTAAATGAAGAGCAAGGAAATTTGTGCACATGATTAAGTTTTTAATACATTTTTGAATCTTGAATGAAGAATAACTCGCCAAAAATACTGAACAAATGATTTCAGTTCAATTTAGGTCGTCACCATTTTGTAATATGCGAAAAAAAAAAAACCCCTGTAAGGATATCAGAGATCATCTGAAATTTCAGACATTCAGAAGTCTCAGAACTGCCCTGTTTTGTCATATGAAACTTTTGTGTACTCTAACTAAAGTTGGGGTCCAGGTTTATTCCTGCAATGTGTATCGTTTGTAAGAATCTTTAATATTTGTAAAGGAACGAGGTCAGTTTTTTTGTACTTTTAAAGGGTGATCGCAATCTGAAAATTGGTCTGCTGAGTTGCATTGTGGTATGGCCAGAATGTTTCCTCTATTTGTCTGTCTCTAAGTGTGCTTAACCCAGCTGACCTCTTGAAGCGCTACGTCTCTTCTCTCCCTCAGCTCCACCCTTGCAGCCCCCGATCGCAACCCTGGACAAATTCTCACCTAAACGAAGCCAGGGCAGCACAGTCATCCTTAGCAGATCTAACCGCACCACATCCGTCACCTCCAGCCCCGAGCATAGTGACCACGCTCTTTCAGCCAGCAGTGACTCCGGCCTCTCAAGTGCTTCTCTTTGGACTGAGCGCTGCCCTGTGTCTGGTGGAAAGTCTTCTGGTCCCAGTGAGCAGGAGAAGGCAGACCTGAATCGCCTGCTCAGTGGAATTGGGATCGATGAGCCTCAGACAGATGACGGAATGGAGCTGACCTCAGCCCCTCAGGGTGGTCTCCATCACCCAGTGCAGGGCCATATAAACGGCAACTCCAGGCCGAAAGAGAGAGAAACGGACATCCTGGATGACGAGGTCCTGATGTCGGGCCATGACCTGCGCAGTGTGGACAGTCTGGGGACTCTTTCATCATCATACCACAAGAGCAGCCAAAACTCTCTGCTCTCGGATGGCTTCTGCAGCCCTGGTGTGATTGATGATGTCCCTCATCATGGCACAGCAGCCATGGAAGAATATGAGCGAGCATACACTGAGACTCGGAGAAACGGCTTTGCCAAGAGAAATGTGTCTGTTCCCGTCACCACCACTTCCAGCACAGCTTCCAGGGGTCAGCAATTCCGGCAGGGTAACTACTCCACTCAGACCTGGGTCCGCCAGCAGCAAATGGTAGCGGCTCCGCATTACTCCTATCTGCCCGAGGAAAGTGAAGTGGAGGAGAACTTCCATGTTGACAAACAAGAGATTTCATCCAAAGTGATCATTAGTGATCAAAATATCACTCTCAGCCCAAAGGTCTCTCCAAGCCAGGAGAGTGAGAAAAATCATGACGAGGAGTTTAACTCCCTCACAGTGGACATCGACAACTCCATCGACCAACTTAACCAGTTGATCCTGGACTTGGACCCTACGTTTGTGCCCATCCCAACACGGAACAATTCAGTTAAAATAAATGGAGGATCTACGACTATGACCACTACGTGCAACAGCAAGGGCTTGACGCTCAGACTCAATGAGAACAACAGGAATCAACAGACAGGTAAGACAGAGACAAGCTGTAAAAGCAGATTTTCTAAGCTGTAAGATCCGATTTTGGCTTCTGGGTTGGATTCAGTCACTGAAATGTGAAGTTCAATAGTCCCAACAATTCAACACAACCTAAGAGTCAAAATCAAGTGTCTCAAATCTTTGCAAATCTCTTCCTGGTGGTGGGTTTTGGTGGTGGTGTGACAACCTATGACTCAAAATCCAATGTAACTACATCTGCTAAATGTTTCTGTACTCTTTTTGGTGATGGGTTTTGTGGTGGTGTGACAACCTATAAATTGAAATCCAAATTGACAACATTTGGTAAATGCACTATTTCTGGTGGAAAGTTTGGTGGTGGTACTGTTTTTTAACATTTTGAAGCAAAACAATGAGCCAGATAGAGGAAAGACCTTAGAAAATGTTTATGAGTGAAAGAAATTGACATTTATGTCAATTTATTGAAAGATACTGTATGATAGTCTCTCAAATCTGGGTGGGAACCCTTATTTGGAAAGTAGGAAGTATGGAAGGAAGAAAGAAAAGTTATATAAGAAATTATAGTGGGATTTGCTAGCTTCTTTTCATGCATGAGCTCTCCTGATATTAAAATGAGAATTGTAACAGCGTTTGGTAATAATTTTGGTCCCAGGCTTGCATTCACACTTAAGCTCTTGCCAATAAATTACCATTAAGGTTCTCCCAATAAGCTCTGTGTTAAATAAAAAGCCCAAATGGAGATCTTTGGTTAATTCCTCATTGTGATTCCAGCCCATTTCCAATATAAATACTGCACATGTTACTTATTTGTCACCAACATTTAAAAGTCTTACTGTCATATCAACTACTTGGTGCAGAAAAAGTGTTAAGTCTTGTCAAAAAGCAAGACTGAACATGGAATAAAGGCATCTATTAATGTGTATAGGGACCATTTTGGCACTTTCCATGCTTAACACCATTGTGCTACGCCTGACAAACAACATAGTTAAAGGAATTCCAAGCAGTTTTCACACAAATGGGAAATCAGAGCTCCTGGCAGAATCTTAGCTATGTGACAAGGTTTAGCTGTTTGGACTTGCCTTGACTCGGGTATCTGCTTCTTGGAGATCTTTAGCATGTTCACTCTTATCAGCTCCTATTCAAGGCAATCTTTAAGCCCTCATGGGCTGCAGAATGGACATTAAATTCTGGCTTATTTTTAAGTGTTTTCATGACAGATGTGAAAACATATTTTAGAATTTTGTTTTTGGTAGTGAAGGAGCACTGGTTATCTATATTGAAGCGCAGTAGATGATGATTACTTCCTTTAAAAGGCGGGGAAACATTAGAAGCATAATCCAGGGACTTTGTAGCTTGGATCGAATTTAGAGCAACCGGTCACATTTGTTCCCTTGAGGGTGTAAAGGTGAGATTTGACAAAAGGACTGACAAGATGTCCTAGGAATTCTTTTGAAGTGAAAAGCCGATTCTACTGTACAAGCAAGACACGGAGACAAAAAAAAAAAAAATGGAGAAGACAATAAAAGAAAGATGAAAAGGAGTTCAGGGATTTTAAGGATGAGGTTTTGGGATATTGATCAAAGGTAAACTTTTTTTGTTAGCACACTGTACTAGTCGAATGATTATCAGCTCGCATTATCTTGGGATGTTTACAAAATGGTAGCTTTGAATGCTGCCTGTTTATCCAGCTGCTCAGGTGCAGCGGCATTGCGGGAGTCTCCTGTAGACTCGAACACACACCAAGAGCAAGACCCTGCTTTGGAACGTGAGAAATGTTCATGGACAGTAAGAGCTTTAATCATATTGTTCACACTTAAACAGCAAAAATAGTTACACACGTTGGAGTTGCAGGATGTCAAAGGTCAATATAATTTCAAGGTGAGCCGGTTTTACAACGATATTTGAGGCTTTTTAAACCATTTTCAGGTTGCTGAAGGATTAGGACTGTTTGACTGCTACACTGTAACAAAAACATTACGATTTCAGTACTATTTGTGGCCACACTAAAAAAAACAGAAGCAAAAAATGACGTTAGACCAAAACATTGTAGTTTCTATGCTCTTTCTGGTTATATTGTAACAAAGACAAACCAAAAAAGGGTATTAAACAAAAACAAAACTTTCTTTTATGCTGTAATGTAAAGAAAAACAAACCAAACCAAAAAGAAGTTCGACAAAAAACATCAAAGCTTCACATCAAAGCTTTTTCAGGTTATGCTGTAAAATAAAGACAAAACAAAAAACAAAAAAGAAATTAGACAAAAATATTATAGTTTTAGTACTTTTCTGTTGATGTTGTAACGTAAAGACGGACAAAACAAAGCAAAATGAAGTTAAACGAAAACATTATAGTTTCTGTAAGTTAAGTTCCTGGTTATGCCACAACTTTAAAAAAAATAGACAAAAACATTAAAACATTAAAACAGTAAAAGACCATAGTTTCTGGTTATGCTGTAAAATGAAGTGAGATGCTGGAAACATTACACACTTGAAAATGTTACACTATGGTGTTGGAACTGAAGTATAAATACAAGTACGGATTAATTAATAATGTCATATTATTTCCTTGATTATAATTGATGTCACACAGCATAAAAATCAACTTCCTTTACAAGTTGAACTTGGTGACTAAATAATTCGATTTGTCAAAACAACCAGAAATCTTGACCGAGTGAACAATCTGGAAGCCAAACTCTGCTAGAATTGTAACATTTAGTTGCTAAAATGATCTGCTCGCTCAAAACTGTTGATTTATTCACTCCACTCGGGAACCCTGAAGAGATCTTGAGTTTGTTCCTCCAGGGGAACATCTAACGGTACCAGTACATGATTAGGACTATTAACCATCCAAAGGAACTGGTTCTCTTGAAACGTTTGAGTTGACGTCAGTATCCGAGAGAGTTTAGAGTGTTATTGGACTGGGTGTTGATTTCAGTTTGAGTAGATGCATGGTGGGAATTTGCGGTGGCCGTGCCTTGTTAATTCTGTACACTAGAGATCAAACACAGAAGTGGAGCACATCTGGCTGGATAAGATCGGCGTGCAGACTTCAGGAAGGAGATGAGACGAATTTCACCATCCGTCTGATGAGCCGAAGATCCGTCTCCGGGCTGCAGCATCCCCACATTGAACGAATTATGACTTATACGTTTAGACATGGAAGTGATGATTCACTCGGAGTATAAAAGCAGGATTATGAGTGTGGAGTCTAAATGACTGGATCAGAGGAGAGGCGGGCGCGAGAGACTGGAATTTCCAGGAGAGGAACAGAAGTAGCCCGAGGCTATGCATTCTCCGCTCCTGACAGGCAGCCAGCGGTCCCAAGAGACAAAATAACACGCGTGAAATGATCACATGCAGCCGCAAGACACCAGCAAACTCCGACACCAAACACATGTACAGTATGGCTTATATACTGTATATAAAAGAAAGAAAAACTGTAGAAATATACGAATTTGCTGCAAACAGGCATCAAAATAAAACCAGAAACCAGAAACCAGAAACAAATCACGTATAACAGTTACACATTGCTTTTAGTTTTGAAGCTTAACTTCATCATCATCAGTGAATCAAGTGATTCATACACATTAAAATGGGGGATTGTGTCAGAACTGAGTCATTATAACTATTTCCACAAGCAGCTAACTGTCTAAAAATATATCAAATTATTTTCTTTACAATCTATTATTATTATTGTTATTATTATTATTAAGTATATAATTCTTTATATGAATTCCACTACATTAGAAATCAAAAATATAATATATAAATGCTATACTAAAATAAAGAAAAGAAAAAATAGGTTTAAAAATCATTTATCTTTTTTTTTTTCCCGGATACGGATACTGAAACCTTGAGCATGAGCTCCTATTGATACCATGTGATCTTTTTTCTTTGTTAAAAACTACTAAGCTTTAAAATGATTTTTTTTTTTATTGAAAGCACATAAAAATACAGGGAAAAAATGCACAGCTATTGTATTTGTTAAAGGACTGGATGAAATTCATTCTTCCTTTTCTCAGGTATATGATTTTTTTTTTTTTTTGCTGATATCGGCATAATATTAATCCTGTTTTTAAATCAGTGCTGTTTCCAATTATTATGATATTTGTAATTAATTATCAGTTAGATCTGTATTTGTTAATAATAATAATAATAATAATAATAATAATAATGATAATAATAAGAAAAAGAAGAAGAAGAAGAAGAATATAAATCAGTGTAGTATAGCTATTATTATTATTATTATTATTATTATTATTATTTCCGTTATTACTATAATTCTTTTATTCTGGGAATTGCTTTCCTTTCTTGTCTTTGTCTTTGGCTTTCGTAAGCAAAAGCAAACAAACTAGCAAACAAAAAGCTGTAATGCTTCACATAACAAAAATGACTTTTAAAATATTTTTTTAATTTTTAATTTTAATTTTTTTTTAAATCTAACAAATAAATCTAACATTGATTGTCTAATAATACTAAATAGCATACGAAAAATCAAGCAATTAAACAACAAATGTGTTCAAGTGAATATATAAGTGATATAAATATTCAGTTTACGTCCATCACATTATTATGTATATATATATATATCACTAAAAAAGAGACAAGATGATGTGAAATGAAATCTAGTGTGGAGTTTCAGCTTGCGTGGTTTTGGATAAAATGGGCAGTGAAAAAGAGAGAGAGAGAGAACGAGAGAGAGAGAGATGGTGCTTTTCCCTCGTGAGCATTCATCAGACAGGAATAGCTCTCCGACTCTGCAGATTAACACCTCCGTGCTAAATGACACTTCACACTCCGAGCAGACGGATAAACACACGGCTGTTTGCTCACACTCTGGAGCTATAGGTCTGGCCATTCTTTAAAAAAAAAGCAGGACATCTAAAATATGTATATTTTAAGGCCGTATGTATAGTGTAAGTCAGAAATGAAAAGGTTTTTGCATGTTGGGTGTTTATGTTTCACCTTTATTCACCTTTTATAAACTGCTTAAACACTCCGCATGCCACTCTGTCCCCTTCCGGCTTGTGTTTTTCCCCTTGTTTTTTTTACATTGCTAACATCATGACAGTTTGGGATTGAGAAAGCTTTCATCATAAATCTGCAAATCTGAACGCTTTTAGTCCACTTGGTGAAATAAAGCATTATTCCCATGTCATGTTTTGTGCTGTTTTAAGAAAATACCCAACGACGGGATTCTGTGACGATGCCGAGTCACTGTTACCACCCAAACCTTGATTATTTTCCTATAACAGCAAACACAGTGTGTTATTGCTCTGACACCACAGCAGTTTGATATTTCCGTTAATTAAAGAACGACACATTGTCATTTTTATCCATTTATAGTTACATTTAATGTCCGTTATAGAAAATGAATCAGCGGCATTGAATCTGACCAACCAGAGTCGTGAATTTGTCATAAAGCATGTGAGATGTGCATGAAAGCTTCTATACTTTATACTATTCCAGTATATCACATGAGCAGCTATAATGTCCTTATCTTCATAATTAATTACGCATTATGTGCATAATATGATGTTATGAGATCATAATTGTTCTGCATTTGATTATAAAGGCTAAGCTGGGGAAGGGATCATGTATTTTAGATTAGAATTATACAGGAAGTGAGGAGGTGAAACCTGCTTGTGATGACGGCAGTGGTAATGTGTGTTTGCGTCTGATCAGCTGTCCCATCTGCTGGAGAGAGTTTGCGCTCTCTGAGTCGTCAGGGCAACGAAGTGGCCGAACACCCGGCGGTGTGTGTGCGGCCGGCGTGGGAAATGGAGCCGGAGTTCGGGGACAGAATGACATACACCCACACTGTAGCTCCACCACAGGTAACACACGTATATACGATGTACAGTATACACATACACATTTAAGTGTCTTAAAAGAGACCTAACTCTTGTTGCTAGTGGCGTCAAACTCATAAAAACACAAATGTGAAAACTTCAAATAAATAAACCATGTAACTTTGTATTTCAGCGAGCTCCTTTGTACAGAGCAGACAGTGTGGAGTACCGAGGTCCGAGTGCTGGACTGGACACAGGAAGTGACATGGTTCCTCCAACGCCGGCCTTCCCCATCTCACCGCCCACGCCTTATGGTGAGACACTTACACACCCATACACACACACACACACCTACTGTACGTATTTACACACCTATACAGACAGAACCGTACGTGTCACGCCCATGTGACTGGATACCAATCAGCTGATTTCGGCTTGAACTTGTAGTTGCTATGGTAACTTGGACAGAAATGTTGCTAGAAATTGTAATTAAGTGTTCTGGTGTGGTGCTGTTACTCAACCACAACAAGTTACTGTAACCATGTTGCCTGCTGCTAAACACCAAATTATTCACACATTCCAAACCTCACACTCATCTCCCACGTGCAGTTTGCTTTGGGACTCATAAAGACGCCCCACTTGCTAATAAGACATCTCTAAAATAAGCCGATCTGAATTCTAGGGCGCCACATTTATTACACAACACACTCCATACCTGTTTAAACCTGTGTTTGGAAGTGGACTGGTGCTCATCACTGACCAAACCCATGTGTATTTCAGCATTCTTCACTTTACAACACATGATTCACGTGCTGTTGTGTTTCTGGAGGAACCTTCAGGATCTATGAATGCTGAGAGGTAGAACCCTGTTAAAAGAGTTGCAACCTTAAGCCATCTAAAGAGCCTGGAAAACCTGGTGGTTTGAGCAGATACCAAAGCTTAAAATTGATTAAAAATTGATGTTTCTGCATGTTAAGAGAAAGGGCAGCCTTTAGTTATTATGACAGAAGATTGTGTTGATTAGTGAGGTCTCCAATGGGTGTACATACACGGATGACATGCCCCCTGTTGGTGATTGGCTGGATCCAGGACTGTATATGAGCGGGCGTGAGGAGATCTTTTGAATTTGACAAAAAGAGAATTGGATTAGAATCGATGACTACACTTCTGCTAAGGCCTAATCCATTATTTTTATATCATGTTCAACGAACATCTTTCAGGTTGTTTGTACATGTAGGAAATAAAAACAGCACCATGAACAGAAGAATGTCTATCGCACCTTTAACTTGAGCTAACACTGAATTTATGTAAGACTAAGAACTAAGATAAGCATCACATGATTACCGATTAATGACCAAAAAGCTTTATTACGTCCATTGCAGTTACCAGCCTGATCGGAATTCAAAGACATTGTTACTGGGAATTTATGATTTGTCCAGTAGTGTTTCCATCATTCAGCAAGAAACACCTGCGAAAGCTTTAACAAAAATGAAACATTGTAGATGCTTCGCTTACTGGAAGAAAGTGAGTAACGTCTGTCTGAAACACCCAAAATATGATGTGGTGTGCACAGGCGGTTCTGTGAAATCAACACACTTGCTCGGACATGTCCGACCACACTACTCCCACTATAATCTCAATATGAAGAGCTGCAGTGTTCTCACCACTTTCTTACCAAACATACTCTTTCCATCCTTTCTCCACAGTGAAGACCATGCCGGAGTTTACGCACTTCGCCGAGACGCCATCTCCCAGCACGCCCATGTTCGCAGCCTTTAGGACGGAGCACGGTAAGCAGCCTTTAAGGTCCGATTGATGGAAGTGATCTTTGGACAGCTAGATGAGTGAGATTATGTTTTTCTCACAGCAGATGATATGATCATGGACGGTTACGGCTAAGCATTCTCAGACTAAATACACTGTACAAGTCCTGACCTAGCAAACGTCTGGACATGTTTGTGCGCTGTCAGAACCTCAGGAATGCTGCTTGGATTATGGCTGAAGCACCGGCAAGCATCAAGAAATGAACAATTTACAAGCTTGAATATTTCAGTCCAGTAGATCATTCATGTTTTTCTTTGATTATAAATTTCAGCAAAACCCAAAGATGGTGCAATGTTAACCCAGTGTTGAAGGCAAGCATACAGCTGAGAGAGGAGCAGATGGTAGAGAGGTGGCTTTATTGAAATGTCAAGGCTTTTGTACACACAGGGCTGAACATATGTGCTTCCTGACCTCTGACAAAAGGCCAAGATGGGAGGAAACAGCCCGCTGAACAATAGAGGAAAGACCAGCTTAGATGTGAAAGGGGCTCTTTCTTGGTTTGTCCACACTGCTTTGATTGCCTTCTAAAGCTGGAGTATCCACCCCTGCATTTGGAGAGCTAATTCCCTAAGGCACAATAAAGATTAGCGTAGTTCCAAAAGTGCTCAGTGCTCTTTAAGAGGAGTCGCTCTCCAGATGCCCTTTCGGAAGTGGCCCAGGAAAAGCATCTTAAGGGTAACACCTTATATTAAAGATCTCTTAACTGATGCTATTAACTGCAATAATTAACAAGACCCAATGTTAAAATTAGCACAAATGAAATGATAGCATGTTCTTCAATCACGATAAATGTTAAATGTTTAATTTTACTCCGTGATGGAATGAATGGCATGAAAATTGATTAAGATCTTCTTTAGCTTATTACTAAAAGCAGCAATACAATTGCTAGTTACTGTGACAATGTTTCTGATTGGGTATTAACGCTGAGGTTCTTTAATATAAAGCATTACCCTCATACCCCTTTTCCACCAAAGCAGTTCTAGGGCCAGCAGTACGGAGTTGGTGCCAAATCTCAAACCAGTTCTTCGCATTTCAATAGCCAAAGAACCGGTTCTCAGCCAGGAAATCTGGTTCCAGATTGGCACCACCAATTTACTGAAATAGAACCAATAACCACATACATCAGGGGCCGGGGTGGGATTATCATGACCAATAAGTCCAACTAAAACTATGTGGCCATCATTTTAAAAATACTAGAGCTAGTGTAGCTTCTAATCTGACTAATCCAGAAGAAGAAGAAGAAGAGATGATGTAGTCTGTCATTGCTGTGCTCGGCACTATCTAACTCACTTTAAATACTTTAGATAGTTTAAATTATAAATTATGAATTATAAATTATGAGTCTCCGGTGTCAGAATCCTTCATCTTTGCCTTCATTCCTTTTTTGTTTTTTCAAAGTTGCCTTTGTTTAACGTTTCTCACTCCCTTGAAAAATGACCTTGAGTCAGTTGAAAACTTACACTCCTCAGAGTGACAACACAGCCTTTCCGTTAGGGTTTTTTAAACTTTTACAGGTGACCTTCTCTTCTGTTCAAACATGGCCGTGACCTTGAGTTCTGTTGCCATAGCGCTCTGTTGCTGTAGCAAATGTTTTTGGCTTCGATGTCACTCTAGCATCCAAACGAATGGCCTTTTAGTAGCATTTAGAGTGTGACAGTCAGAAGGATTGCGATAAATCTTTCTCTGTAAGAGAACCAGTGTTCTTACAACGATTGCGTGTGCTGGCCTTGATTTCAGATATGAAAGCTTTTGCAGATGTTATGGGACATGGCGAAAGCAGAGTGAAGGTGTATCACAGAGCCTTCGCGCACTCCCCGTCTACTGGAGGAGTGATAACCCTCACAGACAGGTAAGAAGAACAGTTTGGTCATTTCTGCAGTAAGTACACCCTTGTGGCGTTTTCATGCTCATAATTCCAGGTTTGCTTTCACATTTGAAGAATTAATTCTGAACTGTGGAGCCATTCCACACATCACATTTGTGCAAAATGACATTTGGTTCATCTGCTTGTTGTTTTTTTTAATGTCTTCCTGACTGAAACCATACAGAACCACAATTTTTACGGGTCATCATGGAAGAATACCTACAAACAACCATTACATCCTGCTCTTGTTCCCTCTAGCTCGGTTCAGTCCGCCTGCCCAGAAGGGGCGCTGCTTAGTCGTCACACCTCCATCAACACTCAACACTCCAGCCCGATGGGTTACAACCAGAACTCAGCTCCATCCCTCCATCCTCACCCACACCCTCACCCCACCCCAAACGCCCACAGCTCGCCCCAGGGCAGCCAGAGGACCCGGGTGGTGCAGTACACACTGAGCCGCAGCCCAGCGCTCATCTTCGATGAGGAGCCTGATGGTCTGAGCTATGAACACCAGCAGCCCCCACTTCCTGAAAAGATGCGCGCCTTGGACTGCGAGCGTTCATTAGGTTCTGTGTCCCCGGCACCTAGCGGGTTCTCCAGTCCTCACAGCGGGAGCTCGCTGTCTATTCCCTTCCCTAACTCACTGCCTGAGCTGCAGGCCAGGAGCAGCCCATTACCAGGTAAACTACACATGCTTCCCATGATGTACCAGTTCTCAGAAAAAATATATAATTGTTGATATCTTGAATATATATAAGGATTCTTCAGTGCCAGTTACATGATGAGCTGTGTGTTTTGCATAAATTTAAGTACGTGATTCTCTTGTAGCCCTGGGAACTGAAACTTGGTTCAAAATTAGAACCAAATCCAAAATGCCAAGAACTGGGTACCCAGTACTTGGTTCCTAAATGTGACGACCCTTTGTCCTTGCCTATGTGCAAGGACGTATGTAGCTATCTGCCTCACATCAACACAAGAGTGAGTCTGTTTGTTTAGATACAAGCTAGCATGCATGGCTAACATCATAACAGTGTGAAAGATGGACTTCTACTGAATGTTCACTTAGCTTAAAAGAATAAAGATATTTTTGTTATCCAAACATTTGACCTCTTTTTTTCACCACCTTGGAATCGAAACTGGGAATCGATGAGCAGAATAGAAATCAATAAGATTCAAATGATACACAACCCTACTGTCTTTAACTGTAAAGGGATAAAAAGTAAATGTTGTTCATTAATAATGATCTTGTTTGGTTTCTTTGTTGTAGATGTCCTGGTGAGCAAGCAGGTGACGGTGAAGTTTGTCCAAGACACCTCGAAATACTGGTACAAGCCAGACATCGCAAGGGAACAGGGTAAATATGTCAGCTCGAAGGAGTTGAATTCATTAATGAATCTTTAAAATCTGCTAAAAATGAAATGAATAAGCTGAGTCATTATCAGGTAAATGTACAGCATTATGATTTCAATGTAACACAGTGTATGATGTCTGAGTAAACAGATAGTTTGCATACAATTTGCAACATTTTGTACTGTATTATATGATAATTGCTGTTGTAGTGTGATGAGAATGAGTAACACATCTCTCTCCACACAGCCATCGCAGTGCTGAAGGACAAAGAGCCCGGCTCCTTCATCGTACGCGACAGCCACTCGTTTAAAGGTGCCTACGGATTGGCTATGAAGGTGGCCACGCCCCCTCCCTCAGTGGCCCAGCAGAGTAAGAAGGGTAAGCATTGGCTGAAAGCAGGCAGGTGGACTGGACACCTGAGCGATGGATGACTGTGGTGTGTGTGTGTGTGATTTTGTTCCAGAGCGTTCTCCATTCAGCCCCGCTCTAGCGGCCTTGGCTTTCTTCTCCTGCTGACATGAAAGAGTCTTTTTGTTATCCTGAGCATTGAATACAACTCATCCACGGCTCCAAATGGAAACTGATAGCTATGATACATCCACTGTTTTAGTTTCGGCGCTCAGGGCTTTTCAGCCATTTGGACACGTTTTACTGATTTCTGCAGACAAAACATCTACAACTACACTAACATATATGTAGCTGGTTTATAACTGAGCGCAGAAAAATTGTTTGTTGCTACTGGAAAGGTGTTTCTGTACCAAATCATTGTTATCGATCAGTAATTATTGGCAACGTCAAAAGTTCGCATCCCATTGGTGAAATTCATTTATATAAAAAGTGTGGCTTGTTACTGGTTATGAAAAGATCAAACTCTCAAGTGTCAACCAAAACCAGCCCTAGTACTTTAGCACTATATATTAAATTTAGTACTATAAATTAAATTCTAAAATATCATTTTCATTTATATATGTCTTGGTAATATATTTTAAAAGGTGTATTGGAAAGAAAGAAAGAAAGAAAGAAAGAAAGAAAAGCCCAAAGGGTTTGAGAAAAATAAGTGAAAAAACAACTGCTAGAGATTTGCAAAGATTCAAAACAAACAACACAAACCCTAATAAAAAATAAATGCAACAGAAAAACCCTGAAATATGCAATAAGTCTACATTTACAGTGGGGTAAAAAAGTATTTAGTCAGACCAATTGTGCAAGTTCTCCCACTTAAAAAGATGAGAGAGGCCTGTAATTTTCATCAAAGGTATACCTCAACTATGA
>JAQMYM010000001.1:1917086-1928756 GCA_030014255.1 Parauchenoglanis ngamensis
AAATTCCACTAATAACCTTTTATGTCAACAACCGCTCAACTAAGTAAAGAGAAACAACAGTCCATCATTATCAAGTCTCTTTTAAAGTCATAAAAATAAAGAAATAATTGAATTAGAAGGTGTGTCCAAACTTTTCACCGGTAGTGTATATATATATATGTAAACACATCACATTGACATCAGGGGTTTATATTAACACAGTCTTACTAATACGTTTCTATAGTACAGTAACTGATCATTTAGAACGACTTGCATAACAGATGTGCTACATCATCTGTGGGTTATAATACATGAGTTTAAAAAGAAATTCATCTCTGGATAAGCAGTATAGATAATGTCTGGATGGATGGATGGATGAATGGAAGGAGTCTACAATGTTAGCACATTGTAACAGTTTCTAAAAGCTTTTCTGCCTTCAGGCCAGAGGAGCTTGCAGTTTCTACACATCTTTTTTTTTTTTTGTCTTGTTAACTTCTGGCTGTTAAAACATAAGTGATAACAAGAAGTAACTTGTTGCACAACATTAAATATAACTATAGATAAAGGGATACAATGTAGAACAAATTCAGAAATGTTAGCTTTGTTAAATTGCTGTGGTCTAAGAAGAATAAAACGCTTCGGGATGCGCTATCATAGGAAATGAATCAACTTTGGCTTGGTAAGAGTGTAACAACAACACTTCATCACCCCACACAGCATTTGATTATTTTTTTCATTTTTTTTAATTTTCTATAAAGACACACTCCTAAGTGTTTTATTTAAACAGGGCTAGCACGAAAACTAGCTATATGGTGAACTATTGTACGCTGCTTGGGTGTTGATTCGTTTCCCATCGGTCAACATGAACAATAAAACATTAGAAGATCAAGTTAGAGTGTGATCATGCCAAAATGGAACGATGGAGCTTTAATAATTAATCTGTATATTTTGGCATTGTAAGTAATCCTCTCATGCTAGTATTTCATCATACATTGGCTGAACATTCAACATTTTTGGTTACAAACTTTAACCAGCAATAATTGTTCATGGCCGAGATTCAACAAGACTACACGTGTTTTAGTGCGAGACATTCCCAGACTCTATAGAACATCATTCATCTCTCTACAGGACCCCAGTCTAGTGTGTGAGAGTCTGAAATGCCAGTCTTCTAGCACAATCCTACCCACTCTGGAATAGCCCAGCTGATTAAACTGTACCTCGGTCCCTCTGTGAGCTTTGGCTCCTTGCAGATTCTTGCTTTTTTTTCATCCCTTCATAGCAGTAAGCCATTTCTTTCTTACTCCACCACTTTAGCATCCACTACTTGATTTCTTCTAGGGTCAGCATGCTGCTACAGTGGGTAGTGTGGCTACCTCACAGCTCCAGGGTCCCTGGTCCGATCCTGCGCTCAGGTTACTGCCTGTGTGGTTTCACATGTTCTCCCTCTTTCCATGTGGGTGTCCTCTGGGTTCTCCAGGTTCTTCCCACTTTCCAAAAACATACCAGTAGGTGGATTGGTGACTGTAAATTGCCCCTAGTAAATTAGTGTGTGAATGTGTGTGAGGTTGTACTCTGCCTGGATAAACTCCAGATCAAATGCAATCTTGACTAGGATAAACATTGATGAAAGAATGAATAAGGAAACAATAATGCAGTTTTTTTAATTGTTGTTGCATCATGAAATGTAAGAGCCAATCATGAGTCAATATGCAAATAAATGTTGCCTTCAGACTTGCCAGGGCTGGGATACGTTTAAACTGTTTGGTTGATTTTTAAAACTTTACAATATGTTTTTGGGATATTTATTTCCTCCAAATCTACAGCGCATGGGTTAAATAACACACCCTTAGCAAATAGCTTTGTAACTTGTTGCTATACATAGATATAGATAATGTGTTCAAACTTGTGATTTGCAGTGGCACTACTGTCAGAGCTGCCGCTAGATAAAACGAATCAACACCTTCTGACCAATCAGAATCCTGAAATATATTGCTGTTTCTGTCTCTAATGTCTGTACATCTCATGAACAGTAATATAAATGAGGCAGTCATGTTGTCCAGAGTGGTGCAGAATGAGGCGACACTTGCGAAAGAATCTTCCAGTGAAACAAAAAGTGTCAGCGCACACTGTCATGCGCTCGATCGCACGAGGCGAATTCTTGACATTCCGAGTTCGCTGCGCAGAGCTGGAGTGAGTCGGGAGGTGGAGGATCCATGCCAAGCGCTGCAGGGGGTTTGGAGAGCGATCCTGCCTACCACCCGGGACAGTTATTATAGAAAACATAGAGGCGTGTTAGAATAGAACACTTGGCCCTTTCTGTGCGACTGTACGCCCGTTTCGCCCTCTGTGTTTTTGTTTTGTGTGAGGTGAGCTGCAGATGTGGTCCGCTGGACTCTGTACATACACTCGTAATTATGTCTTGGAATCTTCTGCGTCTAGGTGTGGAATGCACAGGCTATTTTCTCCTCTACCTCAGCAATAATGCCCCCCCCTGGGCCAAGAGAGAAAGAGAGAGAGAGAGAGAGACCCCCCTCGTTCTGTGCCACACACAGCGTGCCCACTGAATGGTAATGCTAATGCTAATGGTAATGGGCAGAGTAGGAGTAATTTGGTCACATGTGCTCGTGCTGCTCCACTGCTAAAACCTCACATTCAAGTGTGGTGACTCAGGCAGTGATGCGTCACAAAGCTCCCTCAGCTGGCTCGCCTTTCACATCGAGGGCTGCACTAATGACTAGTTACCAGACCTGCTCTTTTTTTCAGCTACATGTTTTCCGTTAATCCTGCCTTTGTTTTACTTGTTTGCTTGGTTTTTTTTTTTATTTTTGTTTGTCTGTTTCGAATTACCGTTTGCTTGTCCCACAGTACAATGTCTCATTGGCGCTCAGAGCTTCACCTCAGTTTAACCCTCAGTGTTCTTAATACCGCTAGTCTATCACGTACAATAATACATTTCAAATATAAAACACTTTAAGTCATTTTGAAGACAAAGAAACACTAGGAACTACTAAAGAAGCTTCGTGACATTGCTGCTTTGTTTTGTTCGTGACATCGCCAATAGTCTGTTAAAATATAGTCAACACCAGGGTGGTGTGATAAAGTGGAGCTATTGTTACTTTCAAAGCATTCTGTGATTGTCGGAGGCGTGTAAAGAGGCTGGGATAGACCGAATGGTTAAAATGGAATCATAATGTTTCTGTGACGTGCACTTTGGACACGGTTTAAACAAAATTGTCATTTTGTTTGGCCAGAAATCATTCGTGCCACAGAACAAATCATTGGACACAATGGACCAAAAGTTCACTCAGGTACCATTTAGTGCTTTATACACCATTCGTACTATTTTCTAATCAATGCAAAATTTACCTGGTAGTCAATGTACTGTTTAAAAGAATAAGGGTGATATGGCCATTTGCCCTGCTGACTGGAGCCTTTCTATATGGAAAACTATTACTATTTGCATGAAAACTGCACCAGATGAAGCCCAATGTCTATTAATAGAAACTTTAAGTGCCCAGTGGGATTAAAAGCACTTGTTTTGTTAGAATTCACTTCAAATTGTTGTGCTTCACTCATTCCTCTAGCGCAATTGTTTCTATAATAACCCGTGCCTAACCACCATTTTGTGGTTCACAGTAAAACATTATTTCTTCCATATTGTGATTGGTAAGTTAGTTGTCCATTTCTTTGTTTAGCAAAGCAGGAATAGACCTGGAAGTGATCTTCAGAGTTACATGTAATCGCTCCACAGCTGCTAGCTCAGGGGTTAAGCCTGCGATGTTGCGATATTGCTAACTTTCACCAGACTTAGCCACAAAGGATTTCATTCTTTGCTTAAATCAAACCACCCATGGCCCTCCATTTTCAATGATCATGGACCAGAAATTGATGCGGTGCTTCCAAGCGTTGGTTCTGCATAAGCACTTTCACATCTGATTCCAAATCAAGTCACTTAGCAAGCCCTACAATTATTTAATTTTGGAATTATCTTGGTGTAAAACTGCTTGGTTGAATCAAAATCTGGAGTCTCATTTGTAAGCTACATTCAAGGAAATCCACAGCCAGAAGTTATGAAACATCAAAGTAATGCTTTGGTCTAGCTATATTTGGTCTATAATGTTAGACTTTTGAGAAGATGACTGCAACATGTTTTGTGAACAGTTAACCACAGCACTTGTAAAGTTATGGTCCAGTGAAGCATACAACATCAGGTCACTGTGCACAATGTAACATGCATCATTTGAAAATTTAATTTCCATGGTCATGTGATATGTAGCTTTATCTTGGGTATCTTCATGAGCCAAGTTTCTTTTCTGCATAATCGTTTATTTTTTTTACTGGAGCATTGTTTAGCCAGATGACACACATGACTCAATACAGCCAGCATGTACATAAATATCCTGACTCATCTAAGACATTCTTGGCAAGCAGTATCAATTTAGGTCCGGCATTAAACCTCTGCTAATCTAAAACCAAGGACCGGGGGGCATTTCTTTCCAAGTTATTTCCATGAAAAATCATTGATCACTGAAGAAATAATTCAAATTACATGTTGCAGCTGTTGGAGCTGGTCTGATGGGAAATGGCTATTTTACTGCCAGTTGCAACAAATTAAACAGGAGCTACATTGCTAACAGGAATGCTAGTAAAACGTTGTTGTATTGTACTTGTCTGTAATGATATGTATTTTCTGGTTTGTCTCTCTGTGCTAGCCATGTGGAACAATGGCGACCTGCCCAAGCTGTACCACGCCTCTCACTCGAGGTCAACTGGGATTGGCTCCAGCTTAATGGATAAGCGTTAGATATGGGTAGATGAATCTGTTCTGTGTGTAGATGCTGAAGATTTCACTTTGAATGGTAAAAAATAAGCCCCAAGGTACCCTTCTCCTACTTTATGATTGAAAAAGCAGTGCCAGAGAGTCACTGTTAAATGCTCAGCTTTATGCGAAGATTTGTGATATGACTTAACACATTTGGCAGCATTTCACCTGAAGAACATGGCATAACCTTTCAATTTTGTATCTCTTGTCTCTGTTGTTGAGTTGTATGGATGTTTAAACTAACTAACACAAGAATAGATAGGGAGGGAAAGAATAATGCAAGGAGCTTATCTTGTGCTGAATATTGCCTCAGTTGGGAGTGCCTGTTGTAGAGCCGTTGTTGTTTTTCCTGGACCTGAAGTGAATTCTCCAGAGATAAGTCACTAAGCTTGTGGAGTTTCACTTCCACGTCCAGGATATACTGACTTTTATTTTTGCTCAGAGGTTGGACCATTTTTCCAGTTTTCTTCCTGGGATTCCACCAATGTAGCAGTTTGAATGGGGAAAACCCATTTATTAAGACCTGGGCCACCTCCCAGACTGCAAACAATAGGGGCTCGAAGTTTTTATCCCGATTTACGCTAACCTCATTCTTACAAACCCATCAGTTTGTAGGGAATAAATGTTCATTCAAATGTAGTTTATCCCTAATCATTTGTGAAGATTGCATAGCATGCATGACATAAAACAAGGTTCTGTGATCTGTTAAGTTCTTTTTCAGGATCCCAACCTGGAACAGACACCTAACCATCACATCCATATGTGCCCAGTTCAAAACCACTGGCATTAACACCAAGTTAGTATCCCCTTTGCTGTTATAATAACCTCCACTCATCTTGGAAGGCATTCAACTAGATTTTGGAATATGTCCGGGTGGATTTGTGTTTGTTTAGCCTTAAGAGCGTTAGTGTGATCAGGCAGGTGAGGAGGCCTGGGGTGCAGTCAGCATTCCAGATCCCAAAGGTGTTCAGTGGGGTTGAGGTCAGTACTCTGTGCAGGACACTCAAGTTCTTCCACTCTATCCTTGGCAATCATGGAGCTCGCTTTGCGCACAGGGGTTTTGTCATGCTTGGACAGGTTTGGTCCTTTTAGCTTTTCCCAGTGAAGGGAAATTGTAATGCTACAGCATACAAAGACATTGTATAAAATTATGTGCTTTCAACATTGTGGCAACAGTTTGGAGAAGAATCACATATAAGTGGGATGGTCAGGTTTCCTCATTCTTCTGGCCATATAGTGTAGATACTGAGCTGCATAATCCACTAGAACTTTTCCAGGACACCTCTACCACCCATATCCTTCCCAATGGTTCCTCTTGAATCAAGTCTTGGTGGATCAGAGTCTGCAAGGATTCATAGAAAATGAAATCCACATGGGGGTAGATTGATTTGCGGGTCCATTTGGTGGTAGTCAGTGTTCTCTCCACAACCCCAACAGATTTGGCCAGACCCAGTTTCAGCTTTGGGAAGCTGTGGCAGTAGATGGCTTAGGAAAGAAAATGGAGAATGCCAAGTGTGATGCCAAGTCTGTGATGCCAAGTCTCATCCCCGCTCCCTCAGCTGTCCTTGTACCCAATCAGAGTCCAATCTGCAGGATGTCTCTTGTTGCAGCAGATTTTTCCTATGTAAGACCATAAGGGTGGGTAAGATCATAGGGGTGGGGATGCTACTGCTCTTCATCCCTATTCTTGTGATTTCAGACATCGTGTCAAAAGCCAAAGAGACGATCCTCTTTCTCCAGTGTCAGCTCCTGGAACTGAAACAAAACCAAGCTTGTGGCTTTCCATCTCATTGTACTCTTCAGCTATTCAGCATCATGGGAACGCAGCCACAAAGTACACACTCACTTCCAAGAAAGAGATGGATATAGGACATAAATGCAAATCTCTAAACAAGCCTTCTCTTCAGGTGTAGATCCATGATAAACCACACCCTGCGTCAAAAATGTCCAATTTGATATTTACACCAGACAGTGCTTTGTCATCTTAAACTGAACTGCATTGTCATTAAGACGTGATGAGACAGCCTTTCTTATTCTGACACATCTAAGTGTAATCATGAAGTAGCTGAGAATTATCTGATGCACAGAATTGCATCTATTATCGGAAATGCTGCATCATGCTGTGCATGAGGCTCTGGTTTTGGGAAATGAAAACCGCTGGTAGAGGTTACACAGAGGTAGGCACACAGTCAGAATGAAGTAAGCCAAACAGTTCTCTAGCTTTGCCAACTGTGTCATGTAATTTAAAATATTACGGTCGATGACATCCTACTATGCAAAATAATTACAAAGCGAGCTTGGCATCATGTTTTAAGCCCTTCAAGTCTCTCAGGTCAGCTCTTGGCAATGCCTTTCTGCGGACAATTTGACCTGCTCCAGAACAGCTGGTGAGTCCAGCTGGCTCTCGGGTGGCATAAGGGAGATTCCACGATTGTGGCGTCATTCAGCTCTTTTTATTTTGCTTAAAAAATTCATCTAAAAATACATGCATTTAAAAACAAAAAGGTGTTAATCAATTTCAATAATTTGTTACAAGTTTTTTTTGCTGATAGGTTGCATGTTGCTCTTAAAAATTTTTTAAATGCTACTAGCATCCATGCTTATGAAGGACAATAAGCACATTCTAATGATTTTACTTCAATGACTATTTTGTTATAGCTATAAGGTGATACATTCAAAGTGACCTCACCAGCTAATATCAAATATCAACATTAAAAACATGAAAATAAAATATGCAAATAAAGAATGACAAAGTGACTTTTCATCTTCAAGAAATTCAGAAGATGCAACTTCTTGTAGAACATGTCACTTGTGGCCTCTTCCAAATAGTTTGGAGGGGGGATACGTTCAGGTAACAGGATTGAGTGGATATTGTGGGATTAAAACATACATTTTATAACCTATAACAGACGACTCACA
The DNA here is from genome assembly GCA_030014255.1 of Parauchenoglanis ngamensis. NCBI lineage: Eukaryota > Metazoa > Chordata > Actinopteri > Siluriformes > Auchenoglanididae > Parauchenoglanis > Parauchenoglanis ngamensis. The sequence continues at coordinate 1,924,807 of JAQMYM010000001.1, forward strand.
GGAAAGCAGGCTTCAGATATGAGTAATAATAATAATAAAAAAATATATATATATTGACAGGCAGGGAGTGAGGCCTTCTTGCAATGATGCCGTTGTATGTTTATTGATTAATAAAGCCAGATGGTGCTGAAATGTCGGCTTTATGGTTCGCAGCAGCAAATATTTGTGAGAAATAATTCCTCAGAATGAAGTGTTAGTAAATACACAGAAACTACCACTGCAGCATGACCCAGATGAACTCGGCTGCCTTGTTCCCATGCAGTTCCGTGCTTTGAACCCATCAATCCCCCTGTATCCCAATCCACAAAGCAGCTGTCTGGAGGGTAACAAATGATTAACAGTTGCATTTAATTTGGGATACGATGCATGTTCTGGTACGTACATCACAGAGTACATCTCCATCCACAATAAACTAGTCTATTATTCAAAACTCAAGCCACCCTTTCTGTACAAACGGCACTGGTTACCTGTCCCTTCTGAGTCCTTATGACAGTCTTTATGGCAATGGTCTTGTACCACAGATATGCTACTGACCCAGATACTCCATCCATGTACATCTGGTAATAGTCTTCTTAGAGCACTTCTCAGTGAATGCTAGGTGTAACTGTACATTATTCAATACAAATACAGATACAAATAGGAAGTGCGCTACATTATTATTTATTTATTTTTATTTCAAAGATTGCCAGAAAGATTAACAGGGCATCTGGTTGACATTAGAGATGTTCATCAAGACTGGGAGTGCTGAGATATGAATACGAAGGACAAAGAAAGATCTTGTGCATTAACATAAACATGCGGCACTGAGTATTCATTTAGCCTTCATCCTTAGTACCTGGGGCGGCATGGTGGTGTGGTGGTTAGCACCGTCACCTCACAGCAAGAAGGTCCTGGGTTTGATCCCCAGGGTGCCTTTCTGTGTGGAGTTTGCATGTTCTCCCCGTGCATGCGTCGGTTTCCTCCGGGTGCTCCGGTTTCCTCCTACAGTCCAAGGACATGCAGATTAGGTCAACTGGCTACTCTAAATTGCAGACTCACATAGGTGTGAATGCGAGCGTGTGTGGCTGTTGGCCCTGTGGTGGACTGGCGACCTGTGGTATAGATAATGGATGGATGGATGGATGACCAGGTTGCATTTTAATGTGTTATTGGCTCCTGTAATTTATACTGAAGTGAGGTGACATAAATACTGAACAGAAAGATAATTATTGCACTTTTGGACCAAACATGAGCTCGAAATCCGGTTGTACGTATTATCAGATTGTGAAGCTTTCAGCTTGAGTTGTGTTGCTCCTCCAACATTAGTGCAGGAGTGGTCATTTATGCTCATGAAAACAGATCACAGGCACCAAACAGAGTTAGCAATTCACCGGTGCTAACCAGGAAATTACACTTAGGCTGGCAGCAAAATTAGAGCCTCGGTCGAAATGCAAGCCTAAAATTAAGAAGTGTGTAATAAGGATATATAGTTTTATTGTTATGAAGAATTGAATTAAATTAGATTAAAAACATTCCACCTCCTGAGTATAATATTTTGGATGTACAGCTCTCCGTTGAAGTGGTCTTTACTGAGGATACTTCACTTAAATTGTAATACATTTCATTAACCATCATCACTGCTTTATCTTACACACTGTATATATGACATGTTTGGATGTACCGCAGCAGCACAGAGTCATTGTTTGCACATGTGGTGTTCTTGGGCTGCCAAATCAATACAACATGAACTGTTGCGAGTTCCTGGTGACTCTTGATGGTGAAGCACAAGCATCACTCACATCCACATACAGACATGCACTTCCCACAAACAGAAGAAACCTTGTGTGTTTCTCATTAAGTTTAAGAGGTACAGACTGGTGAAGAACATGAAGTACATTCCCCATGTCAAATTCCTAATGGCTTGGAAAACCAGAGTACAAACTAAATGATTTTAGGTTTATTTCCCAGCTATCTGTAAGACATTATGGCTTCTTTTCTTATTTCTTCCAAGCAGGTAGACGGTATAATGGACTCGTGAGTAATTAAAGTAAATGAATAGATGACGCTTTTAAAAAATTAAATGAAATAGAAAAAAATGAACAGGACAAGAGCTATCTTTGTCCAAATGTGCTTTCCAATAAGAGTGCCTCTTTTTTTTTTGTGCTCAGGTCCGTTGAACCAATTTGTCCAAGCGTACAGAGTGCGCGTTCATCTGCTATCCATTATACGCTAGAACATTTAATCAAGCAGCCTTTTTTTCTGTAGAAATAAACAGTCTGGCATGAATGATAGAGGAGGAAGGATTAAGTATTAATACACTTGTGGAATGTAAGCTTCTTATCCTGACCCAGGTATGCTGTAAAGCACCACTACAATCGAACAACATTGCTCTTCTTCATTCCACTTTTACCAGTTTAGCTGTGCCTGGTGTTTGAGAAAGAGCACTAGGGAGCGATCAAGCACACAGCTTGTCTGGCTTGCATCTTCCATAGCCTGCAGCTACAGAGATCTTTTAAAAGTCTGGCTTGTAACTCGGGTCACAAGGGCAGAAAAAGAAAAGAAATAGGTTTGATGTTAATAATATACCAAGTGCCTGACCCCATTTCTGGTTCTCTTTCTCCCTGTTTCTTTCTTCCCCTCCATTTCATACTTGTGCCTGTCATCCACATGCAATGTTTGTAAGATTAGCCTAAAGATTGGTCTTGAATAAAAGTGACAGAGCAGCAAATGGTTTATTATAGTCCTCCAGTCGGAGTGGCAATTTTAGGAGGAAAAATACTTTCTCTAATTTACGGATCTGTGACTGTCCATGTCCTTGCCTTTGTGTGTGTATGACTGTGCCCAACTTTGTTCATTTATACCAATAAACATTCTTGCAGGTTGTGTAATGGGAGTTATGCTTGCCAGCATCAGAAGGTTCGGGACAAATAACGAAAGCTCAGCAGCGGCTGGCTGGATATTTCCGTCATGAATCTTGTATCAGGCATTTTTGGGCTATTTTGTAAGCCATTTGCTAAAGTGACTGTAGATACTATGGGATTGGAACAAGAGCGTCTTCTGTTTATGTCAATGGAAACATATTGTATCAGGCGTTTTTGGCCTTTTCGCAAGTTGTTTACCAAAGTGAGCGTACACACTAAAGAATCGGACCAATATGTGTACAGTGTAAGATCCTTCAGGCAATCATTTCAACACCGACTTTCTTATGAAGCATATCATTTCATTTTAGTGTGTGCGAAATTCTTAACAGCAGCGTATTCTCTAATTGACTCATGGAGCTCAGGTTGTTATCTGCCTCCTTTTATGCATCACAGGACACATGCACACAATGCAAAAGTGTGCTTTAATGTGTCTTCAGGTCTTCTCTCGCCGTACCTGCCTATCCAAACACAAAAACCGTTTGTAAAATTAGCTTACTAGTGAAAATGTCTAGGATGATTCAGAATATTCAGTGCTGGGATAATATCCAGCGCTGTCAGTTATGGAATCACCAACATGGCAGAAGTCATTAATATGCTATCCGAGTATCAAAAATATCATTCACAAAAAATGATCAGAGACTGAGGTCAAATGCTCTTGATCATTTCCGAAAGTCTCAAACAGTCAATAAAATAATCAAAAATCAGTGTATATTACTCCCCTATTACGTTACTTTTCACAGTTATCTACCAAAGCACATGTTTAGGTATTTTTTTATTGCCTGATTTACTCATGCAATATTTCATAATCTCCTCTCCACTTACATGATAATGAACGAGTGAGTAAATAAATGAATGAACGAACTGATTGAAATTGCAAATCGGCAAATTTAAACTGGTTATTGTTATTGTTATTTTATTTTTTTAAACTCATAATCATTTCAACCTTCTGATGATTAATTAATTAATCAATTAAAACAATTTATAAAACTGTCTCTAAATTTCTTGCTCCCAAATTTTGTAGTAACTTTTTTTTTTTTTTTTTTTTTAAAA
>JAQMYM010000001.1:1931259-1941970 GCA_030014255.1 Parauchenoglanis ngamensis
CCCCAAGATGCTGGGATTGGCTCCAGCTTCCCCGCGACCCAGACGGATAAAGCGCTATAGATAATGGATGGGTGGATCCTTAGTACCTTCCTGATCAGGATCACTCTGGTTTAAATTATGCTAATATTTTGGGAGCTACAACCAACCAAATATCACAGGCAGGTACCAACCAAAAATTAATGACTGGGATTTAAAAGAAAAACAGTCCAGCCCACATCTCTGGAGAACTGAAGTGAGGTAGCTGAACTTGAGGAACTATTCGAGCCAGGATCCACACACCACGCTGACACCTCTACATCGGAGGGTTTTTTCCCCCCAATATTTCCATAGGCTTTAGTATTAAGAAGACCTCTCCTGATTCCAATCTCAGGTATAAATTTGAACACAAATACAGAAATTTAGTGCACTAAACAGATACAGGCATTGCTTTACAACCCAGTATGTGGCATGGTGTTCGGTATTATAGTCTCCAAAATTTGGAAATCAAAAAAACCTCCAAACCTCTTGTCGTGGGTTGATTTTTTTTGTTTGTTTTTTTGGAATATCATTGCCATTGAAAATGGCAACTCGCTAATTGGTGCGAAGGATTCTGGGAAGGGTGAGCTGGGCTTTTAAAGCTTAAAATAAAAGTGTCATTCCAATTCAATTCTACTTATGAAAAGTTTTTACGAATTTTCTGCTGAACTGAATCGTATTAAACCGTACTATGTACTAAAGGAAAAGCTGCATCATGCTGTGCGTAAACGCATGCGCCTCCTGTTCTGGGAAATGAAAACCGCTGGTCGAGGTTACACAGGGGTAGGCACACAGTCAGAAAGATATACGCCAAGCAGCTGGTCACAGTAATAACCTAATAAAATGTAATTGTTTTTTTTTTCTTTTCTTTTACAATGTGTTGTTTTGTTTATATTTGAGAGCCAAGAACGAGTCTGACTCCCTGCTGTGACATGATCTTCCTATTTCAGCATAAATGAATGCTAAATGAGAATAGGCCAGTCTGAGGCTGAAAGAGTCTTATTACACATTGAAAGATGGTGAAAATACCAAGAAATAATGACAATATGAATACAGAAGAATGCATTGTCTATCATTTTATGTACCACTCTTAAATCAAATCCAGCTGTACAAAAAAAACCACTGTAATAGTTAATATACACACTTTTAACAGGCCCTGTTCTCCAACTGTCACAGCATTACTTCTACATTGTGTCTAATCTTGTAACAGAGCCACTGTCAACTCTCCAGATGGCTGAAGGGGCGTTTACATATTGTATAGAAAGCACGTAAGCATGAATCGCCATGTTTAGCTGCACCTGCTCTTGGCGTAGAGTGAGGTAAAGAAGGCTGAAATGGTTTTGTATAATTACAAATTTCCTTGGATCCTTTTTTAGAAACATAAAAAATAACCACAAGAAAACATTGATTACGCATTATTAGAGAGGGAAATAGTGCATCATTACAACCCCCTCTCTAGCATCAGTGAAATAGTCCAGACATTTTAATTATTACTTGTCAATGAGATCTCAATAAAATTTTATGCCGAATTCTATAGCAGACTGTGTGTTCTCCAGGATAAAACAAATGAATGCATTCCGCATGCATCATTAATAAGTGTGATGCTGCAAGAAACAGGCTAACATAAACGCAAACATTCTTATTTGAGGTACACTTAATTGCCAAAAGTTTGTGCACCCCTGACCATCACACCCAAATGTGGTTCTTCTCCAAACTGTTGCCACAAAGTCTGAAGCACACATTTGTATTTTGTATGCTGTAGCATTACAGTTTCCCTTCACTGGAGCTAAGAGGCCCAAACCTGTTCCAGCATGACAATGCGCCTGTGCACAATGCCAGCTCCATGAAGACATTGTGTGTTAAGGTTGGAGTGGAAGAACTCAAGTGTCCTGCACAGAGCCCTGACCTCAACCCCACTGACCACCATTGGGAAAAACTGGAACACCGACTGCATTTGTATTTGTAAGTTTTGCATAATCACGTGTCGTCTTCCTATTGGTGTATTTTCATCAAGCATTGTAGCCGAGTTCACACTGACATTTTAATCCAAACTCTCTGATACTTGCAGAACTTTCTCAAAGTTTTTAGTCATTTAGTCACAATTCTAGAGCTTTCTACACTTTCCACAAACACTAGCGCTTCTAGCTTTTTTTAAGCTAATGTGCATAAGATCTAATGATCATTAAATTGACTTCGAAGGCAACCTTTTTTTCATGTAGTGTATTAGTATATTAGATGTAATATATACTAGGTGTAGCCTATTTCGGAATACTTGGTTATGCACTATTACTAATAACGCTATATACATAAATACTTTGTATTTGCACTCAGCAGCACTGCTCTCACTGATACACTCCTCCCAGCACCACACACACTACAGGAGAGATACAGGAGAGCTGATGCAGAGCCATAGATAAACCTACAAGTATGATAAGTGTACATGATAAAAGTGTTAATGGATAAGTTGTTTAAAATAAAACTGCCATAAAAGGTAATCTAGAGTGATAACAAGGAAGAAGCCATTTTTGTTGGTGCTACAATGAACTGAACGATTATTTTCTCATCATTCAGTACCTTACACACGATTATGTTGCAGGTCAATTTGCCCCATCTGACTTTTGAGTTTCATAAAAGTAGTGGTTACACTGACTTTTTTTTTGCTTTAAATTGCTCGACTTTTCCTAATTTATGGTCATGACCTTATAAACAAAATGGACACATTGACATGTTGTGGAAAATCTGTATAAACTCCGTACACAAAGTTGATGTCACGCGTCACTTTGACCCGCATTCAAAGAGAGTTGCATAGACAAAATAAAAACACGTCTTTGATGCCTACTGTTGTTAGGACTTATTCTGATTTCTCTGTCTGGTAAACCAGGAGCTTTCTCGCACTTTTTCCCAATCCTGCAACAGACTTCAACGGAGGTCGACGCCTGAAATCGAGCTCCAAAAGACAGTTCATGAAGCCCTAGAAAGGATTATCAAGCAGGATGCTGAAATAGAGGAAGTGGTTTCAGAGACAGAGTATGATACAGCTGAAGACCCAGATGTTCAGATTTCCTCAGGTGAAGAGGATTCAGAGCATGAGTCTGCCATAGCCTCCTCTCCATCAGATGGACCACAGCAACCATCAAGATCAGTGGGGCCATGGAAATCAAAAGATGGCGAACTTGAATGGTCATGTTCATCTCAGCAAAACCAAAGCAGACTGTCAGCTTCCAATGTTATCAAAATGGTTCCAGGGCTTCTCAGTTTCGCCATCACTCAAGTCCATAACATGCAATCAGCATTTGAGCACTTCCTACCACAACCGTTGGTGAAAATAATACTGGACATGGCTAATTTGAAGGGAGTGTCTAGTGAGAAAGGGAAGCAACTGGATCATATTGATTTGAATGTCTACCATTGATTGCTGATATTAGCTGAGGTGTACAGGTCAATTAGAGAAGCAACTACCAATCTGTGGAATGAAAGCAATATCAGACCGATATTTCAATCAACAATGTCATTGGACGAATTCCATATAATTTCCTGTGTCATTCTCTTTGATGATCGTGACATCAGACCTGGTCAACGTGTGAGAGCCAATCAAGGAGGTGTGGGATAAATGGGTGGATATTCTACCTCTCCTATATAATCCCGGTCCTCATGTTACAGTGGATGAATGCGTCGTTCCTTTTTCACACAGATCTGTCAAAATGCTACAATTTAAGAGAAAATAAGTAGTTGTTAAAAATAGTGTTTGCGTTATATGTTCTCATATTTCACTTTCTGAATTTTCTGACAAGCCAAAATAAACTTCTATTGTTTTGATCTGATTCTTTGCCATACTTTGGCTGTATTTAAAATGTGCAGGTGAATTTGACCCATAACATAACACATAATGCATGTTTTTTTTTCCTTTTCAACATAATAACAAGGCATAGAATGTTAACCTATAATAGTAAAAGACTATTAAGCAAAAGATATATATATATATATATATATGTATGTATATAAATCAATACATAGCTTACATTTAAATAAACAAATGAGAAAATATATGAATCAATCAATCAATAAATGGCCTGTAGATTGCAAGTCCATGATGAAAATAAAACGCAACAGAATTTCACAGAGCAGTTTAAACTAGCAAAAACGAGCGACATGCAAACTGTAACCTTGAGGTCTCGTGCTGGAGGAGACGGCGAGTGACGTCACACAGTTGATGCTGCATTATTCATTAAAGGGGCGTGGCTCTGAATCTCGGCGTCTATATATAGAGAGACGTTTTCCATTTAAAACGCACCTCACGTGGCCGATTGGCGACACCCGGGATGCTGAACTTTAACATCTTTGGCCATTATTATTAATAATAATATTATTATTATTACTATTATTATAAGTAGAAGAAGACGACTTAGCCTATTAGTATTTGATTTTTTCTCCGTGAGCATGGTGGCCGCGCTCCGCTCCCTGCTCGTGTCCGTGAGTCTGGCCGCGGTGGCGCGCCTGTCCTCCGCCGTGGGCGCGGTGATCCGCTGCGAGCCGTGCGACGCCGGATCGCGGACGCTGTGCGACCCCGTGCCCGAGGACTGCGTGGAGCGGGTGCGCGAGCCGGGCTGCGGCTGCTGCGTGACGTGCGCGCTGGCCGAGGGTCGAGCGTGCGGGGTTTACACGGGGCGCTGCGGTGCGGGGCTGGTCTGCCGACACCGGCCGGGCGAGTCGAAACCTCTGCACGCGCTGCTGGAGGGCCGCGGGGTGTGCGTGAATAAGACTGCACCTCCTCCTGTCAGCGCGCGAGAAGGTACGGCCACTTTTAACAACATGCGTAAAAGTCTTCGTGTGCTTCAGAGTCTGTTATTATTACTGTATTATGTTTGTCGTTGTTGTAAATAAAAGTGGGGGGGTGAGTGAAAAGTGTAATTTCACTTGTGTCTATATTTTATTCTGCATGCTAATGCACTGAGGCGTGTGCACGTGCCTGGTTGATTTGATATGATGAAGATGCACGAGCGATCCCCCTATCCAGCCCCCTCGAGGGTCGTCTTCACCCAGCGGCTCGCTTCTGCTCACACAACTCTGTCAAGGAGTGGCATGCAACCCTTAATGATCCTTAAAATCATTACTTTTTTTGCACGTGATCATGCAAAGAGTACTAAACTGTATCTTTTCCTGTCACTGGGGTGGTATCTTTAGTATCTTTTACTTAGAAATGTGCATGTGTAGCTGGGTAGCTTTACTCTAAAAAACTAATTACAGTCCAGTTATTCAGATAAGTGCTTTGATGATGACAGTGAAAGGCACCATTAGTACCGCTTTGTTCTGAGAGTACATTAATCTTATAAGAAATTAACCTTATAGGTAAATAAAACCAACTAGAACGTTCACAGCGTTATGAACAGGTTCATCTGCTTTGACCACACTTTTACAAAAGTGCCATGTTTCCTTGCTAAGTTAACGCATCCCATCCAGTTAGAAGCCCAGATTCCAAGCTGTTTTGTTTCGATAAACCAAATCTCCTCCTGTTGTTTTCTGAGGGTATAGCAAAGTAAACATGTAATAACTGCACATGTGCCCAGTGTTAATATGCGCTTGTGATGCTTGTTTCAGCATCCGAGTTCTTCAGTGTGTATCTGGTTTATTTGGAAATCGGAATTTCTGAGTCAGAGGTGTAGCTGACAGAACGGAAGTGTGTTGCTGCAGAACCACCAGTGCACAGATAAACACTGACACTCTTAGGACATGCACGAAAGCTGTGCATGAATATATATATAATAAATAAATATATATATATATATATATATTTGTTTCTTCTTTTTCCGCCCAAAATACAGACATAAACTTTGCAGTTTGCAAGATTAATGTTATTCATGCACATTTAGGTATTGGATGAGATGGAAAAAGTGGCAAGAGTTGATTATGATTTCATCATGAAAGCATTTTTAACCAATTAAACAAAATTGAGTGTCATGCAATCCTCCTGAGCTTAGGTTCAGTATTTCCTGTTTGCATTGCAGAAATTTGGTGTGTGACATTTTTGGGCAAACATGTTACGAATAACCAAGAGGCCATGACCCTGGCATCTCAGTAATAATAAAAAATGGCCTTGATGACAGTGATGTGATGTGATGTGACGCACCTTGTTGCTGTATCGATAACACAATCTGCCAAATCCCACTGTCTGCTGCACTACACACATCGACCAAAGTGCAATTTGGTAGAGCAAAACAGTAGAGCGATTTTTGCTAGGTGGAATATTTGCCATTGATAGATGACGCATGAACTTTTCAGAATCAAGAACATTCAGGTACATGAAAATACTGACAAATCCATAAAACAAATTAAAACACTAGCCAAGTAATATTGTGTAACATGGATACATGACATCCTGTGAACCAAAACGACTTCAATGCTAGTGCCTCACTGAGGCTGCTAAAATGATGTGCTAAATAATCATACACTTGTTCGTTTCCCTCAGTCTGTATTAGAGCACAAAATTAATATAAAAGCACAGACTATCTACTTAGCATGTCATTATGCTAGCTTCCCATTTTCGGCCTTGTTAAATAGGTTTCAACCCAAACATGCCCCTGAGTAGTACACTGGAGTTTTACTTTTTATAGTAGGCTAATTAAGATTTATAATTTGTACTCAAAACTACCAGAGTTGGCTTCAGTCTAGTCATGAATGACATGATTCCTAAATAATACTTTATTATTTTCACTTACGCCATGTTCTCCAGTCCAAAGTGATTACAACTCACACTCGCCATTTTATTATAGCCGATTTCGGCACTTTCTAGGGACTCCTTGAGAGGAACTTCCGACTGGGGAACTCCCCTTAGAGCTACACGCCTTTCAAGGGCTTTTCCTCTGTTTGCGTTTACATCATTAGGAACGCTGAAGTGATGTACGCTGGCTGGTGGTTGGTACAACATCACTTTTTTGCGACATACAAAAAGATTTTGTTCCCATTTTTTAATAATAACATTGAGCCATTGTTTACACAATTAACATTTTTATGCAGATTTTTCAAAGTGATGGTTTCTGGTGCTACAATGTGTTCGACGTCCAATTACATCACTCATGGTTCCTCTTGTGCCGGGACAGTATCTACACTGAAGCAGGAGCTTCAAAAAGTTGTTCTAATAACCATGATCAGCCTAAGTTCCTGCAGTGTGGACACACCAAAAAGGGGGTACTTCCAAAAACAGTTCTAAGAACTATGGAAATGTTCCTCTGGTCCAAAAGCACCTAATGGTTGCCTAATTGGATGAGGGTGCGCATGGGGGGTCTGATCCAAAGAAGTACTCTACCTTGATAAATATATGATTATCAATTAAATAATTTCATTTCCTTATTTGTTTTTTTTACGTTTAATACTCTGAGTTTAAATTTAACCTATGGTCTGTGTGAAAATAATCCGATATTAGTGCTGTGTAGTTTATCACATAGTGCTCTAATGGGAAGTTTTTAGTATAGATCCAGTGAAGTACCACCTTCCCATTAGTACCAAGACTAGTTTACAGAATTGAAGTGGTCAAAATTCAATTAAAGAGTACAAAGACATGCTACATTTTGCATGGTTTGAAGAGATAATTTTGACCAGGAAAACTAACAAAGTTTGACATTTCCAAACGTACCACATAAAGGTGGCTGAACTGTGGTAAAAACAAATCTCAGAAATCCTTCACAGTTTAACTTGTCCATGTTTGTCCTTATGTTGGGCAAGTTCCAGAGCTAAAAACCCTTCTCTCTCGTCTCCTGAATCCTCTTTTCCTTCTGCAGTACTTCGGCATACTTTATATTTAGTCAAGTTTATTTATAAAGCCTGAAATCACAAGCACGTCTTAATGGGCTTTGCAGGCCCTTAACAGCCGACAACCAAGCTTTAGACCCTGGGTGTGCAGTAGGTGATGAATGCAAGGATAAACAACGGAGAGGAAATTGCAGATCTAGAAATTAGACCCAATTTCATTCCTTCTGACAAAAATGTCTTGTTAAGGAGCTGTGATTGAAACAAGAAAAAAGATATATTGTGTGGAAAGGTATTCATATACAATGATTGTGTTGTTTCCTAGATTCTTCTCTAGGGGAAAAAAAAAAAAGTTGGCAGGTTTGCATCCTAGTTTTGCATCTTCCCAGCATTCCTTCTGTCCGATTTTCAGCCAAGAGTGCCAGGATGCCTGAGGAAGATTCCAGCAGCAGCACAACGAGTCTGCCGGTGCCAGCTGGACACGAGCAGTCAACGGATGTCTTTCCCTCCCACGGTCGGCGTCCCCCACCCTACCGGCTTCACCCCAAGGCTGAGGACATCCGACTCGAGCAAATCCGGAAGAGCCAGAGCTTCAAAATAGAGGAACCTCTGGAAGTTGTCCCTTCCAACCATGAGAACATCGCCTTCGAGTCCAAGCAGGAGCAAGAGTATGTAAGTACAATGCCATGACCTGTTGGATAACTGAGTTGAATCGGGAAGGTTGTGGGCACAGACGGTAGTGTCCTTCGAACTTTCCAGGCGACATTTGGCTTTGTTAAAAGATTCTGTACGCTTCGGATCAGTATACAATCAGCTATTTATGCAACTTGTGGCTTCGGGGTCCTTCAGGGTAGCACAATGTGCATGGTGGATATAGAGCTGGAGCTCCTGGCATCATGCAGGATTTAATCCTGACCCTAATCGAACACACCTGTGCCTAAAAATCAGAGCCCACTCAGTACTTTAACAAGCTAAAGTAGGTGTGTCAGTGTAGTCTTGGCACCAGACCTGCATTCCCTGTGGTACACCAGGAAAGGGATTGCATAATGCTGGCTTTGAACAAGAATGACATTTTACAATGGGCAGACTGTGAGAACAGTCAGTATATGGACGCATATAATTTATTCCCCCACAATGGCTCTCAATGCCGACTGCCCTGACAGTCGCTGCTGGTACTGGAATTTGTCTCTTTATAGTTCTTAAACTTTGTTTGTTCTCAAGAACATTGCACTAAGGAAAATATTTTTATGAAGACATCTGATTTCAGTTCTCCGTCTCGGCGCTCGAGCTTTGGCTGCCTGGCTTATCCTGCTGCTGTTTGTGTAAGCGTCTGTAGTTCGGTTGTAACATTAAGCTGGAGACTGGATGCAAGTGCACGAGCTCGGCATTAAGTTTATAAGGGTGCGTGTAGGAATCATAACCGTAGTCCAAGTCGGGGATCCAAACCCAGGCTGCCAGGATTTAGCACAGGATAATCCTTAAATGAAGTAAACAAGCAGAAGTCAAAGACAGGAACCACAACGAAGCGGAACACGGGAAATAAGGCTCGGAATTGACGCAAACGAACAACATGATATTTGCGAAAACAAAGGGCAACACGGAGGGTATAAATACACAGACTAATTAGGGAGAACAAGGGACAGGTGTTCCTAATCAGGGATAATGGCCCAATTACAAGACAAAGACAGGAATAAGACCAAAACAGAAGCATGTGGTCTCCATGGGAACTACAAGGCAAGTCGGGAATGGCGAAACCGTGACCTCTGAGTAGAAAGCGAATTTCTGCTAATTCTCTGACGACTCTGATTAGTCTCTGATTAGCCATTAACTAACCAACATGAACCCAAGGCAAGGTTTTATTCAGTTCAAAAGAAATGACGATTAAAAGGTGCAGCTATCATTAAGTTCAAGACTATGTAGGAATGCAGCCACGATTTGGTAGTTTTTGTCTTTATCTCAATGTAGCTAGCTAAGGTTACTAATAGACTGCACACTATTTACTGGATAAAAAGAAATCAATAGTAGCTATCTTCAGTTCTTTATTTTTTTTAAATGCAGGATATAGGCTAACCTAATTTTAGCCAACCAGTTATGGTCTCGGCGGATCTCAGGAAATGCTGGGATTTCATCCTGAATTGGATGCTAATCCATGCAGACACACAGTTGGCAACAATTTAGAGTAGCCTGTCCATCTACCTGAAGGACACCCACATGGAGAAGATGTGAAAATCCACACAGAGAGCAACCGGGCATCAGAATCAAACCCTGGACAATGGAACTATAAGGCGATGGCGCTACCCGCTTCCCACCATGCCGCCCCAGCAAACATTTCGCTTCAAATTAGCATGAAATTATTATGGCTAGCTTGAAAACTTCAATCTTAAGAATTTCACATGGTAATGTCCGGAACAGTATTCTTCTCTTAGATATATGGGCTAAACTCAATTTAGCCAAACACAAACTGACAAATCTAAATTTATCTTCAGTTTATCATTTACTTAGCCAAGCTAGCCATGTCCAACATAGAAGCTTCATACTATCTTCATTCTCAGTTTAGCCAAGCAAGCTCACTGTAATGGCTCAGCAGAGGCACCAATCTCTGCTACTTTCATTCTCGAAGTTTGACTTTCCCTCATAAATGTGTGTTTAACGAGAGTTCGAAAAGTTTATGACACAATAAGATGAAACACAGCTATGTTTTTCTTCCAAACAGTAAATAGGAACTAATTGCAGGTGGGAATTAAAGTAGATGAAGATGTTGGCTCAGACATGCCATGGGACAGGATGAACTGTCGCTTTATCACGTCATACTTAATGTCGCTTTTTGCTAAAATTGAGGCTCAAGGTGGGAATGTAGGGCAACAAATCTATATTACAGTTTTTTTTGGATTGCTTAAGCACGATTTTCAAAACAGGGCCCGTGTTTTCAAAACAGTGCACACAATTAGCACAACCA
>JAQMYM010000001.1:1943736-1954173 GCA_030014255.1 Parauchenoglanis ngamensis
TTGGTGGTTGATGAGCAGCACTTCAACATGTGTGTGTGTGTGTGTGTGTGTGTGTGTGTGTGTGAGTTGTAAACTTTATAAAATGCATGATTTGTGAACAACCTTTTGTGCCTTTTTTGTCTCATTTTATGTGCTACCATGTTGGCACGAGCCAAAGTGTGTCTGTGTGTGTGTGTCTGTGTGTGTGTGTCTATGTGTGTGTGTCTGTGTGTGTGTGGTATTTGCGGACTCTGATGAGTAACTAGAGCTGGTGGCTCTTGGTTTGTGTGTTAGAGCTGTTTTGATGGCCACATTCCCTGCTTTTGGTCCGTTTCTGTTGTAAACAAGCTCTGCCTCCTTGACTGGACGCCACTGAGGGGATGGGGTTTTTTGGGCTTTGATTCATGTGGTTTGTGCCTTCCTTCATGTGTTGGAAAGCTGTTCGGAGACGACGAACAGCACCGCTAGTTTAGCTTTAGCTAGGGTTAGTCTGAGCGTTTCTCACTGCGCTTCAAAAAGGTTGTCTAAATGCACAACTTTTATTTAATTACAACTTTCTTAAACAGCTTTTAGTTATTCACCTCCACTAGCTGGACGAGTGCACTATTAGGATATTACATTTACAGGTCTGAATGTAAAGTAAGTATCTCTCACAGTAAACCATGTGAATGTTTCAGAGAAGTCATTGAAAACAGCAAGAAAACCTTCAAAATCTACAGAAAACATCATCGGGCTTTTCCATTTCACTATAACTACATTCGTTTTGCATCAACCTGTTTAACATCTCATGCTTGAAGCATCCTTTTCCACAGGTTGTCCATGTTTAGCTCGCAAAAATGTCATTCAACCCTGTTATCTGAAAACATTCACCCCTGGGAAATATGTGGAACATTCCACAAGTCTTCACCAGGAAGTTGCATCATGTCAATTTCCTGAGGATCACAGGAAGAAGAAAGTGAAGTTCTATCATCCTTGGTTATTTATTGTTAATATTGAAGCGATCTTGGCCACCCTGTTAACTAAATTCTATGATTAAATGGGAAGAAAAAAATCATGGATGCTAGTTTTGCTAATTCTGTGCTGAAAACTCAACCCTGTTTCTCATTAAAGTCAGATTGTTGATGGCTCAACACAAATCATCCATTAAACCCAAACTTTCTTCAATTCAAAAGTGAAATCACCCCGGTTGGTCGTTCATATTTTATGAACAGGGTGAATTCGTGTTCGCTTTAGCCCCTGGATCACTGAACAGGAAAGTCTTTGAATGGCCTTCTCCTGCTCTGCTCCTTCCACATTTTACTTCCTCGTTACCCTCCGCCATTAATCCATGATTCTGTTTTTAACCGCTCACGGCTTCAGACCGGTGCCTGTATTTCCTGTAGCCCTGTGTTTGCTCGGGTTCTGGAGCTGTTACAGCGTTAAAGTGCTGCTAATCCCGTATTTCTGAGGTGCGGTGTGGCGTGTTTCAGCTGCTTTAGTGGAGTTTTGGGTCAGAGGCTTGCTGCCAGATGCTGTTTTCATGGAAAGGATCGCATTTCCTGGAAATGAACCTCAGTATTTATTTCCCAGGGGACAAATTAGAGTCAAGGTACACAGATAGATTCATAAAATCGCCGCTAATGTCCAAATTCATGGCAGTCTCTATTTTGCGCATTCTGTGTTTTGGGGGTTTGGTTCCTGTCAGGGTTTCTTCCATCATGACTTGGGTCCAGGTCTTTGAAGGAGGTCTTTATGAGAATCCGACCTCGGAAATGGCACCGGGAACAAACACGCCACCAAATCCGGCTCGCTCTTTGATCCTTATTTTTAAATAGATACAGTAGATGAATTTTTTTTTTTTAATTGAACTGAAGTTGGGGGGGGTTTGTTTGTTTGTTTGGTTGGTTTTTGTTTGGTTTTAGCTGGACTTTGATTGCGGTTGTGTGTGCAGGGTCCATGTCGAAGGGAAATGGATGGCATAATCAACAGACTGAGGATCACAGACATGGTGAACCTCCGAGGCCTCCGCCTCCCAAACTGCGACAAGAAAGGCTTCTACAGGAAAAAACAGGTGAGGGACAAATGTGACATTTGAAAGATTTCACACTACAGCTAAGGAAAGGGTTTTAAAATAGGGCTTTGGGGTAAAATCCTATCTTCTTCAATGGTGTTTTGGTGGGTTAACAGGTCTAGCTTTCCAAATCGGGTCTTCCATGTCAGAGAAAATGATACCCAGTGTAAATCATGCTGTAATGAGATCAAGAGCTTTCTTTTTCTGGCGTGATGAACACGTGACTTGAGTTCACCCAAGTCAAAACGCAGCTTGTTTTTCACACGTCATCAAGTAGCAGTCCCTTTCAGTTCCTTTTCTCCGGGTGATTAGCGCTAGGCCGAATGAGCGCTAAGGGCCCATGTCTCTCTCGGGGCCAAACCGAGCGTGGCTGCCGTGGTGGCCATCTTGCGTAACCCGCCCTGAGAGAGCGACGTCAAGGTGGCTACTGGGGTCTGAACCTCTCCCCATAATTATCGGACTCCTTGTGCCGGCTGCATGAAAATAGATTTGAGCCACTTCCAGATTCAGGCGGTCGGCCCACAATTGGTTTATAATAAATGAGTGTCTCAGACGCCTTCATATGGATGCAGTTATCCTCCATCGTCAAGAGCAATATTTATACAACATGGCAGGTCCTGCTTAATGGGAGTCTTTTCGTTGACCTGCAATCTTCACATTGAAATCATCAGTCTTTTTTTTTTTTTAATAAGTGTATATGTATGTATGTAAATAAATACATATTACTGTGACTATTATGAAAATAAGCCTCCCCTGTAGGAGAGGGAGTGGTGAGGGTTTTTTTTTTTCTTTTTTTTTTTTTTTACAACAGGGTGTTTACTTTTTGTGGTCAGCACGACGCTTAGCCTCGTGCTAATGATTAAACCTGAATGTTTGGGCTGCAGGTCCTGTGCAAACTTCATTAGCAGAATGCTAGCCGGGTTTGTGGTCAGAGTTTATTTTGGTTTCACGAGGACCTTTATGGCCTTGACAGGTGAAAAATTATTTATTTTTTTAAGGAAATTGCGACTACATTAATGAAGCATAATGCTTAAAGTTAGGCAAAAACAAGCTCCTTAGCCCTTCACCCTCCCACACAAAGTTTTTTAAGGTTCCCAGTCTGGATATTGTTTCTTGTCTCTCACTTCATTTAGTTTCGTGAGCTCCACACAGGCCTCCCAGTCTGGAGCAAATTCCCTTGGTATCACACACTGCAATGAATGAATCAATGGGCCATTTACGAATCATCGAGCCCTCTTATGCTCTCATGGAACCGTTGGTTTTCTTGCGTTGTTGTGTATGGTTGTTTTTTTTGTTTTGTTTTTTTTACTCACTAGACAGGACTTTGACCTTTAGTTAAATTGGCAGCTAAATAACAGCCCTCTGGGCTGGAGCACCAAGCTCTGTAAGTCATTTGTAGCACCCATAATTTGGAGCCGGGGGTATAATCAGCAATGGATGATTTGTACTGGCCAGCGGGAGGCTGAAAATAGATGTTGGCACTGGTGAGTTTCACACACTGGCCCTGAGCAAATATTTCAGCCTCCCTGTGTTTACCTTTAAGCTGCTCTATATGAACACAAAACAGGATGTGCATCGTAAAAAAAAAAGAAAAAAGAAAAAAAGACAACCCCATGAAAATACCTAGTCGCAGGTCACATCAGCATAATCTGTGGAAAGAGGAGGGGTGTTTCACTGGGAAACTCAAGGTCATAAGGTTCAAAACTGTTTGTTTAAAACAAAACGGAATGAGCAAACCGATTAATACTCCTGTCTATCATTCTCTCTCAGTGCTGGCCGTCTAAGGGCCGGAGACGCGGCATATGCTGGTGCGTGGACAAATACGGCCAGCCCATGCCAGGCTTCGATGGAAAGGAGAGAGGAAATGTGCAGTGCTACTCCATGGAGAGCCAGTAGAAAAGAGTGGCCATGTGATGGAAAGAGAGAGAGAGAGAATCTCCACGCTCAGACCCTCCATCTCAGACTCGTGTATCGGTCCGCCAGGAAAAAAAATCGAAGGGGCGGGGCTTCAAATTCTGGGCTTTCCTGAGCTTCCACCAGCTCTAATTTATTTCTGTGCTCCATGCTTTAGCAGCAGTGGAGGTCTAGATGCTTGCAGGAGAGAAAGAGATTGATGGATGAAGGGGTGTGGGTATATCTCAGGAGGCAGTGGAGCTGTAGTGAGTGGACGCAATTGACAGGGCTGACTGCAAAAAAAAAAAAAAAAAAAAATCCCAAGGACATGGATGAAGGCACTAAAGCTGTAGAGCACTTCCTCTAAGTGTGTGAGTGTGTGTGTGTGAGTGTGTGTTACATGTGTGTGTGGCTATTACAGTAACTTAACCACGTGCCTCTGTGTCTTCTCAAAGCTTAATTTCACCTTTTAATACACATTCCTGTTGTGTAAAATTGGGAATTAGACTTGAACGAGACATTATTGATCAGATTCAATATCAAGAGCATGTGCATGATGCATGAGTACAGCCGTATAAACTCACTATAATAGTACTGATCATAAAACCTTCATGACTTCCATATGTGCTTTATTTCCTCTGCATATACAATATGTCTTAACTATCAGTCTCAAAAGATGTCCTGTAAACACGTCTGCGATTGCTTTGACATTCTAAACATAGCATTTTCTTTTTGTGACGGCCAGACATTTTTCTGGCTTTTAAACAAGTTTGTGAAGTCGGCTCCTTTTCAGAAGACATCCTTGTTCCACTCACCCTAACATGAGCCAAAATAAGATGTTGTTTGTTTTATTTGACTGTGTATACAAAGATTGTTTTCATGTCACTATATTTTGGTCATTGCTTTATATTTTCAGGAATTAATGTCTGCTATGAAATGTCTGACTGTGGCTTAATGTATGCTGGATATTTGGATAATTTGCACAATCTTTTCCTTGTTTTCACAAAAGCCAACTGGCATAAAGGTGTAAAATTCCAAAATATGAGAAAATTCTAAAACTTCCATTTGGCATGAAACGTTCAAATTCCCAACTTAAAGTAAAATTCCTAACATAAAATTGGTATAAAAGTCTAAAATTTACAAATGGTGCAAAATTGTAAAACCTCCAATTGATGTAAAATTTGCAAAATCTCAAACTAGAGACAGATTCAGGAATCTCCAATTAGTGTAAAATTGCAAAACCTTCAACTGGTGTAAAATTTGTAAAATTTCCAACTAGAGTAAAATTCAAAAGCCTCCAACTAGTAAAAAATTGTAACATTCACAACTGGAGTAAACCTAAAACTCTTACTAGCATGGAGTTTGTTATTCCTGTTGCAGTTTAAAATCTTAAGACTAGCATAAAATTCCAACTAGAGTAAATTTCAAAAACATCCAATGAGTGTAAATTTATAAAAAAAAGCCCAATTTGGCTTAAATTGCAAAATCTCTAAATGGGGTAAAACGCTTACACTAGTGTAACATTTTAAAATCCTTAACTACAGTAAAATTCCAAAACTTTCATTTAGTGTAAAATTATTCCCAAACTATAACATTTACAAACCTCTAACTGCTATAAAATTGTAAAATATCCAATGGAAGTAAAATTTATCAGTTTTACCTAGCATAAAGTTGTAAAATCGCCAACTGGAGAAAATTTATAAAACTTTCAACTTGTGAAAAATTGCACAATTCCCATCTGGCTTAAAATTTTACACCACTGGTGTAAATTCATAAAAATCCTCAGCTTAACTAAAATGCTAACACTAAGAAGCTGAAATACATTTAGCCGTGTTTGTACTTTAACCTTAGTTCTAGTTCTAGTAACAATTCCTAATTGACTTTCCCTTCACCAATTTTTGTGAAATTGTTTCATTACTTAATCATCTAAAGTCAACTTTGGATGAAATGATTCAACCTCCATGAAGATGCCAAGATGTTTTTGGGGTTTTGAAAAAGTCAGATAAACCTATTTCTAAGAGTTATCTGGAGTGAAAGTGTAATCAGGAATTATTACTTAAAACAATATCTGATTAAAATCCAAACCCTACTGCGTTTCTACATAATAGCTGATGAAGCTTGATACACCCATTATGCAAGCTAGGTCACAGATCAGCTCCGTATAATGCTAATTACATTGTGAGCTCATTTTCAAGCCATTGTAATTCTTTAAATAATTCAAAGGAAACACGCCAGACAAATTGGCAAGGCAGATGTTTAAATGGCATGATGAGAATCTGATAAACTTCATATTCAGGTTCAATTCAGGACAAAGGACTTTTCTCACCGCACTTTCTTCACTTTCTTTTCCTTCTCAGTTTTGGTATATATTTTTGTTCTTCGTTCTTTTGTGACCAAAGGCAAACTTTGCTGCGAACAGGGAAACTTAGTACACATTAAGCACATACTCAGGCTTCTAGTGATATTCAAATGCTTCTACTACAGTACAATGTAGCTACGAGTATGGCTTTTTTTGTTGTTATACAGGCTTCATTTGGACTAAATCCCCATTGTGATAAGCTATAAGCAAGAACATAAACAAGAAACCAAAACTTCTACTTCTCTGGGGACATTACAGCACATCATGTGTAAACAGTATTTTTGACATTATTAACTTGTGTCGCTAGATTTTTTATAAGTGTCAGGTTATTCCCAGTGCCTTAAAACAGGGAGATATATCTGTGTATATTTTTACTTTCAGTAATTAAAGATCTAATTTAAGGAACAACTGGCATTTTCGTGTGTTTCTTCTTGCATGCTTAAATGTAAAAAAGGAAGTTTCATAGTCCTGGCACATCATAATCCTCCATTTTATTAAAAGAATACATACACAATGGAAATTATATTGCATACACTGATATCATTTCTACCCTTTACTATATAAAATAGATACACAGGTAGGTAGGCAGATGAAGTGTAGCAGCATGTAAATGTTCAGGCTGTCAAAGCCATTGATACAGACAGACAAAATACAGATCCACACCTTAGAAATGTTCCATCATGCTTTCTAATAATGACCCTTTCGAATTTCTAATAATAAATAATTGTGTGATGTTTGAAGCATCACACAAGAAGACTTTTGGTTCTCCCAATCTGAATGCACCAAATCTTTTTGAACCTGTGAACTTCAGACAGAGCTCTGAATGCCTAGTTGGAAGGACGGACGGATGGATAAATGGATGTGTTTTTGCAGAGAGCCAAGAGACACGCCTGCAACATGGGTTTACAAATCCCTGTCTGGTTTTTCTCTCTTTTCCTGCGTAAAAATGTCCTGGCATGCAACGCTGTTGGAACCATATTCAAAAAGCGTTCCTGCTTGCAACTAAAATGAGTCCCACTGGTGTTGTAACTCCTGCGCTCCAAACCAACAGGAAGTCCATTTGCCTTTAAAGCAAAAAGGCACCTTTTCTGAGATTTCCATATTCTCAAAGGACAGAGGAACCAACCAGGAAGTGATTTCCAGAGCGACGGACGGCACAGAGTGAGGGACCCGAGGAAATAGACGAACCTGCACTCCGGAGAGGTAGAAGCTTTATACGAATCATAAACATGGGCCAGATCTGCGATCTACTTCAAAACATCTGGGATCAATTGGCAGTTGTCCCGTGTAAGTGGAAAAATCCAGAGCTATTCCTTCTAGGGGCAGGGGGAAAAAAAAACCCAGCCCGGACAAATTCATAAACACAGGCGTCGCAGGTTGAGGCAGAAAGTTTAGTAGACTCGCACGAATGTAGGCCGAATCATCACGTCGTAAAACAAATGAATGGTGAAGCTGTTTAAGTACAAAGCTCCTAAATTGGGGCGAGACTAAAAGTATGCAAAGCCACTCTGCCTTTTTTCATAGTTGTATGTGTTGTAATGGGTTTTTAATATGTCCCATGGTTCTACTGTGATTTCTAAATAGCAATGGAGTTCTTTAGTCCAAACGATAATAATAGTAAAATAAAAATACAAATAAAAATATAACAATATAATTTCAGTAAATATAAATACCTGGTAACGATTACTTATTTAGGAACATTGAATAAATATGTAAAATAAATTAAGAAAGTCAATCTCTTTCAGGAAAAGTTTTAGTGTATGTACATAGTCTATATTAAGCTCTATGGACCGAAGTTCCCAAATGATATTTTTTTAGGTAGTCCTGATTAAGAAAAGTGCTTTTTAATGAAACCCAGCTTGTGCATAAGAACAGTGGCAGGGTTCAGTGAGTGATCTCCTGGTGGCAGAGGGCATCTTCAGGGACCTCACCGGATCCTGCGATTCTCTTTCCGTTCCAAGCGGACACACACCAACAACGTGCAGGTTGGCCGACGAGGGACGTCTCGCACTGCGATGGAGACAAAAGATACCAATTTAGTGTATGGTTCTCTCAAGATAGAGAACGTGGTTTGAAGCAAATATATCACATATATATAACCTGGAGATCATATGACCATATGGAACCACACCATCAATGGAGGTCAAAGCAATTCAAGCAAATACATTTTTGCAAATTGGCCATGGTCGTCACATTCAGGCTCACCTGCTTGGTCTTGTAGAAGCCATGCTTGTCGCAGTTGGGAAGGTAAAACGTAGTAAATTTCTCGCCCAGAGCCTGCTGCGAGGCTGCGATAGTGTCCAGCGCAGAGTGGAGTTCAGTGTGACATGGACCCTACAATGAAACATTGATCTGAATTTAGTCAGTGAAAAACAACTCACACATCCCAAAGACCATTTCTAATGGCATGGCTAGAGTAGATTTGTACAGAAGAGCTGCTGCTGTAACGATCAGACTGTCATCATAGATCATAAAGACTGTCCTGTGCTTATCTCAGGACTCACAATCTGCATACAGCGAGTACTGTTTTAAATTTGGTCTCAGTGAGGTTTTGCTCACCATTGTCAGCTCTGGCTGGTTCATTAGGGACTGATATCTACATCCAAATTTCTGGAAAGTTGAAAAACTGAACTGAATTGAAAATGGAGAAGATCAATCCGGTCAAAAGGGATCTGCAGACTGACATATGTTAATTCTACTTTTAGGAGTTTCTTTTCTAGCTCTTGATCACCTGGATCCTGGTTGTCCAATCTCTGAATACCAGGAACTGCAATCTAATGCATTTCTGAAAATGTATACTAGCTCTGAGACACTGAGGACTGGATTAAGAAACCTTCCCCTGAACTCTGTCTTTAGTGAAACTTAAAATGAGATGTTCTCGGAGACCTTCATACAGATAGTCCAGATAGTCAGGGGTGTCCAAACTCATCTGAAAAGCTTTCCTTCCTTCTTTCTAGGTGGCTAGAATGAAAACCTGCTTCCACACAGGTTGTTTGAGAATGAGATTGGACATAACTGCTCTGAATTAGCTGGATATGGTTGGGTTAGACTTGGAATCAAGCCACTTCAAGGACAGACTGTGGGTCACTGAGAACATCTGAGTTTATGGTCCAAGGAACTGTAACTATGATTTAGAAGAAGGGATCTTAATCTCACCCCTCATAGGCAGGGGTGTTCAGTTACATCCACAAAGGGCTTGTCGGTTGTGGTTCCAACCAATCAAGACCGACACCAGTTTAATCAGTTTATCTTGGCCTTTAATAGACTATCAGATGTTGCTCCTGCTTTGGTGAAATTAAAGCCTGGAGCCACACTTATCCATTGTGGATAAGACTGGACATCGCTGCTGAATAAACTCTGAGCAAATACACAAATGTTTTCTATTCCCTTTTCTAAAACTCGGGATTACAGGTATTCCACATTTTCAAGTTAAGCAAAAAGAGAAATGTGAACTGGCAAAAGGTCCCCAAAACTGGATTGGTATCCCGGCCTAAAAAAACGCAGCATGGTCCAAGTACCCCTTGTTTCCAGAACAAAAAGTCCATGGGGTGAAGTCAGACCTGGTACAGCTCCTCTTACCTGGGCAGAGCTAGACAGAGTTGTGTCAAAAGTTTGGAGTTTGTTTCAGGCTGAATAAATATGTTTAATGTGTTGTTTCCTGTTGTACAGTGTTTTGTGGATTAGGGGTTAGGGGTTAGGCTTATAGAAGGAGTTGGATCAGATCCAGCTCCACCCCATGGAATTTAGGTTCTGCAGTGAGTGAGGAATGAATAATGGCCTGGCGTTGCATTCTGAGCCTGAAAGTAAACCTGACTCTTGCCAAGTGTTTCAACACTGCCCCCTAGCGGCACACAGTTTAAATTATAGCCATGGTATTTATTTCAGGACACACTGCCTTGCAATTTTAAGTGTTTTGCTATACCTAAAATATATTTATGGGCAATTCAGGAACTGCACATAGTTGATGGATAGACATAAAAGACACTGGCTGAAATCTTCCCTGTGGTTATGACACATAAATAACTAAGTACCTGAATAGTTTTCTACTATTTTCAAGAGGAAAATGTTTGTTACTAATATTAATTCATCCATCCATTATCTATAGCGCTTTATCCATCTGGGTCGCGGGGAAGCTGGAGCCAATCCCAGCATCTTC
>JAQMYM010000001.1:1966525-1976688 GCA_030014255.1 Parauchenoglanis ngamensis
TCTTTCAATAATACAGAAAAAAAAAATTAATAGCTGGAAAACTGTCATATAAGAGGAATAAAAGACTTCAGGATGCACTGATATTGGAAAAAAGAATAACTTCAGGGTGATAACAGTAACTTTGAATAACAGGTGAAAGGTTGACACTGACAAGATCTACGGAGTTAGTGCATGATTGACACATGAGGCAGTCTGGATAAACCCAACAGATCTTGCCGTGGTGATTTAAAATTTCAGTTTTCTTCACCCCTTCCAAATGCTAGCGGTGGTGTTTCAACATCTGGATACACAAAGTAACATGGTGACTAGAAGTGTAATAATGTATCACAATGCAAAAATGTGATGATGTGTGTTGTGGAAATCAGCATTCTATGAATTTTACATCTAATGCAATTGCACAGTTTGAAAACGGGAAGTCCCAATCCCAGTGTGCAACTCGTAGTGTTAATATATACAGAGAGCAGGCTGGTCACATGATCACATTCCTTTAAGGAGAGTCTGCACCATTACCAGGAATCATCATAATAGGTAAAAAGCAGCTTTTAAATGGCACCAGCCCGACACCTCGGTGATCTACGGCGCCTGAGGAAGAGGTGGCAGAAGCAGGTCATTTTAGCCGACTTTGGAGCTCTTTTTCTTGTTAAAATGATATCACAGGCACTGCCTTGGGGCTAATTATGTTTCAATCAATCATTTTTCCTTGGTCAGAGACTTTGTTTATTAATCAAATTCAGATAAGAATTTATTTATTTATTTTATTATTATTATTATTATTATTATTAGATCTGTTGAACCTGTGGTACAGTTTATTTATTGCAGTAGTTGTATTTCTTTATTTATCCAAAGTTTTCTGTTGGCAGTTTTCCTGCTTAAGACACCTTGAGCTCCACTGCAAGAAAACTTAAATATATTTTGCATTCGAAAAATGAAGATGGAATGTTCTGATTTACTCTCTAACCTTGCCTGGTCTACCTGCAAAGATGATGTTGTGGAAGGAGCCGGTTAAGAAATGCAGCGGTAAAAACAATGAGTCTGTGACTAAAACCATGCTAGCTAAATGACCTTAAACGTCCAATATAAGGGGGTTTGGAGTGAACAGGACTTCTGCTCTAATGGAACGCTGTACAATGATAACGTTTGGGAATCATGGATGTGATGAAGCAGCTCACCCTCCTCTCCCGCTCTGAGCACTTGTACATAAGCGTGAGGAAGTGCAAGTCAGCAGTGTCTGACTCTGTCTGACGCGCCTCGATGAGACGGCCGATGTAGCGGTTGACACGTGTGCCGGGGCTGCTCTGGGTCACGTTGGCCGAAACCGGGGTCCGATTACGCAGCTTCTCCGGAGCCGAGCGTAGAACTCTCCTCTGTGGGGCCGGGACAGAACTCAGTTTTATCTTTTACAATATTCTCATAAAGCAGATTTACTATATTCATAACCAAAAGAAATTTGGATTTGGATTAAAAAAAAGTATAACACCATTGTTTAATATTAGACCCGCAGAGTCTGGGGCAATTGTGGCTATTTTTCTACGATTTAGTTTCTTCTTATATAAAAAAACCTGTAAAAATGTTTATCATGCAAGAATTTGGAAGCTGTTTCAAAAGTTTTATTCAGTCCAGGAGCTCCGATACATCCTGATATTAACATGTATAAGGAAATGAATAAGCATAGCCAGTGTTTCTCCTTAAAACAAACGAACAAAGAAAAAAAACACCCAGCAGACCTGAATATATTTTAGTGGAAGGAAAACAGAGCTAAAAATAAAGGACAACCCTACTTCCTTCACATTAGGAAGCCTCCGCGATCGATACAGAGACAGATCAGAGGAAGTCTCCGAATCAGACGCAGAGAGAAAAGAGTGCGCGCTGAAAAGGTCATTCACAGCAGTGTGTGAGAACGAGAGAAGGAGAGAGGGTGGTAATTATAGAGATGTACAGCGAGAGAGAGAGAGAGAGAGACGTACAGACAGACAGATGGAGAAGAAGAAGATAAAGCAGAGGAGAGGAGAGGAGATCGGATGTGTACTGCTGAGGAGTGTCACACTGGGGAGGCGGGTGAAAAAGAAAGAGACGTGGAAGAGGAACAGTGTGAATGGAAACACATTCCTGTGATCCTGTGTGTGTGTGTGTGTGTGTCCAAAAAAAAAATGGTAGCTTGGGACAGTAGACATACACCTCGCATTATAGTTCATGCATGTAACCCTAATGTAATCATAACACAACAATAAGGTAACACTAATGTAACTGTAACAATAATCATATTTATAACTATAAAGCAACCATCTGAATACACACACACTCACTCACTCACACACACACACACACTGAGAGTTCTGGTACCTTGTCCCCATCCTCGCAGTTCATCACGTTGGAGAAGGGGATCTCAGCCTTGAACATCTTGCGGCAGTGCATGAGCTGCACCAGCAGGTAGCACACCGTTTTAAACTTCATCTTTTTGGCAGGTTTGATATCAGAAAGGATCAGTCCAGGAAAGATCTGAGAGTCAACGCAAACAGGAAACAGGGAATCAGGACAGCTCAATGACTCAAAGCTTTCCAAGCCTCATGTGGCTAATGCTCGCTAAAGCCACCATGCTCAGGCTAAACTTTAGCTATTTCCGTTCACTGTTAGCAACATTTTGCTACATTATCCTTTAAAGGATTACTTGACCCTAAACAACTCTCACTTCTGAAAGCTAGAATGACTGAAGCGTGTCGCATTTGTTAGCATTTTGTCGATTACTTTTAAAAGGTTATGTCTAAGATTTAGCGGAACCAATCCAGCACGCAGTCTTTGAACTGCATTGCTTATTAACAAGCGTCTCAGGTTTGTCTTTCGCTGATACTTTCCGTACATTTGAATTCAAGCTAAGAGGATTAGCTAAGAGGATTGATAAGAGGGCTCTCTTCAATTCGTACAAAAAGCTTCTCGCACAAACACTACAAGCGCTTCGTTTGAGTTCATTCACGAGTCTTAAAGGAATTGTGGGAAAGGATGAGGAGATTTTTCGACAATCCTCCTTCAGTAAACACACGACAGCTTACAGTCAAGCTTCAGTGGCTCGCATAACTATTCACCCCTTTGAATCTTTCCACATTTTGTTCTGTTAGAACCTGAAACTGAACTTTACCATGTGGGTTATGCTAATTATTGGTCAAGACACTTTGTCGACACAGATCTTTGAATGCTAATGCTACGCTAACTAGCCTAGCTGAGTCTGCCGTAACCCGGTGCAAAGTTATAGCTGCATTGCATTCTGGGAATTCGCACCACTGTCTTCATTGCTTCAATGCTGGATTTCTCATTAATTTGACTGGCGAGCGAGAAAAGAAGCTCTTGCGCTTTTGCTACTCTTTACATATCATGGATCTACATGAAGCACGGTGGTGGCAGCATCATATTAAAAGTTACCCTTGGTCTCTTGGTTGCTTCTCTGATTAATAGGTTTATGCTAATAATTGGATACAGCAGTTAAACTGAATCTATTTTTTTTCCCATTCTGGAAGACTGAGAATAAATATCGGCCAATGCGGGAAGGGCTAGCAACCCTATCAGTCAATAAAGCTTTTCTTTTCAGCAATATTTCAGTAATTCCTAGAACAATATAATAGCGGCATCATAATTATATCGATTACATCACGATAATTTGTTAAATGTGCTTCGACTTGCCACTGGCAGCAATCAGATTAATCAGCATAACAATATACAAAACATTCCAAATTGCTTGAAATGTCATTTTTCCACTAAAGAGTCCTCCAAATCCCTTAATTACAAATTCCCAAAAGTCACAACCATTTCAAAATAAGATTTTACACATACTGAGACACACACACACACCTTCCTGCGGTGAGATGGCACTATAAAGAAGGTCTCGATGTCGTGCTTCTGCAGGAAGGCGTTCCTCTCGCG
Source organism: Parauchenoglanis ngamensis (assembly GCA_030014255.1). NCBI lineage: Eukaryota > Metazoa > Chordata > Actinopteri > Siluriformes > Auchenoglanididae > Parauchenoglanis > Parauchenoglanis ngamensis. Next base: position 1,970,435 of record JAQMYM010000001.1, read on the forward strand.
CCCGTTTCCTGGCTCCACCTCGTAGTCCCCGTTCAGGCACTCCAGCGTAGAGCGAGTGATATGCACTTTCCTATTTCCCCGAAAAGAGAAAGCACCACCTTAAAAGAAAAATCCTCCCCGAAAGAACTTCATATTCGTCTTTACGATTAACATATGATCTTCAAACGGCATCCAATAACAATGACATTCTGATGGAGGAATTGGTTTCCTACATTGTACACAACACCATTAGACTTAGCCAACCTCTACCTAAAGAGTACGATGCAGCAGCGCTTTAGTACTTTAGTTTATCCACATGTCAGATCCATATCATGAAGCATGTTGGTGGCAGCATTTGTTTTTTACAAGCAAAATCTGACTGCTGTCACGTGTATTTATATCCCTGAATTCTTTAGTATTTTTAACAAAATTGTGCCTGAGCTAATAACTACAAAGTCCCTCTGTGACATGCAGAAATAACGAAGTACAACACCAACCAGTAAATCAGCACCGGGATCAATAAATATGTTTCTATATGAACATATATGTGTTTCAGGGAGGGATTTTGCTTTAACTACATTACATTGCAACACTTGCATTTTTATGGAATAATTAGAGGCGTTGTGTCTCTCTCTGTAGATATGTCACGAAGCTGGAAGCAGAAACGACAGAAAGTACTCAGATAGTACGGGGAAACGGGTTCTCAGTGATGTCCTATAACGTCTTATCTGAATATATGAAGAACTTTGTTATCCATGAAAAGCAGAAAGTAGATAGCTAATGCTCTAGAATTAGCTTTAGCATATTAGATAACCATTCTTCTAAGAGGCTTTGTTATTAACCACATCAATCATAAAGCGCCGACTCTCACAGCTACTCATGACTTATTCATACACGATGAACATTTGGAATTTGAGTCAGTATGAGTGTAGCTTCCTGAAGGCGGAGAGAAATTGCGATATGATGCCATTTTGCTTTCAAAGCAAACCATAAATCTGAGATAAATTTCCTTGTAAGTGTATTTGGGAATAATAAACATTCAATTCGCTACATTTCAATTGGATTTTACATTTCCAGCTACTCCAGTCACACAGCTGAGACATGGTTTTGTACATGGTCTAAAGGAAATGGCTTCAGCTACATTGTTCTTGGTGCCAAGGCTAAGTGCGTTGTGAAACATTCTGTATATTATCTATTATCTTCACGGTGTTACAAGTGGCCACTTGAGTCATATGATATACAATCACTAATTGTGAAGTGATGATGATGAGAATTATTATTAAAGCACAACAATTTTTTATATATTTTATTTATATATATTTTCATATATATATATATATATATGTAGGTTTTATATTTGTCTTCATTTTATAAAGTAAGGAAATTTACATTACTCTGATGTGCAAATGTTTTGTTTTGGTTTTTTTTACCTCAGAATGTCTCTTATAAGTGAGTCGATTTGCAAGCGCCTATGAATCAAAATGAGTTGAGAAGTTGAATTATAAGGTCATACTGTATGTAATTGCGCTGGAATTTTCTGTGATATAAAGCCTTAAAGTTTTGACACTCAAAAAGGTCAAAGCAAGTACTGCCATGAAAAGATATTATTTCATTTATTTGCCTTAGTAATTTAATGAAATTCTGAATCGTTAATCTTTAATCTTTTGACTTTAGTAAGTCAAATTAACAACTCAGAAAGTCAATATACAAATCAGTCAGTCAAAATAGTGAGTTAGTGAGTCAAAATATCGAGTCAGTAAGTCAATATAACAGTTAATGAGTCAAAATAACGAGTCAGTAAGTCAAAAGTCAAAATAATGAGTTAGTAAGTTAAAATAGTTAGTTAGTAAGTCAAAATGATGAGTTAGTAAGTCAAAATAATGAGTCAGTAATTCAAAATACGAGTCAGTAAGTCAAAATAATGAGTAAGTGAGTCAAAATAAGAGTCAGTAAGTTACAATAATGAGTTAGTTAGTCAAAATAAGAGTCAGTAAGTTACAATAATGAGTTAGTTAGTCAAAATAAGAATCGATAAGTCAAAACATGAGTCAGTAAGTCAAAATAATGAGTCAGTGAGTCAAAATAAGAGTCAGTAAGTTACAATCATGAGTTAGTGAGTCAAAATAAGAGTCAGTAAGTTACAATCATGAGTTAGTGAGTCAAAATAAGAATCAGTAAGTCAAAATACGTGTCAGTAAGTCAAAATAAAGAGTTAGTGAGTCAAAATAATGAGTTCATAATAAGTTCCTAAGTCCAAAAATTAATATGTTGAAATAATGAGATAAAACAATGACACTACTTAAATTATTTTCACACCTTCAGATTGAGGGCTTTTGTAGAGAACAGCTAAACTAAAAAAAATCTAAAAGACAACAAGTTAAAAAACTCAACCCTGAGTAAGTGCTTAGCAACAGTGTCTGTTTCTGTTCGACTAATTACAGTACAAATAACCTCAATAAAAATAACCTTTTCATTCAGAAATCCTGTGTCTTGTTAAAACAAACATTCAGCAGGCCATTGTGTATATAATATTATAGGTTTATAGTCTTACAGGTTTGAAAGCTGCAAGGGATAAATAAATAAACCTTTTTGATCACACTGATTAGCATTTATTAACATAATGCAATTATAGTCAGTGACACTGAGTATTGTGTGAGTGTAACATCATTACGCTGTAAATATGGAGAGTGAAAATTTAACAACGACGTCTTCAAAGGCGTAACAAATAATTTGTTACAAAAGTGTGGGTGTGTGAGATCGCACTCTTACCCAGGCAGCCCCCCAGCCTCCATCACGTTGGCCAGCGTCACGTCATTGGACCAGACGTCATACTGCCACTTCCTGAGCCCCAGAACGCCGCACAGCACACGGCCCGTATGTAACCCCACGCGCATGTTCAGGTCCACCTCCGTCGCCTCTGCCACTGACCTGTGCCAGAAAAACAGGAATTAGCACAGTGTGTACTTAATAAATGAAAAAACTAAAATTGATTTCAGTATATTATGAAACATATGACTTAAAATGAATAAGCCCAGCAATACGCGCGCCTAGCATGTGACTTTGGACTTGGTATAGTGTATATGTTTGGATGGTTAAATATGTACTAGTAATGACTCTGGTATCCTTTTTCAAGCATCATTCTAGCACAAACACCATGCAAAGATGTTATTTAAGGCATCAGCGGTGCCGTGTTTGTGTTATATTAGCCATCCCCAAATTAGCACTTTGAATGATTTTAGGCTGATTAAAAAGATAAAAGCCACCGCTAGCTATACCACATGCTTCTCCTTCCTATCCAGCCATAGGTCTGTCAGTTATCTAAAGACCTTGTGGCAGGGGAACATCCTGGTGTTAAAACACCACCTGCGTGGTTCAGATAACCAGGAGACGTTTCCAGGAGAAGAAATGACTTGCCGTAAAATATTTATAATCAAACACTGTTAATGTCACATTGTTGAAGGTTTCAGCATGGTGTCTACACACACACACACACACACATACACAAGAGCATAGCCAGGTGTTAAACACTATCCCTGGTGGTTATCCATGGTCACATCTGTAACTAGCACTTATAGTCAGGTTTGATATCCACAGAACAAATCGGTTCCTGTTATTCTTTTGAGACTTGTTTAGGAGAATTACACTTTTACATGTTTAGCAACCAGAACTACTGTTTTTTATTGCTCCAGTATTGAAAAGCTTGATGAATCTCCAAATGAAATATTTTCTCTAATTTCTGTCTCATCCTTTATAAATGGCTGTAGTTAAAATGACGTTTTAAAATGAAAGCGATCTCCGTCCAGACGAGCGCCATATCAGAAATAATCTCCGTCCGTACTAGATCGCTTGAAAGCAGATTACGTGAATAATAGCTTGACTCCTGCACATGTTGACAGTTGTAGCATAATAAAATGCAGTATTTAGCTGCACAACAGCCACTAACAAAGACAACAAGGTCAGCGACGCTTCTAATTCGTTATCCATGCTGCATTCACCACTGGTAGTCGAGGCTGATGCTGCTTCTTTTCTTCTGGATAAATGTCACATGATAGGAACGTGATGAACCACGGAAGTATATGTCGTGACTGATAAGACCCAATCAGGAAGCGAGAGTGGGCGTCTGCGTCATCGTTTCCTAAACTCTATGTTTCTGGCCGCCCACACTAAAACGTTTCCATCCTAAAGATGTAGGGTATAGAGATTAGAACGCAATCAGAGGAGCTTTCCTTTAAGGAAAATGCCTTGAGTCGGTGACACCAGTAAAAATAGTAAGGAATATAACACGCAAGCTATGGAAATCGCTCTAAATGACAGAAGTACAGGATCCCACATGCATCCCCTCTCTCCGTATCCCTGCCCCTCCTCCTGCTGAGCCGGTATTAGAACATGTGTGTATGGTAAAGCGAGATAAGCCACAGGGATGCTCCAGTGCTCACACGTCTCTTCTCTCTCTCTTTTTTTTTCATCCACACACTGATTTGTGTGGCTTCCTGTGCCAACGGGGAAAGAAGAGTGCACTCATCTGAAAAGATTTCACATCTCCCGGGACTTTAAGCTGGATGAACGAGACCAGGATCGCAAACAAGTGTGGAAAGTAACCTTCACTAAAAGAAATCTGTCGCCCAAAAAAAACAAGAACATCCAGCTGCACACTGTTTAATATGCAGCTCTCACTGACCAGAATCTGTAATCAGACGTTATTTAACCTGACTGAGTCAGTTTTTTCAAAATTTTGCTGAAGTAAAAAAGCTTCCTCTAAGTGCGCTAACATCACAAGCCAATGTGATTAACTGATTAAAATGAATTAAATGAATAATCTATGGCAAATAAACACAAATTCATCAAATATTTTAGTCATTAAATAGCAAATGCAGTCGCCAAATGCAAATAATAAATGAACAACTCCGTAACAATAACAGATCGTGTTTATGTTTAATAGCTATCTTAAATTGACAACGCAAGCCATCAAAGCTAATGTTCTTCCTTCACATCTTATGCTGTTAACAGATTTTCTTTAGATTATTTATTCGTAGTTCTTTCTAGTTTATGATGTCATGACTGAATGTCGAAGAAACCAGTGAGTAAATATTGTATAACTGCTTCTAGAAAGAAAAGAAAAAACTCATAGAATTGTAAAAATGTAGCATGCTGAAGATACATATTTACAAAATTCATTCTAACATATTTAACATTCTAACATACACGAAGCCAAGTTTTTGAACAGTTACCCTTTCAGATAATGCAGTTTCCCTTTCATTTTAATTATATTACGCATGTTTGTGTAGCTGTACTCGCTTTAATAGCAACACTGATGAGTTTCTCGATCTCGATCAAATCAGATGATTTGCCACTGAGCTTTTAGCTGCTAAACACAGACTAGCTAAATAAATAAATGACTAGCTAGCAGAAATAACAATTATAACAACATTTAGCTATCTTAATTTTATTACAGGTGCCATCAAAAGGTACAATGTAAAAAATGATTTGTTGTTTGAATTTAAAAAACTGAGTTAGCTGGTTGCCTTAAAATGTTAAGTTCACTGAAACTCATATAGTAAGTTAGCTTGATTTCCTCATTGTGCTAATTTACTATAGTTAGTTTCATTGAACTCAAAATTTCTAGGTGACCAGGTAACTCACTTTCTTAAGTTAAAACAAATCTTTTTTTTTTTACGTGTAACACTAATTGATTAAAACATTATTTCAATACGCATTGATGGCGTATGCTATGCTATGCAGCTAATTAGATTGCTAATGACTTGGTGACTAGCGAACGGCAGCGTGGGTGTAAGTAATGACGTGAAATTGATAACACTTGCATAAATTCATATTTAAATAAAATAACCAGGGTAATGAGTTACGTGAAGGTTCCCTTTAACTAGCAGCACTGCATTAGTTAACGCTAACAAACCATGAACTGCAGCATTAATAAACTGCAAATATCATTTAAATGATCAGGAATTACATAACAGCATGCTACTGAGTTGAATTCTGGTCTCGAGGTGTAAAAAACTAGAACTTGCTTCAGCTTTGGTTCTGACATGAAGAACCACAAACATGTTCTCAAATGTGTTGAGCAATTTTACGAACGATGTATTCACACCTCCAACCAGAGAACCAATTTTTATACAAATTTTGGATTTACAGAAAATCATGATCTGTATCATTATCTGGTTATGACATGACCTACAGGGCGGCGCGGTGGTGTGGTGGTTAGCACTGTCGCCTCACAGCAAGAAGGTCCTGGGTTCGATCCCCGGGTCACCCAGGGTGCC
>JAQMYM010000001.1:1976788-2015727 GCA_030014255.1 Parauchenoglanis ngamensis
GATGCTGGGATTGGCTCCAGCTTCCCCGCGACCCAGACGGATAAAGCGCTATAGATAATGGATGGATGGATGGAAATGACCTACAATGAGATGAGATTATGAATATGAGAACAAATTATGAGATTTTGTTTATATATTCCAGCCCTGGCACTTATATTCATGGTTTTGAGAGGAACCAATTGCTGTATAGGAGCGAACTGGAAAAGTCATGAGTTATAAATAACCTTGATGTAAAGCATCTCAACATAGACGTTAAAGCGCATCGCATTAGTGAAAATGAGAAAAAACTCAGAAAAGAACAGTGCAACATCACAAATAAATGATGGCACGAATGACTGTAGATGTGAAACGGCTGTAGTTAAATTTGAATGAATTTCAGGTGACCATGCAAAATAAAGTAGATGAATTTTGGTCGCGCGAGAGCCGTGATAATCAAACAAAATATGCACGAACAAACAATTCTCCCTCGGATTGAGGAGCAGCAGGCTTTTGACAGAAAAGGACGTTCAGCAGTGAAGCGGGACGGGAGATTTCCATCTGCTGAGCTTCCGTCGCATGCTCGGCATCCGAATTAAGCAAACACGCAAAACAATCGAATCTAAATAGAAGCTCGGCGAGGTTCAGCGTGACGCTTCTTGGATCCTTGACTCTGGAACGGCAAAACCTGCATCTCCTTTCACCACACACCACGACCGCAGTCAGCGGCTGTTTATTTAGGAACAAATGTTGTGTGTATCAGGTACGTGCGAATGAAACGCTTCGTTTAAATGCTGTCGGCATCGAGTCGGGAATATCTAATGTGGAGCCAGCTTAGGCATCATGAACGTTTCTGCTCGCTTTACTAAGGCAGGACTTCTCAAGACCTCCTCATTATTCAGCATCATTTGCAAAAAATGGCTGCTGCTGATTTAATGACTGTACTGATTTACACACAGGTTATCACAGGAAGAGTAAACAAAGAACCGGATCTGCTTGTTTTTCTACTGATCAGAACTTCCCAAGGCTTTTAGCTGGTTCGTTTCTGGTACCTACTCAAGATTTATCAAGACCTAATGGTTCTCAGGGGGGCGGGGCTAACATCATTTCTGGGGATTTTTTTTATTTCTGACACGGCGTCAAGTAACATGTAACACCGTGCACAAACTGATTTTACAGCACGAGCTAATAAATACGCAATACTTTTTCAATCATATTTTTTGTGCATTTTAATTTCGTTCCATTTTTGTCATGAAAATTCATTTGAAATGAAAATCAATTGGGGTTTTTTGTCAGCTTATTACTGACGAAATATAGATCAGTATTTTTAACTGCAACTTTATTGGCTCTCATTTGAGCTGGTAAACCGAGCTTCCAATCCAATGTGTTAATCCACAACGCCGGAGTCATGCAGCTGCTTTTATTTCTACATTTCTGTATTTTTTCATCACTGTGACCATCACAGTCGCCTCTTAACAGGTGGGAAATAAACTGAAATCACAAGATCTGTTAATTCATGACGGTTCTAAAATGTGTGTGTGTGTGTGTGTGTGTGTGTTTGTGTGTGTGTGTGTGTGAGGAAGCTGCATGTGGTAACTAACACATTCATAACACTGTAATACTGAAAAAGACATAGAGGACTTGTTGAGACATGTATAATGTGTGATCACATGCAAGTATGCATTTACACTCTGACTCACTCAGAGACTGCGTCTACAAGTGTGTGTGTGTTTGCCATGTTTATATTACGTTGTGGGGCCATTGTCGTCCCCACAATGTAATAAAAAACCTTTTACCTTGTGGGGACATTTTGCCAGTCCCCACAAGGGAATACTCAATTTTACAATAATCTGTGAATACAGTTAAAAAACTAAAATAGCCAAAGGTCTTGTATTTAGTTTGGTTACATGTGATTAAGGTTAGGGCTGGGTAAGAGTTAGAGTTGTAGGGTTAAGGTTATGCCTATAGAAATGAATGGGAGGTCCCCATAAAGACAAATGTGTGTGTGTTCTTTGTAGTTAAACAGTTTGCTAAGTTTTGAATACTGTTTAGAAGATGGTTTTGCATTTCTCTTTCTGTGTCTCTCTCTCGCTCTCTCTCTCTCCTACATCTCCTTACTGTCCCTTCTTCCAGCCAATCAGCTGATTAGGATTAATATTTAGCTTCATCTTTTTTCACACATACTGACTGCTGTATTAGCCACGCCCACCTTTTGTTTTGTTCCCTATGTGGTTTGTTTTCAAGAACTGTGCATCACTTTGCTCATAGGCATTATGTTGCAATAAATAAATAAATAAATAAATAAGGACACGCTGCCTTCTCAGTCATTGATCTAGATGTGTGTTAATGGGGTTGCTCCAAACAGGAACGTTATAATAGCAAAGAAAAGGAGAGCAGACTGTTATGACAAGAACTGGAACTAATTAATGGATGACGGAGTCATATTGCAGATAGTGCATGTTACGCTCGCTCTCTCTCTCTCTCTCTCTCTCTCTCTCTCTGTATTCTATTTAAAGGACCAAACCAATTAAACGAAGAGATTTCTGCCTGAAAATATCCACACAAAGTCTTCCTCATCCAAACCTTTCCTAGAATCCTCATATGAGAATTTAAAAATCTTAAAAACTCACTGGAGCGTGTCTATGAAGCAATACACGTGCGTGACACTCGTGTGAGCAGTCAGAGAGGGAATGAAGCAGAAGAAGGATGACTCACGTGATGGTGTCGATCATATCCAGACCCATCTCCACGCAGCAGTGGGCGTGGTCTGTTTTGGGTTGGGTCAGTCCGGACACACAGTAGTAACAGTCACCCAGGATCTTAATGCGCCGGCAGTGGTTCTCCTGGGAGAAAATGATCAGTTCACATTGAACGAACTTGAACTGAACACACCTGAAAGTTCAGAAATGCACTGAATCACTTCACTTGCAATTGAATCTTGCATCAATGATGCAAGAATGAATAAAAAAAAAGACATTCCTGATTAAAAATGCTGTAAACGTATATAAATAATGAAAATAAAAGGAACAAAACACTCTTCTGTGCTGTGGAAAGCGTTTATTTGGCTTCAGATTTTGTTTTTCTAATTTGTCGGCAAACACAGCAATTAATTTCATATAATTGCTTCATACACAACTCTCTAATAATCATAAACAGATGCTCTAAACCTTGTTTTTCCAGTTTAGTGACTATATCTTGCTCTATCTATCTAGCTGATCAGATTCTGAAGCTCGTGGCCAGAAAAGTGTACAAAAGATGTCAAACGCTCAGTGATGAGCCCATGAGCTGAGTGACCAATGCTTAAACTAGTAAGTTACTATACTAACTTCGTTACTTACCTACTCAAAGACATATCTATAGACAGGTGGCAAATTAAATACAGGAGACTCTATTTTGCTGTGTGTGGGGGGGGCATTTATTTATGTATTTCCTCATCTATTTTGGTTTGGATTCACTTTAGAGTGAAGCAAATCAACAAAGTTTTTCTTTTTCTGACTGGTGACCTTTATCCTGTGATGAAACATTTGTTATCCTGAAAGGCGTGGTCTCGTCCAGGATGACTCCGCCCCATTCACATTCGCAGGGCGTTCATACTGCCTATAACAGCACTCCACCAAGTGTTTATCTTTACATACAGTATGTACAGTATTTTTGACTAATTTCTCAACCAGCTCTTTTCTTGGTTTGGGTGCCCAGTGACTTTGCAGAATGATTGCATGTAATGTATTGTCACAAACCTACACAGCAGTTGGTTTTATGGTGGTTTTAAAAATCATAAATCTAAATATGCCTCTGCACTAACATTATTGACTGCTATACATTCCTTCAGGTTCCAAGTTATTGAAGGACAGCAGGAAGGGGACACGGACACAAACACACACACACACATACTTGTACTTCTGTCTTTATGAGGACACTCATTGAGTGTCCATCACACCTAAAGGCCTAACCCCAGTCCTAACCTAAACCTAATTCTAACCTGAACACTAAATCTGAGTCTTAACCCTCAAACAGCCCTTAGAAAAAGTGAGGACCAGCCAGAATGTCCTCACTTCCCAAAAAGGTCCTCACTCTGTTGGGTAAATATGTTTTTCGGTCCTCAATATGTCGCAAGTACAAGTACTCACACACATGGGCTAAACAGGGCTAGTTAGTGGCCTCATTCAATTTCTACTACTACTGTGTGTGTGTGTGTGTGTATGTGTGTGTGTGTGTGTGTCTTCATAGGCTAAGAGTGTCAAGAGCTCATAATCCCATCAACATGCTCACTGTTGTCCGACACACAGGCAAACTGCCATAAAACCCCTGATTGAGACGCATATTCCAAACATGCTGTATGCATGTCCAAAGTATGCTCCTAAAACCTGAATAAATCTCAGCGTATCTCACGTCTTAATTGGAAAATACTAAATTTGGAATAAGGCCAAATCTGGAACATCCAAACAGAATACGCTGTTTACATGACCCGTATCAAATCCTGAATATTGTCGTATTTGAATTAATAGTGATAGAAAAGTTCCCATGAAATCGAAATAGGTGTTTTAGAGTTTTGGACACAAATACGCCAGTAGGTGAACAGGTGAAAGGTGCTTGTTTGGACTATAGAAGTTATCATTTCCAAATGAAAAAGAAAGTCAAACATGTTTCACGCCTCCAATCAAATACTGACTGGCGCACATAAGCCACACCTCCGTGAGCAATCTGTGTTTCGCTCTACGTTAGCAGCCCTTAAGGAAAAATCAGACACGTGACAAACACGTGAAGGTCCATTTCACTGGGATATGATCTGAAATTGAACATGTGAACTAAACACATGATATTGTGAAGAATATGTGACCTGATCCAGCGACACGAGTCCCAGCGTCCCTTGTTTTTGTTTACATCACACACATTTGTCTTACAATCCTTGTGTAGACCTTCTGTTGCCATCATTATTAATGCAGCCCAACCTCAGACAGGTAAAACAGAGAGTGAGGACCGGCCACAATGGTCAGTGGGAATCATTTTGCTGGATTAAGTCACATAAGTCACATCGCAAGCGAAAAATAAAAACATTTTCATGTGAGAAAAATCCCATTCTGTATGTGTGAAAGATTAGCATGGCAGCGAGAAATCCTATAAAACCTCTTTACGTGGCCACTCTATTCAGCTCCTTCAGATTCAGGAGGAAGTCTGGGCTACCTCGAACATTACTGGCTGCTGTGCAAATCAGTCACGTCTCTCGACACGCTCCATCCGCCACGTCCTGTTTTAAAACAAATTACGTCGACGGAGAAATCAAAGGCGTTTCATGGCCGCTTTAAGACTGAACTAGCAGCTGGTCAGAGATCTACAAGCTGGAACCTTGTCAAAGTGGTGAGTACTTCCTGATTTCCGAAGACTGCTGAATGTTCTTAAGGATCTCCGACATTCTTCAATTCCAGATGGTTGTCCTGCGTATCCTGTGCTCATTTGGCACGCTGGCTGTCAGCTGAAGACTGAACAAACCATCTGTATGTTCAAAAACAGCACGCTGTTCACTGTATAGCGCACTATTTTGGGAGTTTGGTCTGTTTCGTTCTATCTGATTCATTGCGCTCGTGACATCCCACAATTCACTGCAATAGCTGAGTGCATAAACAGTGTAACTTATTTGGTAAATAATGTACAAAAACCATTTTGCTGTTTGCAGTACATAGGCAGGATGGCATGGTATAGCATGATAATTCCCGAAGTAACTGTTTCATTGCCGTACAAAAGGTACACAAATGTAAATAATAACAGATTGTGATGATTTGTAAATCATGTAACCTTATATTTAATTGAAGGACTCTCAAACTTCCTTAGCTAAGTTCAATTTTCCCATTTGAATTCCATTTAAGTCACTTTAGGCAGCAGGATCAGCTCCTGAGCTAACTTACATCTGAACATCACTGATACAAGATGAGTAAATTTTGTGTGAATTCTTCCATTTTACGCAGATGCTAATCCCCATCCCTGAAAAGACACGACGTTACCGGACTCCTGAATCTCCCTGCTTTAAACCACCTGTCTGTTATAGATCAGGTGCGTTATAGAGGGGGAACCTCTCGAGTGTGCCAGGTGTCCGAGGCTGGAAGTGAGCTGGTCGAGTGCGACCATGAGCAGCGTCTGTGCCTTCTGCTGTTTAGTCACACTCCAGGCGTCTGTACAATTCGAAGCCTGCAAATCTCAACACTGAAACGTGAGAAAATGGAGACGCGCGGCAGAGAGAATACATTTCATACTGCCTGCCAAAGAATATAACAATTTACTGACAATTTTATAGATTTTAAATGTACACTGTCAAAAAAAAAAAAAGGATATAGCGCCAGGTATGAAACAATGTCATGTACTTTAAACTCTTTTTATATCATTTATCTTAAAAAGTTGGCGTTATTCTCGTGATTTGAGTTGATTAAATGTTTCCTAAACATGCACCAGAAAAGCTTGGAAAATAAACAACTAATAAGAATAACACGTTTTCATCTTTGTTCATTTAGCCGATCCAAAATGGCCACCAGCGTAACTCCAGTTTCGCTGTGACGGAACAAAAACGTGTTTTGGAAAATCTTTTTTCCGGCCAATAATATACCTTTACACTTTAACATTAACAAAACACAGACTTTACCAAAACAGCAGGGCGATTATTTTTATTTAGGCTACTTTCTAACCTTAACAAAGATCGTTATGTGTAATGATGCAGGTTAACAAATGTTAGCAATGTTAGCATGAAGACAGATAAGAGATAACAACGAAGCTTGTGTTTAAACGCCCTGAGTTGACTTTTACGTCAGATGATGAGACAGAGACTGATGTGCATGATGTTGATAATCTAATTAAGAACTCATTTCCCATTGGTATGATTCTTTATAGTTTCTCAGTAATGTTTTTTTTTTCCATCAGTAGATTAGATTAGAAATGTTGAGGTAGAAAATTTTAAATCTTTAAATGTGATTTTCTCTCGAATGTAAAACGGTAGAACTTTGCATCTGGTTAAGAAGCACACCTCCGCATGTTTGCGTATTTAGAGATGACAACATTTCAAGTGCGACTAAATATCCGCAAACTGACATTTACACTAGCATGTAACCAGAATATCTAAAGGAAAACTCTTATTAACAGTAATCAAATCAACCATGCAGGGAAAAATGTCCAAACCAGAAGGAGAACAGGTTATGGCTCGATGTGTGTGTGTGCTAGTCACAGAAGTACAAGCAGCCATTAATCTTAATTACATCCAGCAAGACAGGAGACACAATTGCACATACAGACATGTCCATATCTAGTTAATGGTGACACTGAGACCAAGACTTCAGTGGTTTTCGAGGGTTTTTTGATTTTTTTAACCTCATACATAGTATACCTCAAGTTGTCAGATTCGATCTGGATAACTGGATAAACAGTTACATCTAATATAGCTAAAATATAAATGTGTGCAAAACATACAGCATGACATAAATGTGAGTGAGGTGTATTATTTAAAAAAAGAAAGAAAAAGCATTCGGACTACTTGTAACTGTTGCTAGTCAAATCAGCTTGCTAGCTGCAGTAGTGTTAGCTAAGCTACAAGCTCTTTATTTGGCTATGAATAAATACCTGAGTTCATCTTCAAGTTGTAACCTTATTTATTATTAACACACACACACACACACACACACACATTCAGCATTAAGTCTGAAGCAGTAATCTGCTTTAAGTTGCACCATTGGACTCTGTTTTCTGTCACCTGTGGATTTAAAAATGTCTCGCCACCACAAAAATGAGGATGTAAATAATTTTTAAAAGGGAGCAGTAATTAATATAATTCCCCTCAAGATTTGGTCATTTGCATCTAAATGCATTTCACGCTGCCTTTAGAAAAGATAATTGACTGAGGGAGTTTTGTCCGTGTTTTACTAAGTGCTTTTAGCTTCCTAAACGCAAGCACGAAATGACACTAAATGAGTTTACAATTTGTGCTAGTGTAAGCACAGATGCAGCACGGCCTCTCTCAATCAGCAATCAACAAACACTACGGACTGCCACAAAGCTCTCCCAATTTAATTACTTTGTATAAACATCTACTTGCTGCGCATGATACAGATAGAATGACTAAATATTTAGCATTTAATTCTCAATTCTGGTTAATTAGACGGTAATTACTCATTTTCTAGTACAGAAAAGCAGCGACATATCACAAGTTTATAGTAATGTGTTAGCTCTTATGCGCTATCTTTTCTGTAGTGACAACTTAATGGGATTTGGACAGTGGGGACGGTGGACACTCCTCATAACCTGAAGCTAAAAATAAACAGGTCTGAGGGTTACTAGATTAATAGCTTACTGGCTTGGTGGAGGTGGGCAACTTCTGAGGGATTTGTTTACCTCAAGAAGCAAGAGAGTGTGTATAGACTGGAAAGGGACAGAAAAGACATAATTACCTGGAGGATAAGTAATTATGACTCAAATGCCAAACAGAGCTCTAAATATGGTAGAAAACTGGGCAAAATCGTAATGTGTGAAATAACCAATACTTCTAAATCTGTTCAAAAGCAGACCTTCAATGTATTTATCTGTACAGCACTCTGACATTATCAGCTTCTATCCCCAAACCCTTAGAGTAACTAAATACCTCATGCTGTAGGATCCTTTTTATGCCAAGTTAAAAAAAAAAGGGTCTCAGATATAAAGAATGTGATGAGGTTACTACCTCCATCGACTCTCTATCTCTGCCAACTTTTCCACATTAAGTCTCAGGTTTTTCTTTTTCTGTCCTGTTCATTATGTACTAAAAGTTAGGAAATGCAAGGCGAGACTTTCTTTAGCTTTCTCCAATGCTAAAGCCTCATTTGGGAACTGATGCAATAGCACCACAGCTGCCCTAATGTGAGCTCAGATAGCATGATAAATGGACATATTCTGTGGGTCTCATTATCTAAACAATGGAAAGTTCTCCTGCTCCAGGATCCAGTATGCAACTCTTAAAACCACTTGCCACGCCTTAACTCTGGTTACAGATTATCTGATTTCAAATATTATCTTCAGAGTATCAGAGATACTTACACTGTATATCATGTTTCACTTTTTTTTCCACATATACAGTATGCTTCCTGATTTCTTTATTGCCTTACCAGCACCTACCCGACCACACCTCTGCTCATTTTTACCACCTACTTCTTATTGTTTCCAGGATTACTCAGATTTGAGTGCCATCAGCATAACAGTGGTATGAAAACCATGTAAGGATATAAGGATATGAAGTTATGAGGGAGAACAGAAGAGGATCTAGCACAGAACCTTGTGGGACTCCATTTGTGAGTCTGCATGGAGCAGATGTAGATCTGTTCTATGTCA
Organism: Parauchenoglanis ngamensis; assembly: GCA_030014255.1. Lineage (NCBI taxonomy): Eukaryota > Metazoa > Chordata > Actinopteri > Siluriformes > Auchenoglanididae > Parauchenoglanis > Parauchenoglanis ngamensis. Next base: position 1,986,098 of record JAQMYM010000001.1, read on the forward strand.
CTTTTCTGACTGACACTCCAGTCAGGAAGCAATCTGCTTCCACCCTGGGACACTATTTTCCAAGCTTTGTAAAGACAAACAGAAGAGTCTTGGGACTGACCATGTCTAAGGCTACTGAGAGGTCAAGAAGGACTAATACCGATGATAATTTGGCTGATCTAGCAGCAGGAGGCTTATAAGTACCAGCCACAAGGGCAACTTCTGTGGAGTGTGCCATATTGAAGCTAGTCTGATTAGTATCATTCTGAGAGAGAATCAGAAACAACTGATTGAAATGTTAGGTTCGAAAGGAGAAAAGGGAGCAGTTAATAGTTGCTAATGTCTTGCTGTCTTGAAGTCAGTCTGTACATGTCCAGATGTTATGGAACCGTTCACAATGAAGAGGTCTTGATGGATAGTTTGCTGCACCATGGATGTAATCTGGTAATGACACAGGAGTCAAATTGGGTAATAAATATTCAGGATGAATGTTTTGAATGACACAGGGGACACAGATTGGGTAATACTAATAAGAAGAAGAGAACACAAGATGAAAAAAAACAAAAGATGTGGAAATGACAAAAGATGTGGTGAAGTTGAGAGCTAAATCTGTCTCTGTGATATTAATAATGAGAAGAAAAAGTTTGTTTATGTGAAAGTCATAATCAGAAATACAGAGACATCAGAAGAAAGACTCTGGAGAGGAAAGAAATTATAAGAACGACGATCAAAGAGAGAGATAGAGATAACAGGAATAATCAAGCAAGCAAGAAGGACAGGATCAAGGCGGTGACACAGAAAAATAATGATGACAAAGAAAAACAAAGGAAAAAAGAGCAAGAAAAAGTGAGTCTGAGAAAGATGATGGCTGAGAAAGAGAGAGTGTGTGAGAATGAGAGTGGGCATTGCTTGGCAGAGATGAAGATGTGATTAGGAGGACCGCGTGTTCCTGGCACACTTTCTCGAGCTTGTCCTCATCAACCAGGTGGCCTGCATCTTGCCTACACACTTTCCCACCCTCTTGCCAGCCATGTGTGACTGACTGGACACACAAGTTTGTCTAGAGAAATCGAGAGAAAAAACAAGACTAACTAGATTACTGGCCAATAACAATCCATATAGCTAATGCCTTGAGCAGGTTCTATGAAACCTCAAGGTCTTCTGATCGTTTTCTGATTCTTGGAGCAGAAAAATAGGTAGAATATATTAATGGTGCCACAAGTAATGTTAATATGTTTCTGTTTAATCTGATTTGTGCAGAATGTTTCCCAACAGACTTTTTCAAACCTGGCCTACAGAGTTCAGTCCCCCAGTGGACCAGACAAGGATCTCTTCTATATACAATAATCAAAGAAATGTGATTAAAACTGTAGAAAGTACAAGCCTAGTAAATCTGTATATCTAATCATGCTCAGGATGTGTTCAGGCACAGAACTCCGGTCAGTTTCTGTTTTAGAAACTGGGGCTGACACATTTAGACACTCATATGAGAGTAGTCAGCCCAGAATTGCCACAGGTCAATCATATACAGTGTGAGGTAGTTTAAGACTTTTACTGGGCTAGAAATAAAGAGACAGCCAGTAGCAAATGTACTCATCATTGACCAGTTATACTCCTGTTTGACTTAATAAAAAAATATACTTTTAGTAATTTCTTCTCAACAGGGCTCAACATTGCATTTGGGAATCAAGTTGCTGTATCATTTGCATTAATTACCTGTTTCCATGCAATGTTTCAATCAGATGATATGTGTTTTAGGTTTGTTACATCAACCAAGAAGGTTATGTTCTCAGTGCAGTGCACTTTGTTTGTCTGTTTGCATTAAACAGTATTATGTAAAACCTACCAAACGGATTTCCATGAAACTTGGTGGCAGGGTGTATCATGGGCCAAGAAAGAACACATTCAATTTTGCAGTGGATGCAAGTCACAGGGCAGCACAACGAAATTAGCTTTGCTCTCGCTAGTGTTGCAAAATACAGCATTTAATATACAGCATACAAAATTCAATAGTGACAAAACATGGCCAATGTAGGAATGTGGTAACTCCATTGGACATATATCCAGACATATAAAGTAGTTGCCTTTGCAGGTTTACATATCATATCATAACAGTCGACTATTGTCCTTGGTGGAAGTTTTACTTATTTATTCAAGTAAATGTTGCAATTATGGCAAATTACCTGGTAGACATGTATAGTGCAGGGTTACCAACTGGAGCAGTTGAAGGTCAAAAGGAAGAATGTGGTAATCCTGGGACTTTCTCAAGAAACTCAAGACTTTCCAGTCAACATTCCTGAGTGGATTAATTAAGTCCAGAAACTTTGAATTCCATTTTATTTGGATGGCACTATTAAAAACATACAAAAGCAGCTTTACAGAACTCCAGATATAGATTTAGATTCCAAATTAATTAACAAGCCAATGGTGAGATTGGCAAAGACGACATGAGGAAGAAGCCAGGGGAAAATGCCCTCTTCTTCTGGATGACATGGATATTGGTTATATATATATATTATAATTATAAATTATTATAATATACAGCCACGGAGAGAAAGGAAACAGTATGAAATGTGTTAAAAGGATGCATTCAGCATGAAATGTTCAGCATGAGCATATTGTGAATAGGAGTCCTGGGATAACCACAGGACAGTTTATTATAATCACAGCACAGTTGTTATTTTATCCACCTCAGCAGGACAGGTGAGTCATTGACACAGCAGTGGTTAGAAAGTGCAAGTCTCTATGGTATCCAGGTGAGATTATCTAGAGTAGAAAGAAGGTGACTCATAAGTGCAGATAGTTCTGAGATAAAGAAGCAGGAACAGCAGAAGCCAGAGTAGAGCAATCAGTATCAATCAGGCTGATCCATTGAGTAGGAGGAGACGTATCATAGTGTCACAGCAACCGACATCTCATCAAGCAACAGGAGTGCACATACAGCTTGACAGGAAGTGAGAACAGGTGGCTGGGGATGATAGGTATGCACTAGACATTAAAAAGGGTGTACACTGTGATCAGAGTGTAAGCGGGGACTCCGGCAGGTCTAGCGATGACAGTCTAATTAAAAGAGAGAGCCAGAAGGTAACATAGGCATGAGGGCACCCTGGGACATCAATGTCCTGCCACTCCACTATCAACAAACCTGAGTGATCACATGAAAGAGTACAGCATCGAAACATCCCAGTTTACCACAAATTTATATACCAATGGAACTCCACATCTGAACCTTTATCTAAGAGAGAGACTATTAACAAACTACTTGACTAAACAAATACGTTCCCAGCCTAGAATTAAAGATTTTAAAACTCTGGCCCATAGATAGAGGCTTTGATAGAAAAAGCTCTGCTTTAGTCCTCGTTATTCTAGGTGCTAATAAATAACTTGCACCTTGTGATGGAAGGAGAAATGGAGCATCATAATAATACAAAAGTTCCCTCAATTACTGCAGTGCGTTCATTATTAGTATTTCATAATCAACGTGAACATTTACTGGGTGCCAATGTAGTGTGGATATAAAGGAGGAATATGATGAAACCTTCCAGATCAAATAAGAACTCCATCCGCTGCATTCTGCACTAACTGGAGCTACTTTATGCACCTACTGGAACAACCAGACAACAAGGCAATAAGCAGATGTAATAAAAGCATGAAGTATGTTTTCTAAATAACATAATAGCTATATAATAATATATAAAATATTAATAATATAAAAATATTTATTCCTGAGACAGAAAAGACTAGGTCTAGTAATATTATCTACATGAGCTTCAAATGAGAGACTGGAGTAAATATTAACACTGAGGTCTACACATGATGTAACTGAAAGGCCATCAAGAGTTTCTTCTTAATCAGAAATCTGAAAAATCAGGAATCTGTCTTGTCAGAATTAAGTAGTTACTAAGCACCCAGTTTCTAATGTCCATTAAACGTTCTGCAACATAATAAAGCAAGAGTCTGTCATCTGGCTTTGCTGAAAAAAATAACTCTGTGTCATCAACACAGTAGTGGAAGCTAACATCAATTCATGAATAATTGTACTCAGATGTAGCATATATAGAGAAAGGAGAAATGTCCCTAGAACAGTGCCTTGAGGAATACCAGACTACTTTTTTATACATAGGGAAGTCACTACTAACATTTACAAACTGATCATAATAAGTCACATAAGATCTGTGCCAGGAAGTGCTACTCCTATAACTCAAAACAAATCATTTAATTTATATAAAAGACTATTGTGAGCTATGGTATCAACATCTGCACGTATATTTAGCAAAACAATTTCAGCAAGATGCACAAACCTGCTCTCAGACAAATAGTAGGTCATTTACTACTTTAGCCAGCGCCTCTTCAGTACTGCGAAGTGACCTAAATCCTGACTGAAAGATTTAATGTCTCTGATTCACATGCAAGTGTGAGCTCAGCTGCTGAGCTACAGTGTAAGATCTTGGCAATAAAAGAAAGGTTAGAACTTGGCCTACAGCTGAAGAGATCACAAAGTTTTTTTTTTAAACCAGGGTTTTGATAAGTGCTAGTTTAAATGATTTAGATATCCAGCCACTGCTAAGGCAGAAGGTTTTTACTGTTAACAGAGGATTGCTTTAGAATTATTTTGTTGTCTTCTATTGGCATGGAGGATATGATAATCTAGTGGCAGTAGATGCTTCTTAGAGTTGGCATGGCTCTTTATTCCATCTAATTTGGAAGACTACCAATGTGTTTAACCATCAGTACTCTGTTTGGTCTGATTTAAAGTGTGTGTCTTCTCATTAAACAAATTAATTTCCCAATTAATTATTTTCCTTTTAAATGGGGAAACATTATCTTACGATAAAAGAAACATTGACTCTAAACTAGCAATCACTTGAGCAAGTTCTTATAAAAACGAATATGTGGCACCGGGGCATATTCGAGCATCGGCTGCGGACGGAGAGGAGGCAGGTTGAACCGGCAGGTAGCATGTGATGATTCACTCCTGGGTGTGATTATGGCTAATTTACTTATGTGTGCTTTGTTTGTCGCTTCAGGAGAACGCTGTGAATGAGCGAGTGAGAGATAAGCTGATCTGAACTGTTTGTGTGTGTGTCATGAGAGTGAGTAAAGGAAAAATGAAAGGAAGTACAAAGCTCCATAAGAAAAGTCCACCTGTCTCCCAGGTCGTCCTTCCCATGTAGGGAACACTGGGTTCTACAGAATAATTTCACAATTATTACCTTTTAGAAATTCAGAATACGCATAACTCTGTATATACAAATGAGTGAAAATACGGTAAACGTTTGTGGACATCACACCCATATGTGCTTGTTGAACATCCCATTCCAGATTTAATCCCCCCTTTGCTATTATAATAAGCGCCACTCTTCAGGGAAGGCTCTCCACTAGACGTTGGAGCTGTGGATATTTGTTTCATTTTAGTTCCAGTGAAGGGAAATTATAATGCTACAGCTTGCAAAGACATTCTATACAATCGTGTGCTTCCAATTTACACGAAGTTGGTGTACACAGCTGTATCTGTGAGAGCTAGCCTCCTTTAGCACACTTAGTACTCTTTTGGTACATTAAAGTACATTAGTACATTACTTTAAATCTGATGTGTTATAGTTTCATGTACGCTAAGCGTTTTTTATGTAAGAGATCTAATAATCAGCAGTCGAAGCTTCAGTTCGAAGGCGCTGGCTGTGCAATTGGAATTATTACATTTCATGTCAAGAACAAACTTTCTGAGCTTTTAGCTTGGGGAACAGACACTGCTAAGCAACTACTGTCCAAAAAGCAAAAGCACTGCTGAGATTCAGCTCCAGGAGAATCAGCATATTTATCCAACATTCTGTTCCTTAGACTCAAACAAGCCCAATTCACTCTGGCACTTAAACCACAAGCACTTTTGTGCGGATCGGATTACAGAACCCTGTACTGATCTCGTCATCATCATCCTTGGACTGGAGCCAGATTAATTATATTATTATCAGCATGGCTACAGCTCTGTCTAAAGCACTTGTAATCCACCGCTTTGCTGCGCTCACTGTAGAAAAACAATTCCATTAATGTGGTGTCACCGGTTAAGCCCTGACACTGTGCACTGAAAAAGACTAAATACAATTAGATGTGCTTAGTTTCTCATTGTCCTATTAGATGTGTCAGGAGCTGCAGGTTGAATGGGTAGTTTGTTGTTCTGAAATAGCACAGGCTTTCTAACAACTACTCCGCACACATACCAGAGTGCGCTGAGTTCGCACAATCCGATTGGTCAGGGAGTGTCGGTGGATTTTAATTTTCTGAAAATAGCCACAGATCACAGGTTTATTCCTAGCAACTAGTGACAAGCAATAAGCTGCTCATGTAGTTTGTCCCTTGTGAACGTGAAGTGTCCAGTGACTTGTTTTAAGTTCTAATGAGAAACAGTTGTAGCCTACAGGTAATAAATTAAACACAAAGTAAATAATGCACTAGTCAGTGTGGACAGTTGATTTGTATGTTATGTGCTAGGCTTTGTACTAGCACCATTGGCAGATTAGAAAAGCAAGCCACACACACTCAACACAGACACTCTGCTACTTTTTTATACACATATGTAATGAGAGGACATATGTGACAAGATAAGACATGGGACTTCAGCTACTACAAAGAGTTTTTTGCATGTCAGTGAACAGTTGAGAACTTCAACCAAATAGACCATAGAAAATACCATTATAGAAAGGAGTTATTTATAATGAATAATAAGGTATTAGGAGTTATTCCGGTGTCACCCAGATGATAATGGGTTCCCTTTTGAGTCTGGATCCTCTCAAGGTTTCTCCATCATGTTGTTTCGTGGAGTTTTTCCTTGCCACCGTCACCAATGGCTTGCTCATTAATGAAACGATTATAAATTCATTTGTTTATAACCAAAATTAATATATTTCTGTAAAGCTACTTTGTGACAATGTCTGTTGTTAAAAGTGCTATACAAATAAAATTGAATTGAATTGAAGATGAACATGTAAGTTATACGTTTTCTTCCTTATTTTTGGAGTAAATGGGAAGTGGGAAGTTGCTCATTAGGAATCATCATTTGGATATCTAATTTGCACAGAAAGTCTAAATTCAAATGTGACTTGTCACACTGTCGCTTGTCACGGAAAGCACTGTGTACTATTAATTCATTTGTGTCAAATCCAAATCCACCACAAATCCAGGAGCAAGCACGAATCCACAATCGCAGCTGGTTCAGACATGATCTCAGTCTCGCTCACCTGCCTATTGAAGTCACCTGTTTCCTGTTAACCCTTGTTAAATTCCATCTATTTACACCAGTTCCTTCACTGCCTGTGAGTATTGTCTTCGTTATTGTTTTTCTAGCTTTTGTGCGTCTGTTCTCCATTTTGATTTCCTGACGTTTGACCGCTGCCTATCGCTTATTGACTACAGGTTTGTCCTCTAATTTGGATTGTTAATAAACGGCTCGCATTTGCATCTACTTGCCTCCGTCTTGTAACAATTAGCAGGAAATTGAATGGCAATCATCTAATTTGTTACTCATTACAATGTCTTTCTTCGCTCTTTCTTTTTCTTTACTTACTTATTTTTTCCAGCGTCGGGTCGTTGCGTGTCCGAATTCGTTTTGTTGCCTTTAAATACTTCTTTTTTTTTTCAGAATAAGAATTGTGATTTCTTTATTAGCATTAAATTTCAAGAATACTTAAGTAGCATACAAATCCACAAACAGTACTTAAAGGGACCCTTCCCAGAATCCTCTGCGCCAAGTAGCGGGTGGCCATTTTCGATGTCATCGATTCCGGAAACAATCTGGCAACAGGTTCTAAGCTATGGATCTTAAACTGTAACATTAAATTTAAGATATATTTTCAAGGTATCTGTCTTTTGAATGATCCATTCATATGGTTATTCCATATGTTAAGAACCTGAACTGGCCTAAAGTACAATTACTCAAGTACTTTCCACCCCTGGATGAAGAGTCCTTCTTATTGTGTAATAAGTACACTTATTTTAGTTTTTTTTTTTTTTTTTTGTATTGTTGGTTTTTCTGGCTTTTCTCCTTTGCTTTCAAAAATGGTATGAGAGAAAACTTGTAATTAAAAGACACTTTGTTTATTGAACTTTGTTAGAGTTTGGCTTCCGATTTAAATATAACGGTTCAGTCCCAGAAGTGTGAAAACAGTACGTAACCCCGTTTCAGCCTTCTTTGAGCTAGGTTACACCAAGAGCAAGTGCAGCTAACATACAAGAGCCCACGCATGCAACTATATAGACTTATGTGCCCTCCATACAGAAAATAAATGCCCCTTCAGTTAGCCGGTGAGTCGGCAGTGTTTCCAATTTCCTTGCAAGATGACACAAAAAAGCAGAAGTAACCCTGTTACATGCACAAGTGGGAAACACGACTGTAATTTAAAAGGCAATGAATAAAATCAAGGCCGTGGGGCGAGCATAAGAAATGCATGACCTTCACTGTAAAGAAATCATTATCTTATAAAACACAAATGAGGAAACCTTTTATTACTTATAATTATTTCATCACTGGATCCAAACGGCCTAAATAAGTCATGGTGTGTGGTGCTGTGAGGATGTAGAGGCTGTTGGGAGAAGGGTCCTTATCCTCTTCTGTCGATAGTTCATTTGAGGTGCAGCAAATCTCATTTCATGCAGATTTAGAAAGCAATCATATTGTGTTTCAAATCTGCTCAACAGTCCACTGTTATAGATGTCAGAGACACGGACAGGTGAGGAAATGTTTACACTCTATCGTCGCGCAAAACATGTAATTACGTTGAAGGAAAAAAGTGGCCAGTTTTGTTGAATATAGCAGCATCCTCAGGCAATTACATGAGAGAAATATGTTTACAGTAGTGGTCTTCACGCATTTCACAACTGACATGATTCACATAAATCTGCTTTCATTGCATTTCATGAAGACAAACAGAGCATCAGAAGCTCTCTAGAAGGCTAAAATACATCACTGACTTACTAAGGGTGTAATGCAATCTGTCTAGTTCCATAGGGGAGAAGAAAAAACCAGATAAAAAAATGGCAGCAATGTCAGATAGTTCCTGCTCTGACAGACTCGACCTCAGCCACATCACTCCAGTTCATAATCGTGACGGAACCATTGTTTTTGTACGTACATTTATTTTGAAATGCTTGTTTTATGGGGACTTTTACTTTGAAATCATCAACTTTACCTAATCAGCATATAGGACATGCTGAGGTTTGAGGGCGGGGTTTAGATTCGGATTGGCGAGCACGAGTTTTTCAACCATATTGGATTTTCTTTGTTTCACATAAACAATTCTGGGCTTGAATTTGTTTTGGGTTTTTTTTGTTTTTTTGTTATCTGCTTTGAATATAGACAATTGCTATTTTTTAATAAAATCATAAAACTCAACAAATCTTCTGGAATCATCTTAAATTACAAATCAATGAAAATTATCAATGCAATCTTACAACCTGGATTTTATTTCGAAGGCTACTCCAATTGGTCTCAATTAGATCTCTTTTTTAACAGTTTTTTATTTTGTTGTTGATTGTTTGTTTGCACCAGCTGTTCTAACTAATTAAATGGATTCTATTTCCCAAAAATATAAACAAACTAGTAGCCTAAAGTAAACTACTGTGACCATGACCAGGCAGTTACTAAGGATTCCGTAAATACAGTGCAAAGCACCACGTGTTTGTTATACACCCCTGGGGTTCCTCAGGGATGAGTGCTTGGACCACTGGGATCACCCATAAAACACTGCTTGGCCCCCTGATATAATCCATAGACCATTGCTTGGTGCTCTTTTCTTCTCACTATACATGATCTCTCCATATTCAGACTCCTGACATTGCTCGATATGAAATGTATGTGATTTTTTTTCCAATAAGGAACAATCTATGCCAACACACATTGCTGCTCTGGTGACTCGGTTGTCACCAGATATAAGTTGTATATATGTATAAAAGATATTTGTATTGTTGTTTATTATAATTTTTCAGGATTTTGACGCCTGAGATGCACCACCAAGAACCCAACATTATGTTTCCACTTCTTCAACACGGCTTTTTCCAAACTCGCCAGAACTTTCTCCCACTCTCTGATAAACTTTTTTATTTTTTTTGGCTCTATCTACCCTGCTGTCACTCTCGCCCATCGAGGTGTTAAGCTGCCATGGTGTGAGAGCAAGGTGTGTAATGACTCACTGTGGCGAGCTCGTCGAACTTTCCGAAGAGCTCGTTGAGCAGCTTCACCAACTCCTGAGCCGTGCACTGTGACGCCAGGCTGGTGAAGCCCACGATGTCCGCAAACAGGATGCTGCAGGGACGAAGAGAGAGGAAAGAGAGAAAAGAGAAATGTTCCAGAGCATCAGTGCTTTATGTTCACTTTCCATTTTAACCCACAATATCATTAAACTCATTAAATCATCTGGAATGATGGAGACGTTGTAGATAGACAGAAACAGGATGACGCGGCATTATTTGTGCCTAGTTTGAGAAATCGTCTTCCACAAAAGACGTGTTTAGTGGTGAAACTTGCAGTCTGATCATTTCATTTGTTACAGGAATTATTTTTGTACATTTCAATAATGTTTACTAGTGTCACATTTAACCAGAACACTAAACAATGTTTTATTTTACCTCGATTGTATTTACATTGTCATGTCACTGGTTTTTAAATCTCTCTAAATGCTATAGCACCTTCATACATCTCCGAACACCTGTTCCAAATAACGTTTGCCCCTCACTTACCCCTCACTTTCCAAGTGTGTATCAGAGCGTACGGTGGCCATCAGGAGCCCGTAGTACTTACATTCACACTCCCTTGCTTTTTCTGTGCTAAATAATAAATACGATCCTCCATTTTTCAAAATTTGGCTTCTTAAGCTTGTTATCCAGCACCAGCAAACACTGATTCCTCTTCCTTGTCTTCTTTTTTCTTCTTTGTTGTCCTTCCGGTGCTTCCTTCCGGATTCACGCTGCCGCTTGTAAAAGCATGAAACACAGAGGTCGCTTTGTCCGTTCGGTTTGTCCATTTTTGCTCGGTTTGTCCGTTCTGGGCTTCTGTAGCAGCACAACATGGCAGCTTTGTAGAGGTGGACCCACTCCTTATTTATATATATATCATATAAACAGCTCATTCTAAACTTACGAAAACACAATGATTCGTAGTTACAGGTAATTATACACTAATGAACACATGCTTATGAATATTATATTCCATTTACGCTAATAGATCCCCCTAATGGATATTTACGATCATCCAGTGCACACCTTCACCCTATTTCATATATAAATCTTAAAAGGAGGTGAAGCAGATTATTTTTTTTAATTGTTCATTCACTTCATGTGCTATTTTATCATTACTTTATATATTATTTAATCATTGTGTTTGGGTTAGGGTTAGGGTTAGTTAACCCTAGGGTCTGTGTATTCTTATTTTGTATAATATTTTATTATATGTTGTGTATTTTCTTTTTTCAGTCACTGGTATTATTATTTTATTGCATTTTATTATTTAAGCAACCAAAGATTCTTTAGCGCGTTAAAGGGGGGAAAAAATGTTTACAAGACAGGAAATGGTTGCGTGTGCCAATAATCTGTAATCTGAATGACATTATTTTGTAATCTGGGGTGTTTGAAAACTCCCCCACTCTCACACGCTCATGGTGATTAGTAGATGGTGGAGTGGTGGGATGCCGATGTCCCAGAATCCCCTCCTGCCTGTGGTGCCTTCTGGATCTCCGTTTTTAGTTACGCTGTCATAGCGTGTCCCTGCCCGCTGTTCCCAGTGTACACCTGTTTAAACCACTGTAGAGTAAGACATTAGCTAATCATCTGTTCTGTCTCTTGGTCCAGATACACAAGAAAATGACACTTTTTGGTCACAGTTGTAGCAAACGCGTGCTGAGGAACTTGTCATTAGCAGATACGGTGCTTTGGGGAAATCTGCAGGTCAGTGAATGAGTTTCAAGAACATCCTTGTAGTTGTAGCAGAATATCTTTGTGAATAAAAGCAGGTAAATATATCTTAAGTAGCAAGGACACCATGCACACACACTTTCACAAACTCGGTCACTCCTAGGGCTGATCTCAGGCCACCTGCAAGTGTGTTTTTGGGAGGAAACCAGAGAACCCAGAGGAAACCCACAAGGAGGTGGGAAGAACGTGTGAAACTCCACCTAGACAGTAACCCAAGGTCAGGATCGAACCACGGACTCTAGAGCTGTAAGGCGTCCACACAACCCACTGCAAAACATCACCATAGGTGCTTTAGGACCAGAGGAACTTTGTGGATGCAGGAACTGAGGATGATCAAAGTTCTTAGAAAGTTCTTTGTTTTGAGGGACTTGTTTTTAGCTCCTACTTCACGGTAGGTGTTCTCACGGCACAAGGGAAACCCGTGAGTGACGTAAATGTACGGTGATTGGTCGAACACACGAGCCAATGCAGAACCAGCAACTGGCATTTTTAAAAATCCGTGCAAAACATTAGCCGTGTAAACAACAGCTCATAACACTACTGTTGCAAAATGGAGAAAAAACACGGACAGATGGACTATCGTTGAAGTCCAGGTATATTTTAAGCAATCATTAACAATGTTCCACCACCAGTTCACTCTTTATAATGTAAAATAAAGAATTTACAGTCGGCACAAGACACTTCCTGATCTCCCCCGTCCTATGGCGCAGTGGACCGATCCGTTTCTATATAAACATGCGGCTGAAAGAACGTAGAATTGTTCGTGAAGACGTTATACTACTCAAAATCCACAGTATCATGGCTTACTTTGAAGTATTTAAGAAATTGATTAGAGTCTAGGGTTTAATATCAGCCGGTTATCCGGGGTAAAAAGCCAGCGACTACACCAAGCCACCAAATGTAGACACGTTGCTTTGCTACCTCTGCAGCCGCTCCTAGCATGTCCGTGACTTTATCATACGCGACGGTTCTCAAACACACAGAAGAATACGACATTGCTGAGCAGACCTGAAGCAGACAATGCTGTATTTCTGGTTAAGCAGTGCACGCTATCACGCTAGTTTGATGAATATAGAAATATTGTTTATAGCTCAGCGTGGCATCTTTCTTCACAGCCACTCCCTGTTTCAGCTTATAACAACAACGTGATAAATACTGACAGTGCATATGAGAGGTTATGGATTCAGTTTGGGTAATAATCCCGATAGGTTATCATACTGTAAAAATTTCAGCATAGCACCTCTAATCAAGGCTGTATAGATTACCCCAACTTCACTCTAAGCAGTGTTTTCCCAACTCAAAGATCTCTCTTGTAGTAAACTACAAAAGTGATGCCAGGTTTTGTATACATCAAAGAGAATATCAAATAGTTGTGTAGCATGTAGCCAGTCCTCAGCGCTTTTGCACATGGTGACTGTGAAGTGATGTGGCATTAAAAGCGGTAGCCGAGAGGAGCGTTCAGATGTCGTGTGGTCCGTGTGTGGGCTGCTTGTTTGAGCAGTGTAACAGAACACTGCATCTTTAGAGGATCCACTAAATGCCACTCTGTCATAACGCAGATGTCACCATGATTGGGCGCTATAAATTCAATTTGCTGTGAATATTTTAATTGGAGGGCCATCTGTGACAATATGAAGAGTGATAACTTTCCTAAACTATGTGTGTGTGTGTGTGTGTGTGTGTGTGTGTGTGTGTGTGTCATCCAAGCTGAGCCTTCATTCAAAAAAAAAATTATAATAATGATAAGACATCACATTAAATAATATTAAATAAAACAGTAACGGAGGCTGTCATCTCTGATCCTAATCGACCACCTGGATTCTGAAATGCACCGTCTTGATGTAGTCTGTCTATAATGCAGAAATAAAACACTTCTTGTCATCCCGTTATAGTAAATAATCAGTGAAATGTGCTTGGAGGTAATTATATAATGATATAATATCGTATAAATGATAACGTAATGATTGGACGTTTCTATGGCAACAGCACATTCACAGCAGCTAGTATGTTGGACGCTTCATGTCAGTGTGTTCGCAAAGTAACGTGTTGTAAATATAATACATTGACATTTATTTAACAATTATGGAAGGAGTCTCCAGTGGCAGCACATGATAACAGGAGCTGTCTTGTTAACACAAAAAAGAAAAGGAATAGAAGAGGTTTGGGACGAAACATTATATTAGTGATGACAGGACAGATGAATAAATCACTTCCCCGAGTGCTGTTATAGGAAAATAATCAACTTGAGCAGGGTAACAGTAACCCTGCCTCATTACACCACCCCATCAAGGATTCTTTTCCTATAACAGCGAGTGCTTTAGCGTTATCTGAGGTGTTAACAACAGGGCTTAGAAACATGACAGGGAAGGATAAAGAGAAAGAAATCAAAGACAAACTGAATTTTCATAACAGGAAACAAAATGTTTCTGTTCAGGTGGACATGAAAGGTGAAAATGAAACCTGACGAAACCAGCATTCGTCACTTCCTGCCTGGCTACAGTAAGATAGAGTTTATGATGGCAGGAAAATTTGTTTTCTTATAATTCTGCAAGCAACAACTCGCACTGCAAAGTAGAAGGATGTTCTGAAAATGTTGAGTAAGAAAATAACGTAATCAGGACGTGCTGGTGCTTTATATCTGGAGTGGGTTATTTTACTTGTACCACAGTGATTCGCCAACAATTACAATGTTTCATTTATTAATGAACAACACATCGCACATTTTTTCAGTTTATTGTTAATCATGTGCAGAGACAAATTAATTCCTGTTCTCGTTTACGTTATTACCATGATAAACAGTCATTCCTTTACCAGCCTCTCTCTCTCTCTCAAAAAAAAAAAAACACATTTTACCAAGAAACTGAAAAGCGTAAACTCCTGTCCTGAAGACTTTCCTGAGCAGATAAACTTCCCAAAGCATTGTAACTGTTACACAGCGCTGACACCTGAGACTCCTTCCATAAACATTCCTAACAAACTTATTCTTATAAGCTATATATGAAGCACTTATTCTTCACTTTATTATTTAAAAAATAAATAAATAAATAAAATGAAATTTAAAAAAAACTTTCTGTATTACTTGCCAACAGTTTTTAGTGTGATGGTATTATTATTAGCCCAGGACCTAGTGAGCAAGTATCAGAATATATTTACTGATAGAGACTTATGTAAGTCGCTCTGGATAAGGGCGTCTGCCGAATGCTGTGAATGTGAATGAATATATGTAATAAAAAAACATCACCACACTAACGAGTATACATTTTACTATGTTAAACAATGATGCTTTTTTAAAATCCGTTTATTATTAAGGTTAGGTTATGTGACGTGTCTGCAGTAGTACAAATCCCTGCGTATGCGGTGTTACCATAGAAACAATAATGTATTAGAATGAGTGCTTTCATATTGCCAAAATAATGCAGAGCTTTTGACCAATCAGATTTGAGCAATCAGCCACACAGTGGTATAACAATGAACACATATTTGTGGTTAAATGCAGAGTTTTTATTTATAACTTTTCCAACTAGCATGGAGCTGGGAAGTAAAAATATTTCCTTCAGTTCACTATTAGCTACCCGACAATGCCTGAACGGATTTAACACAAGCTACATGCTTGCTAGCATCCTGCCACAGAAGCGTTCCGTCACTCTGACATGCCGCAGCGTTCACAAGCTCATTTACACCTGTGGCCCTTGATATTTATTGAGTGTAGGTGGGGAAAATGTACCTGTCAGTCATGCAAACAACCCTCCCATAATGCACTGCTGCCCTGCATCGCAAGCAGAGACGTCTCTATATCCGGAGAAGCGTTCAGACCATTCACCTCTATTACTGCCAGCCATCTCCCACAAACAGCCATCCAACCTTCGCCGTCAAAATCGTGCCTTCATTTCCTGCACAAGACCTTGTCACTGTTTCATTCATCAGTGTGTGTGTGTGTGTGTGTGTGTGTGTGTGTGTGTGTGTGTGTGTGTGAGAATGTAGCTGCACATGTGTGCGAGAAACAACAAGCTGGATGACAGCTTCCCAATTATGCTAATGCGAAAGCTTAGTGCTAACCAGCACAGCGTGAGGGGAATAGGACAAGCAGCTCTTCTAAGAGACGACCTGATAACACACACACACACACACACACACACACGCTGGAAGGTGGGGATCTGGAGGCAAGGTTGCCGTGAATATATACTGTAGTACATCCACAAAAAGGAGGTATATATATATATAAATAAAAGTATCCAAAAGTATTGGCACCCTTACTTTGGGGGTGGCATGACTACAAAAATGAGCAAACGCTAACCTGTAAAATCTAATTTATACACTGCAATATATGCAATATACAGTATATGCACTGGCCACTTTATTAGGAACTCCTTGATGAGATTATTTAATCAGCCAATCGTTGTAACACCTCACTGTATAATGTATAATGCTGATAGAGGTCAAGAGCTTGAGCTGACGTTCAGATCAAACACAACGGGAAAACATTTGATCTCAGTGACTTTGGTTGTTGGTGAGTTTTGGAGTATTTCAGAATCTGCTGATCTGCTGGGATTTTCACACACAACAGTCTCTAGAGTTTATACAGAATGATGCAGCGAACAAAAATGTCCCATGAGGTGCAGTTCTGCAGATGATGACCGAGGTCAGAGTGGTTCGAGCCGACAGGAAGAGTACGGTAACGCAAATAATCACGACCGTGGTGAGCATCTCAGCATGCACAAAACAACACAACTGATGGTGGATGAGCTACAACAGCAGAAAAGCACATCAAGTTCCACTCCTGTCAGCCAAGAGGAAGAATCTGAGGCTATATGTTTTAATCTCAGGCTATCAGGCTATACGTTAATGTTGCAACTGTTGGAAAGTTTGACCTCTGACACCAGAGACTCCTTCAGTAAATATTAAATAAACATCTTACAGAAAACCGCACTCATTTTGTAAAGCATTCGCTGTACAAATCCCTGTGTAAGCTGTTACTATAGAAACAATAGCGTTAGAAAACTAATCAACACCTTGTGACCAATCAGATTGGAGAATCCAACATTGTCACGGAATAAAACTTATTATTCAATAACTATTATGAATTATTCAGTAACTGGGTAGCTTATGCTCTCTCTCTCTCTCGCTCTCTCTCTCTCTCTCTCTCTCCTGTCCCGCAGTGATGGATGGTCCATGTTGCCAGGTGAAAAATATGAAAATTGTGTATAATATCATGTTACAAAATATTACATTATTCATTTAGTCAGCCGAGGCTCTTATCTGGGGAAATTACGACCATCTCTGGCATTTCAATTTGCAGCCTGTTTATAAAGTTCATTTTTAGCCTATTTTCTGAACATAATTTATTTTTTAGTAAATTAACTCTTTTTTTTTTACCTCTCCTTCTACTTTTCAATTACTGTTGTCGTTGGCTTGTGCGCTAAGACAGATGGCTGCAATCACATCCTGCGCTCGTTTACAGGGAGAAAGCAGTAATGAGTGATAGGTAGATGTCTGCGCTAGCACAAGGTTAGCTGCTAACTATGCCAACTTTTGGACCAAACTAAAGCAGTATGAGGCACTGCTGCATGTGTTTGAGCCAACAAAAAAAAAAAGCAAAATCAAAACATTTTAAACAAAACCTAACAATCATTTTATAACCTAAGTGTTAATTATGCTAATAAGAGGAAAGAGATAGTTGCTAAAATGCTAACAGAGCTAATAAGACTCAGATTAGCATACTCCAAAACTGATTTGCGATTATTAGAAACGATTGTCCATATTCCCGTGCTAAAAATTCGCTTGTGCTGGAAATGCTAATAAAAATTAAATGGTTTGATTGCAGGGAAACAGATTTAAGTGTTCAGCTCAATAATGCCTTGCTTTCAAAGCAACAACTTTTTTCAATGATGTTTTTTTTAAAGGCTCTGTGTTGTGCTGTTATGTTTTCCTAAACATATGAAAATATGTTGTTATGCTACAGATTTACTCAAACCTCACCCGGTGTGTGTAGCTCTCGGGTAACCTGTGACTAGCATTTGATCCTGTAGGTAGTTTCACGTGACGTCTGAATACCAAGGTGCAATTAATTTTAGTATTAAAGCACTTTACTCCACTCTAAACATAGCCCTAATTAATGGGGTTTTTTTTTTATGTAGAACCTTATCCAGATAATATCATTGAACATACAACAGAATAATATTTATGCCCATCTCTCACTCCTCCAGCGACCTTGCTGTCTCTGCTGCATCATTTACATTTCTTTCATTTGCATTTCTTTATTAGTTTCTTTCCCAGTTTTCAACGTGTTCCCCTCCGAAACCCTGCTGAATGCCGCCTCCGGCCATTAACCCCTCAATTAACGTGTGATGAAACGCGTGATGCCGGTGCTAATAAAAGGCAAACATCTACTGTTTTTTCATTCCGATCTCATACTGGGATGTAAATGAAGTGTTGATCTAACTGCTCTGATTGTTCTGGATACAGCTTATAACAATTCGCTTGGATTTAATTATCAGCTCGTATTAATTATCAGCTTTGTGATAAAGTGCTATGTTCACAGATATGTATGCCTGTGCAAAGAATAAACAGCTTTACAGAGCTTTAATGTTCCGTACAGCACAAATTTTAGCAAGGTACTAATTAGGATTTCCGGCCATTTTTGCTAACATAAGGTAATTATTAAAAATTGTATGGTGCAAAACACGTCGCTGAAGACCTACAGTAATTAGGCGCTACATGAACGCATGATACGAGTGATACTACATGAACACATGATATGAGTGATTCTCAGGATTCCAGTTATTTTGTGAAGACGTTCAACCATTAAAGCACTTTATTTATTGTGTCTGTAGCATACTTACTGCATATGCGACCACGTTTACAATTAGTACATTAGCACGGGCGCCAATTTTTACGCATTTTGCGTGGAGCATGTCATTTATAATGTAGCGCAAACACACCGCAAGAGCAGTCTTCTTTTTTCTCCTGATAAAAACAGCAGATCCACATATGAAGCTGCAATGATTGACAGCTGTGTAGCTACTTTGAATTCTCTCATATTAACTGACCCTGTGGAAGCCCCGCCCCCTTCTCCTATCTCCTATAAGGGAAATGGGAACTGTTTTCAATTCAGTAATATGAAATAAGATCTATCGATGGGTTCTTGACTCTGACATCCACAAACTTTCAAGCTTCATTCCCTCCATGCATATTTAACCAACTTTTTTTCTTTTCAGAGCTTTTTTCAGCTCCATTGCAGTAAATCTCCTTCACTGGCACAGGACAAGCCGAGCCTTCATCCCTCGCCCTCACAGCTCGGCTCTGCTCGCCCTCCACAGGGGCCTAGGATGAAACAGGAAGAGCGGGAGATGAAGGGATCAGGAAGAGGAGGGTTTAGGCAGCTGGTAAGGGAGCACAGTTAGTGTGTCATGGCACTAGACAAGACTCCAAGCCTTCTGTTGCGAACCAGCGATCGAATTTATCGAGAAATCTTTTATTTATGAACGTTTTCAGATTTCAGGGTTGAGAGGTTCCCATGCAGCTATGGGGTTGAACGGATGGGACAACTGGGATCGAAAGAGGAAAGACAAAAACAAAAGAAGCGTAAATATAGAATTGAGAATTTAACAACATAGAAATAAAAAGTAACTATTTTACAGGTATCTATAGCTTCTGTCGTTAATTCACCACTTAAACATTGTCTTTTCTTTAGGCTGATTAGTGGTGGGCGGGGCTACGTTTCATAGCGGTGACATTTTTCTTAGCAAACTTCAAATTGGTATTAGTCATGTTCTTGCATGCACTCCACTTTTACCCCAAACACAGAAACTAACATTGGCTCCTTTCCTGCACTCTTGACCTGCATCGTGTCCTTCATAGCGGTTCAGCGGTTGGTCAGTGATTACTGTAGCTCTGACTTCATGTTTAATTTTCACAAACATTTCAAACCACCAAAAAGTCCTGCTTTACACTATTCCCAACAAAATAAGCCTTTCAGAAATTCATTACACAGTTGAAGAAAATGGGTTTGCCTTTCTGTCTTTAAACCATACTTGTATTTGTATTTGAGTGCCAATACTTTTGTAATGACTACATTTTCTCAGGAGAAAGAATCGAGTGTTATTTGTTTATGTTGTTTTGATCAGGGTCGGTAGTTGGATATCTCAGTGTTCTTTTTAATAATTTGGTTTATTGCTTTGGCATTACTCACCCTGAAGCTATTTCCCAGCAGAAAATCGGATCCATATATTCTAATCTACGAGCAGCAACGTAATAAATCTGGTGTCTGTTGTGTTTCGTTTTATCTTATGACCCTCGCTTCTCGCTGACAAAACACAGAAAATGATGTACAAATGACAAACCATTGAGAATTGGAATCAGGTGATCTGGGTGGATTGACCCACTTCCATGTGTTGCATAAGAATGGAGGAATCTCTTTCTAATGGCGTATTCCAGATCTCTCTGCATGGGAAGGATGGAAAGGATTTCTAATGTGTGTGTGTGTGTGTGTATGTGTGGTTGGCATGAACTCAGGTTATGAAACGGAAATAAATGCAGCCTTCGGCACATTCTGTTAATAATAATACAAGGAGAGTATAATTATAAGTGTGGCCGGTAATAGCCGAGACTGAATGAGTTTCAATAGCCTGAAAGTGCGCTGAAATGAGGGAGTGACTGTTCATCTGTATAAGGGTTATGATCAGGTCGTGTACTCTGTCTTGCATAAGTATTCACCCTCCCTTGAACTTTTCCACTTTTTGTAAAAACTGAAATGGACTTAGATCGTATGTCATGGATCTGCCCAAAATAACTTGTATATCAAAATCAAGAGAGTCTGAAATTTTTTTCCAAACAAACATATACAGATTGTGGTTGCATAAGGGTTCGTTCTGGTTTCAGTGAAAAGTTCTATTAAAGTGACATATGATCTCAAATCACAATCACTTCGGCACAAAGTGTTAAAGTTTTGCCAGAACCTCAACCCTGCTCATCGTCCTGAGAACACCATTCCTACAGTGAAGCATGGTGGGGGTAGCATCATGTTGTGGGGATGTTTTTCATCAGCAGGGGCAGATGGATGGAGCCAAATATAGGGCAATCTGAGAAGAAAACCTGCTGCGGTCTTTAAGAGGCTTGAGTTTGAGTTAAAGAACGTCATCTTTCGGTAGACAACGTCCCTCATGCTGCCAAAATTACATTTGAGTGGTCCAAACCAAGATCCTGAATGTTGTAGAGAAGAAGTAGAGAAGTTCCAACAAAGCCACAATAAATTTGAGCTACAATATCAGGAATTCACAGCTCACAAACAGACATCTTGGTTTCTGTTGGCTCATGCTTCTGATATTGAGCTCGTTGATCTAGTTTAACCACAGCTTTCACATCACACCTTTCCTAGTCAAGTGGATTGGCTTTTTTCAACCTTTGGCATTTTATGCAATAAAGCTACTAGAAATACTAGCATTTTGTCGGTGCTTGAGAGAGCTTTTAAAGATTATCCAGAAGAACCTTCAGCTTTCAGACCAATTTCCACCATTTTATAACACCATTCCAATTGAATGACCAGTTTAAAGTCAATATTAGACGTCAACGGGTGTCACAAATCCAGCAGTGCACGGCATGCCACAAAAAGCTTCATAAATCACCTCTAAGGCATTTCCATGACCATCGTAAGCACGTTTCCATCAGAACAGATCAGCAGAACCGATAAACAGAACCGGACTTTGGGTGCACTACCTGACGTTGTCATGGCGCTGGATGTAAATCTTGTGAAAAATCCGTTCAGGAGGTTTCAAGAAGTCTTCCTTCATCTCCATAGCCACGTTCCTGGGCAAGAGGCTCATCAGCAGTCGCTCCTACAAATGTTCATATGTGTGTGTGTGTGTGTGTGTGTGAGAGAGAGAGAGAGAGAGAGAGAGAGAGAGAGAGGGAGAGAGAGAGAGAGAGAGTGTTGCATAAATTTGGAGTGAGGTGTTTGAGGGGGAAAAGAAGGTGAAAATCAAATAAATCACAGGTAAAGGAAGAGCAGGATGACGTGCAACAGAAACACGGAATTAAGGCAGCGCGTGGCTGAGTGCAGACAGACTCTCGCTGCAATGAGACGGGCGCTGTTACCTGCTTCTCGTTCTCGTCCTCCATGCGCAGTCTCTCCTCGATGCAGTTGCGAGCCTGCAGGAAGGCCTTCCTCTGAGCACGCTCAGTGAGGATCCGCACAAACAGACCAGACAGATTCACGCTGGTGAAGAACACCGTGTTGGCCACCATCTATCTCACACACAAAGAGCAGAAAATAAAGAAGGGATGATTGTGTAACCTTTTTGTCTAATTCAGGTTAATAAAGCATCTTAGAGTAAGAGTAATAATCTAAGCTGAATATATTAGTAATGGAAAGCTCTACCCTAAAACCCATTACTTATGAGAAATATTTGTGATTCTGGTCTGGATTAGTGTTTTCGGTGCTATTTTGGTGTATTTCTTTGCTTATTCCTGGGATAAGTTAGCAGCTGTGTCCTGCTATGATGTCACAGGAGGACACTGTTGTTGTTGTTGTTGTTGTTGTTGTTAGTGCAGTTACAATGGCAGCCAATAGGATTAAATCTTTTATTATTCCTGTCTAAATCCAGTGTGGAAATTGGGAGACATTGGAGCAAATGCTGGGCATAAAGTCCCAGAATGCAATGCAGCTATACAAGACTGCTGGTATTGTTGCTATATGGAAGTTATTTGGAGTTAGCCACAACTCTGTCACTGTTTTGCTAATTATCGAGTAACTAGCTCGGCTAAATAGAGTTAGAGCTCTGAGGTGATGACTGACACGTAATATTCCACAGCAACGCTATCAGAAGGTAGTCAAAACGGCATTGTGGGTAATCTAGGAAACTGTTCAAGAATGTGAAAATAGACCAACATGTAGATGAAAGAAGTTCAATAAAAAAGAAAATCCATGTGTTTTGAAAATTTCGCAGAAATGTTCGGACGTAAACATTCAAACACAACTCTGAAAAGACTGATAAACAAGGACGATTGTCGTTATTTGCTCTCGAACGATTGTGCCTCCTTTGCACCTCCGGAAACAATAACACCTTCATCACCTTTGCCAGTTTCAACGATCTGCTTACTTAAAGGTCATGTATTCCAGCAAATTTACAGCTCCAGCCTTCGACGACATCCAGTTTGTGGATTGGACGACATGCTGATGAAGTGAGCTGTCAATAACAGAAGGCGTAAGGACGCACAGGCACGACACGTTTGCTCGTCGCATGTGCTTAATCAATCCGTCTTTCAGCAAGCCCTTTTAGGTTTTCAGGCCACAGTCAATATTTAGAGTTTTAGTGCATTGGGAAATCAATAAAACGTCATGTCGCACAATGCTCTAATTCTCTGTCATGCATGTGAGGGGAAAAAGAAGGAAATGAAATGATGATAATATACACTAAACGACGGAATCCAGAAATATCGTTTTACTGAAAAATAGCAAACAACAATAACAAAATAATCAGCGACAAGATGGTATGATGAGGCAGAGTCACTGTTACCACTCTGAAGCTGATTATATTTTAATTGTTTTATTCTTCTTCCACCACAGCCATTTGTCAGTTATAATTATTTCTTTATTAAAAAAAAGGAAATGCTGAACCCTTTAGTAATACGTTAGCAGATCTTTGGCCGGGTTGGGATTCGAACCCTTAACCTCCAGCTCCGTCCTGTGATTAAAGAAAGCAGGAGAAAGTTACCTGTGATATTTCACTCATTCCTGTTTACCTCAACGTCTCCCTATTAAGTGGAATTGAGTCCACGTTAATGGTTTGTTTTTCATGACTCATTGGAGTTGTCTGTACTTTTCCTGGTTTACGTAACGTGCATTATTCAATCGTGGCCCTCGGTGTTGTGACATTTCTGACGAGCAGGGTGTGAGGACAGCGTGGCAGATGTGTGGGAGATGAGAATCTCACATTAGAGTTTGTTGTATGCCTTCGAGTGGGAGTGTGCACTTAACACGTTCACGCGTACGTCAAGAAAACCACGGGGGTTGTCGACGTTCTCGTTCTCACCTTCAAGGGAGTGAGAGTGAAGGTCAGATTTCCGGCTTTTGTGAAACATTCCCATTGTTATCCAAGGAATAGGTTACAGGAAATCCACTAACCGTGTGTGTGTGTGTGTGTGTGTGTGTGTGTGTGTGTGGTTAGAGTCTCAGCAACTAGGTCACACCTTACTAACGCCGGAGTTAATCTGATGACGTGTGTTGATCAGGAGCGTTAAAATAACTTTGAAGGAGCGAGTGGAAAACCCTACGTGTGAAGAAATCCGGACATTTTCTCTTTTTTTTTTTTTTTTTTTTTTTTACTGAAATGTGAATTACTCACAACTAAAGTTAAACTAACAAAAAAAAAAAAAGAAAAAAGTTCAAATCTATTATGGTTTCTATAACAACAGCTTATAGACACTGGCTTAAAAATGTGTAATTGTTCATGTGGTGATGTTTTTTTCTGTATGAAGATGTTTATGGAAGGAGTCTTAAAGCTGTAACTTTAAAGTTTCTGACTTTAGGGTCGGCTGTGTCTCATTAAGTTCAAGAAAGGAGGGGAAAAAGAGAGGAACGAGTGTTTATACCGTACATACTCTAATGGTATCGAGAACAGGAACTTGTTTTGAAAACCTTCCACAATATTAAATGTAACTATAAATGGACAAAAAGTATGACATGCGGTTCATTATTGAATATAAAACGCGTGAATTGCTGGGTTATAAAAGTCAAAATAGAATCTCAGGATGTTCTGGTATTCACTGTATGTCACTGATTAGTTTCCCCTCACAGCACAACCCTTAGTGTTTTATTCTCTGCGTGTGTATTTTAAAGCATATTATTTAGTATCTAAAGCAAAACTAATAGGAAATGTCTTGCTGAGATGTTTTGGTTTCTTAAACAACAACAACAACAACAACAACAACAACAAAAACCTAACAAGTAAGTCGCTAGAGTGCTGTATCTAGCTAATATTTCTCTCTCTCTCTCTGTCTGCATTAAAAAACAAAGCTACAACTTTGTTGCTCACATTATGGCATTACATTTCTAAAGCGGCACTTTTTAAAATAGAGATGTAAACGTTTGAAATGTAAATCGTTTGCAAGAGATGACCGGGCCCCTTCCCTACCTCTTAACATTAGTTAGACTTGGACCTTTAAGTGTTCATTAAGGGGGTCATTAGTGTCACTATTCCCTGCCTTCAAGGGCTCTTTTGATAGTTAATAGTTCTTAGATTCCCAAAACAGTTCCATGTGGAACCTCTTCTGTCTGATGCATCCCTCATTTTTTACCCCGAAGCGCAACAGAAGAACCGTAACAGGTTTTAGATTTACCGCGTGTGTGCGTTATAAGTTTCAGCACATCATTTTCAACCCAAACCACATGTCACTAAGCAAACAAACAAACAAACAAACAAACAAATAAACAGGTAGATAAATAAGTTGTGGTGCTCTGTTCTACGATGATTTCTGAATGTATCCTATTATTCTCTATTTGTTTGTTTGTTTGTTTGTTTGTTTAGCAAACATCACAATTACTCAACACGTGTCCGAGTTTAATCGCTCATTCAGAGGCTCAATCCCAAACTGCTCCCTATCCCACACAGAGTGCACTGAATAGGGTGTTACAGACAGCGCTTTATTCCCTAGGTAGTGCACTTGCGTAGGCAGCAGGGAGCTAGCGGAGATCAGTGGCGCTGTCCTGTGCTGTGGTTCTGAAACACACTGGGGAGTCTGCGCTTTAAGACACACGTTTCTGAGGTTATATCCGACTCTTTTTTCGGGAGAGATTGATGTCGGTTAGAAGGTGGGGAACTTTCTGAGGGTTCTGGGAAACCTTTCAAAGGGTCTTAGAGGAACCTTTGGGTTTTTGAGAGTGCAGAAATGAAGCCAGTTTGTTTGTTTATACATCACGTGGCTTAAACGTTATAGGAGTGGTGTGTACTCTGACATTAATGAACTTAATAAATAAGTAAATAAATAAATAAATAAAGTTAGTAAGTAAGTGTCGGACACATACCGCTCTCCACAGCTTGTGCGTCTTGGCTGTGACCGACGTTGCCGTGACCACGATGTGCGAGATGGCCACCATGATGCCGAACGTCACGGCCAGCAGGGTCCTCACCGGAAGCAGCGCGTACGCGACGAAGGTGACGAGCGCGAGCTGCCAGACTCCGTGCTCGGGTGGCGGCGGCGCGTGGGCACCGGGCGCCACGGGCGGGAACGGACAGCAGAGCAGCGCGAAGGTGAAGGCGAACAGCAGCGTGAGGCTGACGATCTGCTGCAGCTGACCCACGCGCAGGTACTTGACGTTGGCCACGACGAAGAGCGACGCGAACACAACGCCGTGCGCCGGATGCGACGCCTTGGCGACGGCCAGGCCCGGACCGGAGAGCGCCTCGAGCGCAGCGAGCGCGCACGCCAGCGCCGCGAGCACGGCGAGCGCCTTGAGCGCCGAGGTCTGCTCCAGCTTCAGGTTGTAGGTGCGGAACAGCGACTCGAGCTCCTTGCAGTCGAACTCGTCCTCGCACGCGATGGCGGTCACGGGCACGCCGGGCGGACAGCGCCGGCTCCGCTTCCGCCGCGTCTTGACTTTCTGAAACGGGACTTCCTCCATGTCGGGGCCATTCACGAGCCGAGCGGCGGCTTGGCGGAGGCACCGACAGAGGATCCGGGCTTGGAGGGGACGGCAGAAGCGCGCATCACATCACACTCCCACCAGAGAGAGAGAGAGAGAGAGAGAGAGAGAGATGGGGAGGGGAATAAAAGTGCGACGTGAAGGAGTTTGTGTTCCTGCCTGCTGCCTGTACATGAAGAAGAAGAAGAAGAAGAAGAAGAGTGCCAGTGAGAGGAGGAGAATGTGCACTGAGCGCCTCGGAGTGGATCACGCCTGCGCAATGTGGAGCCGGGATAAAAAGCACGTAGGGGTAATTCAGCAGCTTGACACGGCGAAGGGAAACACACACACACACACACACACACACACACACACACACACACACGCACGCAAGCACTCATTCTAATCACGTCCATGCCACTGAAAAATATTTCACAGTAAATCACTAGCAGTTCCGTTTCATCACCTGATGCTCATGTGTGACATGCGTGTTTTTTATGCACTTCACATGTCCCAGATCATGACATGGAGAAATGCTCCTTCACGTAGGCTATTTACCACGTGACTATACTATACGGTAACAGTTACAAGCTACAATTGTGCCACTGCAGCCACTTACTTGAGTAACCTATCTATTGCAGACACCTACATACAGTAATGCTCAATAACACACACGCTACTGATATTTTAGGCACTAATGAAATAATCCTGACATGAGTGCCCAGTTGTCAATCCGTTGGTTTAAAACAATGAAAACAAACAGGAAATTCCAAGAAGAAATGTACAAAAATACTGAGCATAGCAGACTTTTCATTTTTTTTGTTATCCGAAGATCTTTAAATGAAATAGAAAACACGGCAGAATAATATTAGAAGAGTACAAAAGGAGGTAAATAAAGGTAAATCAGGATACAGCAGCTCCTTGGTTTGATCCTGAATCTGTCTCAGTTTCCTCTGGGCTCTCTGGTTTCCTTCCACCTCCCAATAACCTGCCAGTAGGTGGACTGGCTATAATAAACTGCCCCATGTGTGAATGTGTCTGCGAATGCGTTTGTGCACGGTACGCTGTGATTGACTGGCGACCGTTCCAGGGTGTATTCCTGCCTGTTTCAGGATAGACTCCGGATCATCTGCGACCCTTAAAGTGCTTAATGATGATGAATGGCTGAATGGAGCTCATACAATCACTCATACAGCTAGGTAAAACAGTAAACTTAACACAGGACACGACTGTAATATGAGCCACGATGTTCATTTCATTATTCACTCATTCAGCTATTCATTCACACATTTTTCATACTTTTATTTACTCATATTCATTCACTCATTAATTCTTTATTTCTTGCATCCATCCATTAATTCTCCCTTCCTTCCATCGATCCATCCATTCCTTCATTCTTTTGTACAGTCATCTGTTCATTCATTCATTCACTCACTCATTCCTTCATTCATTTACAGATTCACTCATTCATTCAACCAGTAACACATTCATTCTTTAATTCTTTCATCCATCCATCCATTCATTTGTACATTTCTTTGAACATTCATGTATTCACACATTAATTAATTAATTAATTTATTTATCAGTTCATTAACTTGCTAATTGGTCCACTCATTCATTCATTCACTCATCCATTCACTTATTCATTTATTCATTTGTTTCACTGGAAATGCGCCATACATTTTGAGCCAGATGTTTGGCACCGCAAGAACACACGCGTGAAGTTCACGTTTTTTCTATACATTTACACAAAAATTCTAATAGGAAATGTGAATGAAATCATAAGAGAATTAATTATGGACACTAACCTCATCCCTAATCCTAACCTTAAATGAACATTTTTCGATTGTGATTATTTTTTTCTTTCTACGTTTTGGGGCTTCACTTTTAAACGTACAAAATATACGTATATGTCTCAGCAGCAAATATGCTATAAGGAGCGAGGATCACTCTGTGGTCACGTTCGGCCACACCTGAGAAGAAAATGTGGACAAAATAAAAGCTGTAAACTCAAAAACACGGGAGAACATAATGAGACTGTGAGGCTGGTCACAGGGTGTAAATACCTTGTTAAAAAATGCAATGGCTTTAGTGCGGTGTGTTATAGCGGGACAGCTACGTGTGCACTCTTTCATTCTCACCGTGGTACTGGATTGGGAATTTCACTCCATTGACTTCAGGTGGCACATTTAAAGGCTACTATAAATAATCACTGCTCTTCCAAAGGTGTGAAATAGTGAGGAAGGAAAAGAAAAGAGGAGTAGATGTAAGAAATTATATATATATATATATATTTATTCCATGTAAGACTTGTAATCAGATTGACGTTCAATCTATGCCACCTGATCTACGTTGTCCAAAACAATATTTACAAATGTGTTCAATAGAAAGAGCTTCATTGTTTTAGTCATTTATTTCCGTGATTGAGTAATAACGGAAGTCAAAAACGCAGCGTCTGGTCCTCCGGAGACGTCTGAACAATCAGAAACAGCAAGAGCAGCGTGAGTCGGTTTGCTGACTGGATAAAGAAAAGAAACAAAGCGCCATGATTAATCTCTTTTGCGCCACTGAAAACACCAGCGCATAACAAAAAAGCTTTCAGCCAGCACTACTGCTTCGTCACGAGATTCATCTAGAAAGAAAAAAAAGATGAACAACTAAAACAACTTGTACAACTAAAACTTAACACTCCTCCTCCTCCTCCTCCTCTCTTGAGATTGATCAATAACTCCTCACATTAAGATCAAAATTCGCTAAGCAGTAATACACTTGGGGTTGTGATGTTGTGGGAAAATAAGCAGTGAAGCAGTTGTGTGATGAAGCGGAGTTACAGTTACCCCCCGGAGGTTGATTATTTTCCAATCACAACATGTCATGAAGTGTTTTATCAGTACCACAGTACCACAATTTGTCAATGATTACAATTTTCAATATACTTTTTATCCATTTGTAGCTACACTACCGGTCAAAAGTTTGGACACACCTACTCTTTTTCATAGGTTTTCCTTTATTTTTTTTGCTTTCTACGTTGTAAAACATTACTGAATACATCAAAACTATGAAGCAACACGTATGGCATATA
>JAQMYM010000001.1:2015827-2026129 GCA_030014255.1 Parauchenoglanis ngamensis
CCAGTCTCTTTTAAAGTCATACAAATAAAGAAATAATTGAATTAGAAGGTGACCCCAAACTTTTGACCGGTAGTGTACGTTTCACGTTGTGGAATGTTTGTAAAAACGTCCTATTATAGCAGCTATAAACAGTCGTTCCTTGCCTGTTCCCTGCCATACAGCCTGTACGTTTCTGGGGTTTTTTTTGCAGTTATTATTAAATTTGAATATGTCGATGCACAAATCTTAACTCCATCAGGGCCTGAGAGAAAACAAACATGAGTGAAAGATTACCATATCCACACAAACTATTAGAAAGCGAATATTACTTACACAATCGAAAAGAGCCAGCTAGCATGAACTCACTCATCGGAAAGAAAATTACACAAACCATGAAGCAAAAATCGTTTCATAACCCTGACGCCGTTCCGGCTCTGACAGGAACTCCGGCACCACCCCCTGCTGTGTTCGGCAGCCTCCTCGGAAGCCTGGGAAACCTGCGGAGGATTTAGAAACCCTGCAGCGCGCCATGGCTAACGCTCAGTCAGCACACAGCGAGTGTGAATAGCAGATTCAGCACGCCTCCTCTCGGAGCCAGAGATCATAACGTGACGTCTGAACTGTCGCTGCTGGTTCTAGTCTTTCTCAAATGAGTCGAAAGCAATTAATTACAATCTCTAACACAAGACCGTGCTCTGAACGCCGAGACAGCGTATTAGAGCTCGTTTAGGAGCTGCGCTAATGAGATCGGAGTCGATAAACAGCTGCAGTTTACACACGTACAATTCCTGCACTGTCTCTCTCTCTCTCTCTGTCTCGCTCTCTGTGTCTCTCATTCTGTGGTTGTGTCCCTCTCAGCCCATGCCAATTCTTTCAAATGAGACCTCAATCAATGGAACAAGGCGCAGTGGCACTTTTGGGGTGGCTGGAGGATACACAAGCTGACTTTCGCTACATGTGGGACACCAGGGTCTCGTAGTGTGACTTCTCCAATGGGAAATCCCTGCATGGAATTATAAGCTCTTAACCTCCCTCCGTGTCCCCATGACGCAGAGCTGGCGGCGTGTTGGAGATCCGGATCAGTGTTAAATGAGGGAAGTGGTCCTGGAGACGCCTAGTGGAAATCAACTTTGGGGGGCTGGTGTCTGGAGCCTGGCATCTTGGTCACAGGGATCTGGGAAAAAAAAAAAAAAAAGGAAAGCCATCTGCCACCACATGCGCCGCCAGGTGACTCTCCGCTCTGTTCCTGCTGGGAGTCGTGTGCTCCACCAGCACCTGATCAAGAAGTATCCTGTTCCTCAGCCAGCATCCAGCACTGACACGAGTCCTCGAGCTGCTGCGCGAAGACAAACGGGAAGCTGACCTCTCTGAGATTCAGGACCCAGAAGAGTCAGCAATGTTCCTCCAGGGTCCAGCACCTCCTTCCTGCTTCCTTCCTGCAGCAGCCGTCTGGTGAGCTGGGCTTCTCTTGACAGCAAAGGAAGGAGCTGTAGAGCCCACTCTTCCTCTGGCTATGTCCGTGCAGCTATCACTCACTCCACAAGCACCATGAAGCTCACCAGATCATCCATGGAGGATATCTTCATGGTCATGCAGGTCTTCCTGCATTTTGAACTGTCTAAGTGTGTGTGTGTGTTGTTTAGTGCTAGATTAAGCTTTGTCTGTAAAGCTGCAATGAAAATTAAAACAGAATAGGATTATGAAAAGTGAACAACATTACTGACATTAACAATGACTACCCTGTGAGTGGGTGGATTGGTGACACTAAATGAACTTGTGACAGTTTTAAAATAAGAAAAAAAGCATTTAACCGTATTAAAACTATACATTTGAATTGATTTAAATTAAATACACCACAAGTCACACTGAAATACTCAACGAATTGAAAAGCAAAAGAGGCACAGAAAAGACGTTATTAGGTTTGGCCGTGTGCTTCACATATTCAGCGTACTATATTTTTTTCAAAGATCCCTCAGAAACACAACAAGCCACGGAGCTAAATGATCAGACGCTTTCATGTATTCAGTCCAGCTGAGTTGTTTGGAGCTTGTGTGGTTTATTTTTTAAAAGATATATATATATATATAAAAAACCTTCTACCACACCAGCTGCTTAAGCTTGTAAATTTAGATATTGAGTTTCCCGTTTTCTCAGCGAGAAAGTCTTTTCATGCTATTTTTACAGGCTGAATGAAAGGCACAACAGAGGAGAGGCAATCACGTAAGAGCCGTTTATTTATACATGGCAGAAACCAAATCCGGTCGGAGTGTTACAGCTCTGTGCTGGAGTGTATGAAGGGAGTGACTAGAATATACCAAAAAGTCCAGTTCCTTAGATGGGAACGTTATAGATTGTCTTGACATATTTTGCAGCAATGACGCAATACAGAGTAAAATCAGCAGCTCGAATAGATATGGCTGCTTTAATTACTCAGTTAGCATTCTGTTTCTAACAGTACAGCGTAGCATAGCGTTTAACAAATGAACTACTAAAGTAGCAAAAGTGTTCGATGTTTGGAAAAGGCTGTACTTCAATGACTCCATATTTCTAAACATAAACAACAATAGCATCTACAGTAAATAATCTGTTTTGGGAAATTACAGGCCTTTATGTAATTTACCTAAAAGCATCTCTTCGGGTCAGAGACTAGCTACACGGCTAAAGACATTAGCTCAGAAAAGAGAGATCAGCTTTCATTTCAATCCCTTCTGGTCAAATTAGACAATGAATGACATGACAACAAGTATTTAAAAATTGTGTTTATTCATTGCCTCAACTCTGAAACGTATTTAAACCAAATAACAATAAAAGAAATATAGAAGAAAGACGAAAAATTACGCTCACAGCGTTTAACAGATCCATGCCATGTCTAAATCACGACCTCCAAACGTCATCTCAGCTGAGCGCCTCGGCACCACCGTACTGTATAAGTGCATAATAAAGGCATTAAACAGCAATCAGAGCCAATTACACATCAACCAGCAATGAGTACATTAACAACAAATGGCATTTCACTCTTGTATACAATGCTGGCATGTTTTTATGGGGTGCCAATATTTATGATTTTCATCATGGCATTACGCTACGCTAGTTTGATTGATTGATTACATACACAAGGGCGATTCAAAGTGCTTTAAATGTTTCCAATAATTACATAACTATGTTTTTCTCACCCACGCATGGTTATGAAGATAACGCGAGCAGAAGGACCTGATATATATGTATACGCCTTACTAAGAGCAAAAGGAGCAGGTCAGTGGATGAGAAAGTGTTTCCAACTCCAGACTGAAAGCAGCCATCAGGGGAGTGACGCTCAGGCAAGAGAGATTGGAGGGTAATTTTAGAACCTGTTCCATATCTAAGAACCATTAAAGCAAGATTATCCATATCGCATCAGGGGTGGACAATCAATAGCCCAGACGCCTAGGACAAAAACAATTACATATCCGGGGTTATTCATTTTATATTCGTAGTTACCGGGGCCGAAAGGAGGCTCGGTAAGCCAGCGGTTGCTAGGAAGGAACCTTTTCTAAGGACTTTTGACAGAATATTTTGTGCATTTGTCGTGTACATAATCACCCCTTTGAACTGAAATGCACTTTGTCAATGTCACAAATCTGCACAAAATACATATGAATACTGAAGTAACAAATTAAACCCAAAATATTTTTCAAAATCAGCTTACAAAGTCCTACATTACCGTGAAACCTCTAAATTAGTTCAATTGCCAATAATTAGTTGAACGACGCGTCCCATGAGCTTAGTATAAATCCAGATGTTCCTGGAAGAACCCAGTGTTAGAGAACCTACCTGAGAAAACAACATCTGGAAGACGAAGGGCAAAGTCTGGGACAAGGTTCTGGAACTCAGGGTTTGGTCTAAAGCAGGTTGGAATGAAAACCTGCACCCAGACCGGCCCTTTGCGGATAAGATTGGACACCTCTGGCCAAGAGGATTGCAGTCTACCAAAGGTCAGAGACCGGATAAAGAGGGGATTAGTCAAAGAAGCAATCGAGAAGCCGAGGGTAAAGACCAGCATGATGCTACCATCACCATGCTTTACGGTGAGGAAGGTGTTCACACGGAGATGAGCAGTGTCAGCGGAAAGACTTCGCAAATTCATAAAGACGCAAGAGAATAATCAGGGGTGAACTGAATACAGTTCAGTGAGAAGAATCAGGAAACATACCAATCACAGGAACTTGAAACAGAAGCAATTCGAAACAGAACGCACGTAAACTAAACATACAGGAAGTGCGTTTTATGATGAAAAGTGACATCCAAGGGGCCACTCCTTCTATCGTGCCTGCCTGGTGGCTTGGAGGCCACTTTTGGCTTGAATCAACCCTGATTAATTGCAATGATGGAGGTTGAGATGGCGATAATTGCGATATCTTTTCACTCAGGATATTTATGGATACTAGTTCGATGTCGATTCTGGAGATCCCTGGTCATGGTGAACCATAAAGCATTAGTATGTATGTTACGATCTGGCACAAGCCCCAAAAAGATCTCAGTCTCATCCTCAGTAGGTGTGTTACTTGGTTTGATCAGCAGTTCTGCAGTTTAGCTGATGCAGTCTCGTCTCGTCTTTGCATAACGGCGTGTCAGATGGGCAGCTCAGTCATTTCTCCTCCACACACGGCATGCTCATTTAGACTCATGCAAATATGAGTCATTCATCTTCACCATACTGAATGTCAGCCTGCTGAGGCCCCGTGTGCTCAAAAAAGGAAAGGGAAGGAGAGACAGGAAGAGAGGAAGACTACATTTGCTGCAGCATTTTTTTATTGCTAGGCATTAGTCCTGTCTGAGTGATGCGGGAATATCTGAGGCGCTTTTGGGACTGCAGGACATCGAGACTGCAGAACCCGCCGACTGCTCGACTCGTCTCCTCTTACTTTTGACGTTTGTCTTTTTTCCCGTTCCGCTGAGACAGAAATGTAGGGCAGCTCTCTCACCTGTCTGCGCTCACGGCTCGAATAAAGTCTCAGCTGAAAAACAGAAAGAGAGCGCGAGAGAGATGAGCTTTCGAGAATGTAGACAGCTAAAGACAACCTGAAATCAAAACAAAACTAGCTCGTGTCCCTGGTTAGATCGTACCTCTAACTCTTTCCCCACCCCCACCTCTATATACCTTCCTTAATACCCCTCCCCCACACCGAGCTGACACTAGCAAGCAACAAAGCACTTGAGTCGCTTATGTAGCTTCTTACAAGCTAGCTAGCTGACACACAATATAGCTATCATGCTAATCAGTTGAAAATTATATGTTTTTTTGTTTGTTTTGTTACATTCTAGGCTTCATAGTAGTTTCTTTTTCAGATTAGCTAGCTAGCTATACTAGCTACATACACTCACCAGAGATGCTAACAATCTCTGCTGCATCCCTACAAGCTTTATTTTTCCTCTTAACGCCTCTAATGAGAGGTCTGAGATGACAGGATGAGAGATAACTCATTTAACAGTAAATAGGAACTAATCACTGGTAGGAAAGCTGTGATGAAACATTAGACCACATGATTGGGTTTAGGAATGATGCTGTGTTCAAGATGATGGTAAATTCAAAAACTTGGGAAGAGTGGGAACTTCCCGATTCCGAAAAACGTGAGTTCACACAATCGACACAGAAAACAACATGGATGCCCAGGATAGCATCCTGCATTAGCATTTGTGGTTGTCTTTACTAGTGTGACAAGAGACGTGTAACATTTTACATGTGCAGCAATTCAACAAGCTGTGTGTGTGTATGTGTGTGTGTGTGTGTGTGTGTGTGTGTGTGTGTGTGTGTGCCCACCCAGCGTTAACAGGGGGCTTTCTGATGTGGGTCAGGTCTGCGGACACACACGTGCGTTCATCTACCGAGAACAAAGCCAGGTCTGATAGGATCCATCAGCGCTGATGCGTGTCCCAAGGACATCTGACAGCATGAAAACACACACACACACACACACACACACAAACGGGTTCACTCTATACTCTCCAATAAATCCATCTCTGTTCTGAAGAAGAACCATTAGCCAGGTCGAGTCAAATAATCTGACTCTCAATAACTGAAAACACTGTCACAGTGAGCGCTAATGAGGGAGGCGAAGGTGTGTGTGTGAGTGTGTGTGTCTCAACAGATCAAATATGAGCTATTTCCTGAGCTTCATTTTTCTTTTTCTTTTTTTTCCCTCCCACATTTTATTCTCTTCCGTTCTGCGCTTGTCGGATGGAGCTGTCAGAGGAGCAACAGCTGACACTCTGCTTCAAAAATAGCTTCGAAAAAAGCAACAAGCCTAGACACACACACACACACACACACACACACACACAAGATATGTCCATCTGAGCTCACATACAGATCGAGCTGCAAAAGATTTACACTCCAGTGCAGAATTATTGGTACCCTTCATTACAATAAGGCAAAAATTAATAACACGCAATGCGATATTTTAAGCTTAAACATATTGTGATGCTGTCAAGTCAATTTGTTGTTGTTTTTTTTTCGTTTTGTTGTTGTTGGGTTTTTTTGCAAAACACTGTTTTGAAAATTATTGGCACCCCACAGTGCTGACGTGCATGCAGAGAATAACAGTACTGAGTCTCTTCCTGTATTGCGTAACATAGTTTTGCATATTTACATTTTGCGTATTGATCTCAGGGCTTTTTTTGTTCTTTGAAACTACGTTCACATTTAACACTTGCTATGAATGTAACATTTAGCGATTCGTTTTTAAATCTTTATATATTTTCATATCCTCTAACTGATTTGTGTCGATTAGTAACCATCACGCTCTTCCGTGTTTCTTTAGGATGCAAATTCCCATCGTACAAAAGCTAATACACGCTTCCTGGGAGGTGTGAAACTATCCACACACGCTCAAGTGCTATCCGCTCTCTTATGCATACCTGACCTCTCAGACATGTGATTGACAGGGAAAAGAAAGCATATGCCCCTCCTACCCAGAGAACATGGCAAAATTTGCTCAAAAAGACTGAGTTCGTGATCCGAACTCTCACTCTTAGCAGCATAAACGGCGCTTTTCTGTTATAACACCGCAACCGAAGACGTCCAGCGTTGTTTCAGAGAGGACACGTCCCCAAATGGCATGCGTACCTGCACAAGAAGACATCAGAGGCCAAGCTTCAGTGATGCTGATTTTATTTGTCAGGATTTGGAGATGATATTGTTCATTAACAGCCCAAGATAACAAACACATTTTGAGAGCTGAGTGAAAGTGCAAAGGTTCACATGTTTAATTGCAGAGTGAGAAGTGAAGCAAAAAGCAACTTTGCGACTACCGAGTGCAAAGAAATGACAATGCAACTCTGTTAGGCTGCTTTTCTTCGATTTGTATCTAATAATCTACAATCTACTGTTGTGTATAAGGTGTATAGAAACGAAACACGAGTTGCTTCTGTTTCTAATCCTTCTGTTCAGTGATCTAGAGCCATGGTTCTCAAAGCGGGCTTTCTAAAACAATGCTTTTTAAAATTTTGGTGGAAATTGTCATAAAACCGGTAGAAATCATAACCCACTATTAACATAGTTGTGTTGTTTATGTATTGTTGATTATTCTTTTGTTCTTAGAGTTTTTAGCCTGTTTGACGTCTTGAATCCGATTGCTATAAATAGGGTCAAATTTATTTTCATTTTTATTTTTCTTCTTCTACGTTTATGAGTTCTCTGGGTGGAAAGGTCCGGAATAAAATCTCCACGACGCCGAGACATGAACGAAATATTAATGAACATAACAGTAAAGGTTGGATAAAATGCTCCATAGACTTTCTATGGTTTTCATTTTTGTCTGCTTGTTTGTTCTGTTTTTTGTGTGATCACACCTGAGAAAACTTGTACCACTTTATATTAAAGTCATGATGTTCAAAGTGAGGATTAGAGGTGGGGCTTCGATGTGTACCTTTCTTTCCTTACGAGTTTATTCATATAAAATGGAATGAATCACATTGGCCTTGCTCTTTGAAATGTACAATTCAAGTCATGTCAGATAACCAGAGCTGACAAAAGCACAAAAATGGTGTAAAAAAGCAGAGTTACTAAATAAAACCCGAGAAAAAGTTCAAAGCTTTAAAACCTCGACTCAAAAGTTAAAAAAAAACTCTTAACTTTACTAAAAGTATGAAAATGAAAGTAGAGGAAAGAACCCCAAAAGAACAAAACCATCTGCTTTTAGTTACTGATGATAAATTAATTAGCGCCCCTCTCATACGAGCTAACCGAACGCTAATACAAGGTGTATGTATCAGTAGATGTACTGTAGATTACGCTGCTGGTTATACGTTTAGAATTGTTAAGACTTTAGATCCGAAGCTGTCTGATGCAAAACATAACCTTATGACTGTATGAAACATATGAAATGACCACACTCAGACTGTAACTCCATACGCTTTCAATTCTGTTCACTTCTGCGCAAATCACCTCTTCTGAGCGACCAATGACTTTTTTTAAAGGCGCTATTTAACATAAGCAGATGTTCCGTTGCTTTGCTTTCGTTTCTAGATGTTGTAATCATGGTGCAGCGAGCTCACTGTCCCATCTAGCTCTATAAGACTCATTATTGCACCTAGTGGCCAAAAATAGGAACTGCAAAAGAATTAGAGGCTCGTAGGGGCAGGATTCCCGCTGCCCCATAATCAGAGGAGGAGCAAGCAGCCAGTTTATAAATACTACACTATAATGAAATAATAAATACTATAAACATTTGTTTTATAGCAAATAATTAGAATGAATTCTAATAAACGTCCAAAAAAAACTAAAGTTTAGATGCAGTTGCAGTGTTTTGGGGCCAGTTTAACGTTTTTTTGTGATGGAAATGTATGATATCCTGGCTAATGATATAAATTGTTCAGGTGAAATTACAGGTTCACTCAAAAAAAAAAGGAGTAAAAAGCGTAAGAAAAAACTCAGACTAGACTTAAGTACAGTAACAAAGTCGTTTCATTACCTCCCACCTCTGGGATCGGGCTTGTTTGAGGAGATTCAGTCGAAACTTGCGAATGTAACCATTAGGATTTCAACGTTCGTCCATGCCAAACTAATTTTATCCTGGGAGCATTCACAGCCACAGCTTCTGTCTGTCATCTGCTCGTGGTTTATTTCACAGCGCTGCAAGATGGCAGAACACAAACAGAGGCATGATAAGGAGCTTAAGCGAGCTGAAAACAGTACGAGCGCTCGCTTTTGCTTACGCGGGACAACAGATTAGCGATTCCCTCTGCGATTTCAGACTAGTCGAGATGGTTCAGGGAGACGGCCAACTGGGTTTGTTTTAATTCGACAGATTAAAGACCCCCTGAAACACACACACACATTGAGACCTGGGTTTTTTGTTTGTTTGTTTGTTTTTTAATAATGACATTAATTTGGTTAAATCATAACTAAATTATATTGTGAAGCAAAGCTCATGTTTATAACCGATCGCGCATATTAAACAGGAAATGAATTCAATCTTAATCCAAGTGCTAAATTCAAATTCGGCTGGAAACATTTCCAAGATTTCGCAAAAAATACAAGTGACATTTTAAAAATGTCGACAAAAGGCCATTGTGAATGAGCGATATTATGCGATTAAAGCCAGGTTTTCTCGATTGCTCTTACAGAGCGCTCTT
Source organism: Parauchenoglanis ngamensis (assembly GCA_030014255.1). Lineage (NCBI taxonomy): Eukaryota > Metazoa > Chordata > Actinopteri > Siluriformes > Auchenoglanididae > Parauchenoglanis > Parauchenoglanis ngamensis. The sequence goes on from JAQMYM010000001.1 coordinate 2,025,419, forward strand.
TTGAAAAAAGGTACCCAAAATGGCAGTGTTTCCCTTTGCTCTTCATGTCATGTGACCTAAATGCGAACGAAATTTAGGTCTGCTTTTCAATTTTGGAAAAAATATTGCTTCATCAAATCATCTGAAAAGCCACCTCATGCTCATGAAACTGTTTTGTTGTTGTTGGTTTTTTTGGGTTTTTTTTTTTACAAAATTCACCTGTTTCTCTTGTATTCCTCGTTTTTTAGTCGGAAATTTCAAATTGCGCACCAAGCAGGAAATGCTAATTAGGTGGGTCCGGTGCGTCATCGAGCCACCTTTTCTGACCCCAAACTGCTGTGGTATAACAGGAATTAAACACTTCAGGACGCTGTAAAGGTGCATGTGAAATGTGAGCGTTTTCACGGCAAACTGGAACCAACGTGGCTGTGTTTGTGTTCTGACGGGGATCGATTAGGCTTTTTACTTTCAGGAGAGAGTGTTTAATCATCTCCATCATGGTTTTTGTATAGTCTAAACGAGACCTGCGGCGACACTGTGGATTTTGTGAAAAGGTAGAAACATTAACCCCGCCCCTAGCATTTACCTTTGCATCTTTCCAACAAATTGAATTGTGAGAATTGCTCGGATTGGACCTTGTTGCTTTCTAAGACAGATCCATCCATCCATCCATTATCTATAGCGCTTTATCCGTCTGGGTCGCGGGGAAGCTGGAGCCAATCCCAGCATCTT
>JAQMYM010000001.1:2035075-2049316 GCA_030014255.1 Parauchenoglanis ngamensis
AGGACCTGCTGACATCATTTCAGTGGTTCTCTCATTAACACAGGTGAGAGTGTTGACGAGGTCAAGGCTGGAGATCACTCAGTAGAAGAAGAAGTAGATGAAGAAGGCTTCAGGGCGCCCAAGAAAGCAAGCACCAAGAAGCCACTTCCCTCCAAGAAAAACATCAGGGACAGACTGATATTCTGCAACAGGGACTGCTGTGGACTGGAGTAAAGGTCATTGTCTCTGATTTATCCCCTTTCTGATTGTTTGGGGCATCCGGAAAAAAAATTGTCCGGAGAAGAAAAGGTGAGTTCCACCATCGGTCCTGTGTGATGTCAACAGTAAAGCATCCTGAGACCATTCATGCTGGGGTTGCTTCATAGCCAAGCTTCACAGCTATGAATAAAGAATGGAACCAAAACATCCAAGAAGAGTTTGGTGATGAACAGCGCCTTTTCCAGCATGATGGAGCACCGTGCAAAGGTGCACGGTGGCAAAAATAAGGCAAAAGTGATCACTAAATGGCTTGGAGAACAAAACATTGAAATTTTGGGTCCACAGCCAGGAACTTCCCCAGACCTTAATCCCATTGAGAACGTGTGGTCAATCCTCAAGAGGCAGGTGGACAAACAAAAACCTACAAATTCTGACAAACTCCAAGAATTGATTATGCAAGAACGGGCTGCCATCAGTCAGGATTCGGCCCAGAAGTTGATCGACAGCCTGCCAGTGCGAATTGCAGAGGTCTTGAAAAAGAAAGGCCAACACTGCAAATACTGACTCTTTGAATAATCTCAATGTAATTGTCAATAAAAGCCTTTGCCACTTATGAAATGCTTGTAATTATACTTCAGTATACCATAGAAACATCTGAGAAAAACACTGCAGCAGCAGCCAGTCCTTGTGTCATTGCTGTAGATGTAAAAAACTACCTTTACGTAGGAGATTTTTTACAAATACATCATGGTGGATATGTACTTCTACCTTCATCTGCACAGATAAAGAGTATAATTCATCAATATCTGATCAAATAGTCAATTTTTATATCACAATGTGCTGTGTGACAGGACTGACTGATGCAGGAACAGATACTGTATGTTTTGGGTTCTTGACGTTTTGGCAAACATTCCTATTTTACATTATTATGATGATTTTAATGTTAACATAACATTAGACTAATATGTGAAAGTTCAGTCAAGCACACATAATAAGCAGCTAATTGATTAGAATATGTCTATAGGACTGTATTAATACACTATTCATGTTAAAGTTTTTATCCTCCTTTATGACCTGCCACGTCTGAATCTGAAAGCTGGTGTAAACGTACTGTACAAGACATGAGACTGACAGCTAGCTCGGTCTGGGACAGTGAGGAAATGGGTGCACTGGAAGCCTGGGTAGCTCGGACCAAGCCGATTACCTCAATAAATTAGTTCTCTGTAATGGTGAGAAATGACCAGGTTATGTTACGTCATGACAGTTTTTCTCAGTTGCTTTGGTGCATTTCTTACATCATCCTTTACATTTGCAAAACAGTGAGAGCTCTGGGTCAGAAAGTTCCTCTGCACTGACCATTAACACGTCTTCCAGTGTTTCTACACTGAGGGAATTGCGTACTTTTGATGATATACTGTTTTGTGCTGAGAATCCATCTCTCGCACTGAGCTGCAGATATCGGAAGCACCAGCGTTATTTCGACTAAGCGAAGCAAGTTTTTTAACATCTGTACAGAATGGCTCCTTTCTCAGTATCACATTCCAGAAGTCACTGTAAGTCTTATCCATAAACTGACCCTTCACTAATATTTTCAACATCCGCCATTCCCACTCCACAGCTGTGACATCACAGCCATTGTTTGATAAACTCACTCTGTACCATTTAACAGCTGTGTTTATTTCATGCTCATAGGTAGCAATGTCCTCTGGCCATGCAGCATGACAAAACACTGACTTGATGGCATCCTTTGAATGTCCCTGCTGTGTAACATTTTCCAAAACCTGTTCTCCAATTCTTTATCTTTAGCACTCATTTTGTGTACCCACCAGTTCGGGTCAGCATTTTGAAGCAGTGATTTGATAGTGTTTACAATCCCTTCTGCATGGCCATCGATCTCAGCCAGCCCTATTAGTGGAGTCCCAGCTGTTCCATCAGATAAATACCTCCAGTTTGTGATAACATTGTCTTTCCCTGAGATGTCTGTTCCACGCTCAGTTATAACAGAGATGTAATTTGCCTTTAAATCTTCATCTAGCACATTCGTTTTTCATTCGTCTGAAATGCAACCTACAAGCTCTGCACATGCTCCGTCATTATCATACGTCTTTGACACATCCATGCCATTCTTCTGCATTCATCAGCAGAATGTGTGATTTAAACTTTGTGAATCGTATTTCTTCCATATCATATACACCGCACCGAATTTTATTTTTAACTGTTAACGGCACTGCGTTATCATGCATTAACAACTGCGTATTGTCAGGCGGCGATGACTGTACCTCATATGAGCTACTGATTGAATTATTTGCTTGTTTGGATGAGCAGGCCTTGAGAAAAGTCTGAAATTGTTCGTTTGGCTATTTCGTTTATTACATGGGCACTAGAACAGAAAAAAAAAAGGAAAAGCAATGGTAAAAGCCTGTTTAATTTTTCTTCTATCTTCTATTAGATCGATATCATCATGGCAACAGGCTGCCAGATAACGTAAAGAGTTTCCAACTCAATGGTTTGACAAAACAACAAAATTTTACATGCAATTCAAAAGCAACCCAAAACGGCCCAATCTGTCAGCATTGCTCTGGATCGACTCTGGATCACGTCTGGGCTGTTGTCTCTGTTAGGTTTCTTTCTGTTCTTCCATTTTTTTAGGTTGTTTCCTTGCTGTTCTTCCACACTGCGATGTGCCTTGGCGTTAAATGCTTGCCAGCTGAAGTTTCAGGGGTAATTTTAGAGGACTGCTAGTGATTGGTCGATCTAAGACCTCACACATTCCCCTAATCAGGTTTCCCCTGAGAGCTCTTTAAGGTGGTGAAGGAATCACCAGTACTCTGAATACATTTACCAAAAAAGTCTTGTAGAAATGTATAAAATATACTTGACAGTTTATGATAACTAGTTCAGCACTTCGGAATGCTTTTACAATGAAAAAATGACAAGTTGGTCTGCAGTGTAAGACTATATTCAACTGAGGGCTAGTACAATACACTTTGATGATCATCACATAAGCAGCTGATGATGTGTGATACAACTGCCAGTTGCACATAAGCGTCTGCCTGAGTGTGAGTCTAAAGCATTTGCAAAATGACAAAATGAACAAGAAGCTGCTGTTATGATGTGCACAAGTGATTAGAGGATGTGGAAATACAATAATAACCACAAATGGATTTTAGATATGTCCAAGTGGCCAGCAGTCACATGACCTGATATATACCACTATGTTAACACAAAGGAAAATCTGGGTGCATACAAATCCTCATGCAAATAATATAATAATAATAATAATAATAATAATAATAATAATAATAATAATAATAATAATGATTATGATGGTAATAAAAATAGATAGATAGATGAAGTTTGCATTATTGATGCAGTGCAAAAACATTTTAGATTTCCAATCATTACTTTAATAATAATAATAATAATAATAATAATAATTTACATGTAAAACGTTTGCATGTCAATAAAGAAGGCAACACAGTGGGATTTGAACTCGTAATATCCAGAAGAGAGGGTGAGTGTTTATCTGTTGTACACATTAAAAAAACACACAAAACACAAGAACTGATGCATTAAATAAATGTATTAAATTTGTTAAGCAAGGAAAATTCTGTGATAAATCTGACAAGACCCTCGTCTCATTTATGTGAAATGATACAGCTGTATCTATATTTCTTTCTCCTGTTTATACCACTCTTTCTCTAAAACCAAGCAGGCAGGAAGATGTTGTCTGCACTTCTCTCCCTTTCCCCCAGTTCTCTGTTTTCTCTCCTCCTTCCTCATAGTGTGAGCTGGAAGCCTGGAGCTCACTGATGTGCTGCAGAAGCGTAGTGTTCCTCTCCTCCACCTCTCCAGTCTGTGCTTCTGCATCCATCGTGCCATCAGACGGACTTTCCATCTCAGCTTCGCTTCTGTTTTCCTTCATCTATTGACTTTACACTACTCATATTCCAGACAGATTCCATGTATTTGGTGAGGTCACACTGCTGGCGAGGGAAATGCAATCTTCTGTCTGAGCGATCTGAAGTGATCAGAGGAGTGGAAATCCATCCAACAGTTTGAGACTCGGTCTTTGGGTACTTCTTGCTTAGTTCTAAGTTGACTTTGTGAATGATGTTCGTTAGATCAGGCTTCTTGTTAGGATCGAGGGTGTACTTGGTATTAAGCTGCTGATAATGCTCTTCTCTCTTTATTTTCTCCACATGAAAAGCGTCTCGTTGAACAGCGTCCACTGGGGTCTTTTCTGTTACCTTACTTGTAGACGCCATGATTATTTCGTAATGCTCAGCTTAATTCACAAAGACTTCTGCACGCGCTGTCAGCCCTATATATATATACAGGGCTGGCGTTCTGTGACGTCACGGTCCATTGTGACGCACCAAGGGGGCGGGGCGAGCGTGCAGGGGCCACGTTGGTCACGTGATCGATGCTGTTCTGGTGGAGGACCTGTGCCCTCCTCAAAACGGGTATGGTTCTGCACGACTGGAAACGAAAGCCGCGGATTTTCGTGCATTTTAGCCGAGTTTTGAGCGCTGTTTCCGGCTAAATCTGAGCCGTGTTTCCTCCACTGGACTACAAGAGCTGCAGCTCCGCGTCTCAGCCACTAGGGGGCCTCAGAGACTTGCGGCTATTTAGATTTCTAACCCTCTCATGAGGCTGTGAGCGGCTGAAACACCAAACAAGTCGCAAACTTTAAAGAAAACACAGCACAGGTTTACAGGATGTTCTCAAACACGAGCTTCTCCAGTTTATTAACTTTTTTCTGTCACCATAATACAGGATGGATCTCTTATTGAACAATAAAATGCTGAATAAAACACAAAGTGGAATCACTCCGTTCATTTTACCTCAGACGGATATGGAGTGTTGTTGTTGTTGTTGTTGTTGTTGTTGAATGATAAGGGTTTTCCTGAACATTAACTGATAAAAAATAAAAACGTAAACCTAATTAATCATAAACTACTCATACTCAGGGTAATCGGGGCGCAGTCAAGCTAGTCAACATCAGGACTAGAGGCCATACAGCAGCACGCTTCACCGAATAAAGCAGAGATTACAAGGAGTTTGTGCTTCTTCTTATTCCTCTTATTATTATTATTATTATTATTTGCATAAGGATTTGTAAGCACCCAGATTTTCCTTTGTGTAAACATTAGGGTGAGATAGTTGTGTATATATCGGGTCATGTGATTGCTGGCCACTTGGACATATCTAAAATCCATTTGTGGTTAGGAATAAAGTAGGGATCTGGTCATTTCTCTACTACTTTATTAATAATTTATTATTAAAGAACTAATTTATTGAGGTAATTGGTGTGGTCTGAGGTACTTTGGCTTCCAATGTAATCTCTACCAGCCATTTCCTCACTGTCCCAGATTTTACATGTCTTGTGCAGTATGTTAACAATTGCTTTCAGTTTCAGATGTGGCAGGTTGTAAAGTAGCCTTGTCATAAAACAGTGTTACTTATCTCCGCATTAATACAGAGTATATTTAAAATGCATCACTTTTGATGCTTCCAGAAGTATCCATACTATCCAGAAGTTTTGAGCATTTTTTAACAGAGAGTTTTGTAAACACAGCTGGCCGCATTTTAATTTGAAAACGTTTTAGTGTGGGCAGCCAGAAACTGAGACTTTCGGAAACAATGATGCAGACAGCCACATTTGCTTCCTGGTTGGATCTTATCAGTCATGATGTATCCTTCCCTGATTCATCAAGGTCCTATCATGTGACTTTTTTCCTGAAGAAAACAAACAGCATCAGCCTCATCTACCAGTGGTGAATGCAGCATGGATAACGAACTACAAGCATCGCTGACCATGTTGTCTTTGCTAGCAGCTGTTGTGCAGCTAAATTCTGCATTTTATAACGTTACAACTGCCTACATGTGCAGGAGGTAACGTTTATGCGAGTGATCTGAAATGGAGCAACCAACTGCAGAGTAGACAATCTGTTTCCTGTTTATACTGGCATAGTACATATGCCCAGTGTGCGTGAATGGGCATGTGATACGTGTTTTCAGGTGTGTTAGTATGTATAGAGATTATTTCTAATACAGAGATAAAGCGTACATCTGGATGGAGGTTGTTTTTTTTTAACACGCCATTTGAAAACTAAAAGCATATTAATGTGGCCATGGTCTTAGTTTTCGTGACACTCAGCTCACTAAGCTTATCATGTTACCGAGACACCGCAAAGTGTAAAGTCCTCTGTGCAGATCTCTGAAAATATCAAGTCACAGCTTCACCTCTGCTGTTATAAAGCATCGACACAGTGCAGACTCGTTCATGAAGTCTTGAAATTTCTGATGTAAGCCATGCCAAATTAGGTAGAGTTACATTGTGTTGCTTTTATAGATCATTAATATAATCATATCTGTATGATTAAAATCTACAAAGTGCAAATCTTTTGCAGTTTAACATATAAGGAATGTTTTCAAGCGCTTACAAAAACTATGATGTTACATAATTGCTAAATAAAAACACACAAAGTGTTTTATGCCTTGCTTAACTGGTTTTGGGTGTTTAGAAATGATTCTGCATTCCACCTCATCATGGATCTCAGATCACATGACTTGTGGCTCTTCATAACTTTTGCAACCTTCTTATAATAGAGTTGGCTCCTTAGACTCCTTATTCAAAGACACTATAGCATTCACTGCCTCCCTTTTCAATGCTGACTTAATGCAGTTATCCGCCTCCTCGTGGCCCTCGACACCGTGTGCTAGACGCATTAACCTGGCGAGACATTTCCATTATCAGGTCACTCTTTAAAGCGTGTTCGGCTCTCCAGAGCACTCTGCATTTCCTGACCTGCTCGGACCGGTGATTACCACCAATAACTGTCTTACAGCATCTACATTATAGTTCCACCCTAAAGTCATGTAACGCTCACTTTGAAGATATGTTTATTTTCAGTAGTGAATAATAACCAAACAAAATAGCAAAAATGCTTAATTTTCCATCCATTCATCATAGTAAACTATTGCTGTGTGCGACTTACCTTGGAATTACGTCATTTTCAATCTTCAAGCTACAAAGTGGGAAAAAACCACGGACACTTCCATGTTCGTCTTTTGTTAGCAAATAGCTAGCCCGCTAACGTTAGCAATAAATGATATATACGTATTTTACTCACAGAACAGCAAACTGTATATTCAGTGTCATAGATTTAACAAGTGAATCTATCTGTATGTTGATTAATATGAAGTAAAGACTTGTATATACACTACAACTCATTTTAATGTAAGAAGTCCTACTTCCTTTACGGTGTTTATAGTGTGAGCGGCCATGTTAATCTGACACCACTTGCTGAACTCAGAGTTGAGGAGACCGTTCCGACATTCCCAGCAGTCCAAGTTGACGTGATGTTTTCTTTGTTATTTCATAGTCTGAGGTTGGAAATTCCAGTTGAGCTTTAGTCGAGTGACGCATGTATTAATAGCTTGCATTTGCATACTGGAACATGATTGGCTCTTATGTTTTATGATGCAATATCTATAACTTGTCAAGTGTTTATATACAGTATATAACTCATTAACCTTTTCAGCTTCATGGTTTTTAAAAGAATAAAAGATACAACACAGCAGCAGAGACATTTTCTACACTTTTAAACAAACAAAACGAAATTTATGAAAGGTATGAATTAGGTAACTAACATAACTAACGCCAGAAATGGCAGTGCTTACAAAGCATTCGTATCTATCCAAAACACTGGTAAGAAATGAACGCTGATGAATTCCAGTTAGTAGGTTTGTCTGCTTTCTTGTTTCTTCTTGCTGATGTAATTAAAATGGGGGAAAATGCTTGTTAGTAGCTAGCTAGTATCCGGAATAAAGCTTGTTAAGCTAACACATTATGTTGCTAAGTGCTAACTGTTCAGGTGGTCGAAGCACACATCACCTCCAGCTTTTTTTTTTCAAAATTAAAGCAAGTCAGATGATAATAAACAATGAAGACATGATTTTCCAGAGTTAAACTTTTCACCATGCTCCCTTGCCAGATGATGTAGTTCTAATATCTCAGGTGCAGTAAGGGCATATATCTTTAATATTGGTAAATTAATATGTATTTTTATTAGATTTTATTTGATTATTAGCTATTCAATCTGTCATACTGAAATTTAAACCAGACAACAACTGGTTATGAATTTGGAAAATGTTAAAGATTACTGTTATTGTTGTAAGAAATTCATTATGGAATGTCACTCAGGCCAACATCTTAATATGGTCAATTTAGTCTACTGAGTTTTCAGACCCTGGTTTTGAAATTTAATTTACTGAATGTTCTTGTTCAGCTGTTTGTAATTTTTGCTTATTAACATTGTTTTTTCCCTCATCCAAGATAATGAAGAATTAATTCTGTTCATTGCTTCATATGAAAAAATAATCTGATTGCTCTGTGTGTGTGTGTGTGTGTGTGTGTGTGTGTGTGTGTGTGTGTGTGTGTGTGTGTGTGGCTGCTTAGGGCCCCCTAAAGGTTCTCGAAACATCCCTAAATCTCAGACAGTGTGTGCAAAATGATAATATGCAAAATAAAATGAGTATTGTCCTGAAGTCCACATCTGGAAAAATAAAACCACAAAAGTCCACAGCACTTGCAGCATAACTTTCTGAATGAAGTGGGAAAACTTTTCTGTAAGGGGTCTTCACCTGTCACTTGTCACACTTTTTTGCTTATTGAATGAAGAAAATGCTGGCTCTTTGCATTGTGCTCGTGCTTGTAATCAGGTGCATTAGGAGCATCCGCCTAATGCACCGCCTTTTTTATTTATAGCCTATATAATCCCCGTCGTCTTCTGATATTTTGGACACACACACACACACACACACACACACACACACACATTTATATATATAATTCCCCTCTGTTAGTGGGCGGGCTCCTGCTCTCTGTTTGCTCCCCCGCGCGCGCTTTCCTTTCCCATGCTGCCTCTGTCCCTCGGTTCCCTCTCTTTTCCTTCTCTCTCTCTCTCTCTCTCTCTCTCTCTCTCTCTCACACACACACTGGCTCTCTGTGTGTATTTACCGGAGCCCGTGCTTCCTCCTCCACCTCCTCCGTCCGTATCTACGCGCCACGCGCTTCTATGGCGGCATCGACGGCTGAGCGCGCGCCTGTCCGGAGAGCGCGAGCCAAGAGCGACCCGCCGCACCTTGCCGAGCCTGCCATCACATTCAGCTTCAAAACGGGTAACACACACACACACACACACACACACACGGCTAGGTGTGCGCCCGCGCGCTGCATTTTGCTCACATCTCTGCACATCTAGAGACTATTTATTCCTGGAGCTCAGATTATAGAGGCATCATCAGAAGAACTGCACGTGCACATTACACTGATCATATCTATAGCTGTTCCCTGTGTTTGCCTGGGTGCACACTTGCGTTATTGGGGTCGATTACGCGCCCTGAGCTTTTATAACTCGTTATGTAAAGTGCACATCCTGCGCAGTGCATTGCAATGGGATTGAACTCTGCTGGAGACCCACGCTAAGGTGGCTCATTCACTCAGGACACAGGATGTGGGTGGATCAGCTAGTTATTCTCATCAACCATTAACACTCAACACACACTCAGGATCAGGATTTGAGCTTTTGCTGTTGTATACAGGCGCAAAAATGGTTAAAATGGTCAAATATCCACCAGCGCGCGCGTGCGTGTGTGCGTGTGCGTGCGTGCTCTCCAATGTGCGCGTGTGCATGTGTGAGTGTGTGTGTGTGTGTGCATATCAGTAACGGGTCCGCTCACTGATCTGCCGGTGTGTTTCGTTTCTCCTGCCTCGTTGCCATGGCGACGTGGCGTCATCTTGTTCTTTCTTTTCTTTTCCTTTTTTCTTTTTGGCTGAGTCAGTTCTTTGCGAGACAAACACTTACTGTAACACTTACAGTGCAACTTCACTGGTGTCCTCACGCGGTGTGTGTGTGATGTTGTGATGCTGGTGATGTTGCACCTTGTGCATGGTCCGAATCCACACCAGAACGTGGAGCTGCATCACGTGTAAACGCCGTGCGCGAGAAGCTGAAACGCTGACACGGTTTCCTCCTTCTGGTGTTGGACGTGAACTGACTTCCTAAGCAGGACTGATAGTGGACACAGGGTGGGGCTTCAAACCAAGTGCCCTGCCTGTGCAAGCTCCCACAGGCTGCTGTAAGGCACCATACTGTAGCTTAAAACAACAACAACAACAACAACAAATAATTAATAATAATAAAACGGAGGAAGCGACTTGCATCCACTTGTAATCCCTCAAGCATGTGATAATAGTGAGGTTTAGAAAGGCTTGACGGTTCGATGAGTAAACGTGGTGGTGCGGAGTCGCAGCTCCTCGGTCCGGGGTTCAGAGTTACTGTCTGTGCCTGTTCTCCACATGTCCTCCCAAAACATGCCAGTAGATAGATTGAGGCCTATAAATTGCCCCTTAAGTGTTTGAGTGTGTGTGTGTGTGTGTGTTTGTGTGTGTGTGTGTGTTTGTGTTTGTGCGTGTGTGTTTGTGTGTGTGTTCATGGTACCCTGTGATCGATGCATGTCCCATTCCATCCCACCTCACGCCCAGCATTCCCGGGATAGACTCAGGAACCTCCTTATTCACGTCCGTGTCAGTGTATCTTACTTATTGGATAAATTGAAATTTATTTGCAGTTATTCATTTAAAAGCATGATGAACAATATCTGTGTAAGGAGTTACACACTACAGACCATGTGCTTATATAGAATTAAAGGACATTGTGGTGGTGTGATACATTACCTGCCCGAAGTGGATTATTTTCGTATAACTGCACGGCCTGGCCTGTGTTATTCTGCTTAAACCACATTGATTTTTCCAAAGATTACAATGTTTAATTTACGAATGAACAACACTTCACACTTTTTAACAGTTTATAGTTAGATTTAATGTTGTGGAACATCCGAGAAGTTAGCTAGTTCCTGTTTTCACTTACGTTATAGCAGCGATAAACAGCCATTCCCTCACTAACCCCCCCCCCCCAAAAAAACCATGACAGCATGTTATTTTACAGAGAAACCAAGAAGCATGAAACTATCCTGTGCTGATAAACTTTACAAGGCACCATGACTGTTACAAAGCGCTGACACATGAGACTCCTCCCATAAACGTTAAATAAATGTCTCCTAACCTTACCACATTAACGCGTACACATTTTACTTTGTTAAGCGACTCATTTTTTAGACTTAGTACGTCCCTGTTTATGAGCTGTTACCATAGAAACAATGACATTAATATCAGTTGTTTGCATCACAGCCTGAGCTACCTGTGCTCTTATATGAATATAATGCACACCTTCCGACCAATCAGATTCGAGCATTCAGCCACTATGTGGTGTAAAGGCTGTATTTCTCAACGTGCATATGTTACTGTTATAAACTAACAATTCAAATTTCACCCATACACGTCACATGAGAACTCATTCATGCTGTGCAAAGTTTAAAGTAAATATAATAAATAATATCCTTTGTTATTTGATCAGGGATCAGGGGTGCGCAAATTTTTTGTAACCACGCAACACTTTGACTGTAAAAAAAAAGCTATACAACTTTTATTTCACGATCATCATCATAACCTTTTCATATATTAAGCTCATTGTTTATGTAAATGTGTGCAGTAATATTTCAGCTACTGTAAGGACACACTTGAGGGCATTTCATCATGTTTTCTCTACAGGAGGGACACCCTAGAGGGCATTCTCATGTTTCGTGTAGTAAAAGGACACCCTAGAGGGCATTCTCATGTTTCGTGTAGTAAAAGGACACCCTTGAGGGCACTTTGTCATGTTTTGTTTAGTAAAAGGACATCCTTGAGGGCAATTTGTCATGTTTTGTTTAGTAAAAGGACATCCTTGAGGGCATTTTTTCAGGTTTTCTCTAGTGGAAGGATTCCCTAGAGGGCACTTCACCACATTTTCTCTACAGATACCCTAGAGGGCATTTCTGCATTTTTTTCTCACCCTATAGGTTACAGGTTTTCTCACACATAGCGGCACCCTACAGTGCATTTCATCAAAAATTATGCCCTGTAGGGAGGCTAGGGGGCTCTTCTTTATGTATTCTAACACATAGCAGCACCCTACAGGACATTTCATTGTTTTTTTATTCAAAGGGCAGCCATTAGGGCACTTTGTCACATTTTATACAAGCTAATGGTAGCCTAGAGGGCACTGTATTATGTTTTGTCCCCAGCAGGAGCACCCTGGAGGACACTTAATCACATTTTATCTACTATAGAGGCACCCTAGAGGACACTAACTGCAGGTAGGAATATGATTTGTGTCTAAGGACCTGGAGAATGAACCATAGGATTGATCTGATTATCATTTGGAATTGTCACTTTACTGTATCAAACCTAATTTGTCTAGAGTTGAGAAAAATTCAATTTAAACACCACTCATTGTTTTGCTCTTTACCGCTGATGCTGAAATAAAGTTTCTATGTCACGTAGATACTTACACACGCTCGCCTGTTGCTTTGTTGCTAACGTGAGTGTAGAGTTAGATCATTTGTGTTTTTATGGTGTTGGTCTTCATGTGGAGGAAATCTAGACAGGAAGAACATGATGAGGAACGTCTGATAGTCAGTGTGGTGTGGGAATCTCAGTGATGGAATTAAAATATCAGTAATAAACACCTTATTTGATAGAACTGACTGGAGGAGGTAAAAAAAAAAGACAATTTTAGCTAGTACTGTCCTGTACATGAGAAGGAGCCGGAATATGTTCTCTCTCTCTCTCTCACACACACACACACACACACACACACTCACACACGCACACATACTTCAGCTCAAATCCTGTAAAACCACAGACAGTGATTTATTTATTTATTTGTTTGTTCACTTTAACCCACAAATCAGCTATGAACACCTCGTTAATTAGCTGATGAGTGGAATCAGGTGTGTTAAATGAGGTAGGATGCTAAGCTGTGCATTGTGTTGACTCTCCAGGGATTCAGTCTGACACCTATGCATTACGTGCACACACACACACACACACACACACACACACACACGCGCGCGCATTGCGGTGATTCTTCATACTGTAGAAGCACCATAGAGAAAAAAATCTTTACAGCACAGTGTTTACATTAAGGCTTAGTGTACAAAACCAAGAAGGTTTATTTCTGGAAATTTCTCAAACACTTAAATATAATAAAATTTTATATATATACACACACACACACACACACACACAGACACACAGGTTTGTGTGCATGTGTATACAGTTTACACATTTCTTTCCGAAAGTATTGGAACAAGAAGGCCAATTCCTTTGTTTTTGCTCTACACCGAAGCCATTTCTTTTGGGATCAAAAGATAAATATGAGCCTATAAATCAGAACTGCAGCTTTCATTTCTGAATGTTTATATCTAGACTTGTTAACCAATTTATACTGGTGGCAAACCATCCGATTCGTTAGGTGTTCAAAAGTATTGGAACATGCGACTGACGTATTCCTTCTTGCCTAGGTGTTGCCTAGGTTAGTCTGATTGTTTAAAGAATTAATAGCATTAATAGCTTTGAACATCTACTATTGGTTTGATCTTTAAGACAAAAAAATTCCTTGAAATGATACTTAAGCTTACACACACACACACACACACACACACACACATACTGTATACTGTACAACAATCCGATTATAGCAATCAGAGCAATCAGCGAGTCTAATCCTTCTCCTCGATAATCCCATGATGCTTTGCTCCTCCCCTCACCCTCAGATACGCTCATCGGTGTTGTTCTCGGTGCCCCTGCAGTGTGCTGTGTCAGCATGAGGATGGTGATGTATGACAGGCATGACGGTGGTGCAGTGTGGATGATTAACACCGTCAGCTTCCTCCTGCATGTGCTATAAAAGATGGTGGACAGGTTTTTCCTCTCCGCTTCATCAGCACACACGCTCTCTAACAGGCACTTCCTGTCAAACCTCACTGATGTGACTGTGCGCGTCTGGCACACACACACACACACACACACACACACACACACACACACACTCTCACACACACACACACACACACACACACACACACACA
>JAQMYM010000001.1:2054337-2082252 GCA_030014255.1 Parauchenoglanis ngamensis
ACACACACACTCTCACACACACACACACACACACACACACACACACACACTCACACTCAAAGAGAGAGCCGACAAGATCAGTACAGCTTCCTGCTGCAGTATGAATGAGCGCTCGTGTGTGGCAGAGTGGTGTTAGAGCCGTGTGTGTGTGTGTGTGTGTGTGTGTGTGTTGGGTGTGACTGCTGGCTGACACTGCGGAACAGCCTCGCTGCCTAAGATTAGAGGCTTGCTATGTCACAAACTCACACTGGCATGACTTTACCTCAGCTGGCAATGAAACCCTGGTCACATGACTGACTTTAAACAATAATCTTAAGTTTTTCTTACATTTATGTACAATTTTTGCCTCCGAAGTGGATTTTCACGTGGTTTCATCAGACATTACACTTCCGGTAACGCTGAATAAGCAACATCAGGGACAGCTGGTGTAAACGTGCTAGCAGGGTTAAGCCCTCCTGTCTTTCCAAGAGAAAAATCTAACGAGCAACGTAAGGTTTCATGTTTGGCATGAGTTTGCACAGAGTGATACACCCCTCAGATCCAGTTTAAAATGTTTCACTCACATTCATAACACGTCAGCAGTTGTGGATTGTTTACTCTGCGTCACGATGCAATATTAAATGATTCAGTCATCAGAGCTACTCATAATGGTCTTTAGATATAAACTGGGTGCAAAAGGAGGAGAACTGGGACTCATAGCAGAGAAAGTGGACTTCGATATCAAATTGACTAAAAGATTTAGCAATCCGGTGATTTGGTGATTTTAAAAGGCAGCCATATTAGCTAAATCATGGCAACAATCCTAAACAGTTTACACGTGATTATAATCACATATTATAACAGAAAACGGACAAACAGCTGGTGTGTAAAAACTGGTGTGTCTAGGTTATCATTATTCGTGAGTTAACAGCAGGCCTACCCCAGATTCTGAACAAAGTTGCTCATGTATGAATCGGAGATTACTAAATCAAAATCGTATCGTATCAGATTCAGTGGTATCGTCAAAGTAAAGAACTGTTGCCTTATGAACAGAAAACATATCGTGATGTGACGGATTCAGTGGTTTGCTCCAAGATGTAGTTGTTGCCTTATGAATTGAAATTGTATTGCACGGCATCAAAGCAGATTCTGTCAAATATCGAGGTATTGATATTGATACATAACGTATCACGACGTGGCTGATTTTAGTAGAATCGTCAATTATCGAGTTAAAGCAAATCGTATCGTAGCATATCAGGATCGGTGGTTTAGTCCAATATCGAGTTGTTGGTTTAATTCAAATTGTATCCTAACTTATCATAATGTAGTCAATTCGGTGGTATCGTCAATCATCCGTCAAATGTTGAATCGTTGCCCTACGAACCAAAATCTATATCGTATCATAGCAAATTCAATTGTATCAGTAAATATTAGCTTATCGCCTTATGAACTAAAACCGTATCATATCGAATCGTAGCAGATTTAATGATATCATCAAGTATAGAATCAGTGCCTTATGAACTGAAACACTGGCGTATCGTACTGGATTCCGTGTTATCGACTCGTTGCCTTATGAATTTAAACAGAATCGTACAGCAGCGAATCACTCTCCAGTAACTGAAGTTGTATCGTATCGTAACTGAAGTTGTGACTATATTAACAATACAAATGAAATGTCTGTTGTATACCATGTCCTTAGTGTCTCAAACACACAGAACACACCATTATGTCTGCAATAGAGGTATTCATTCTCTCTCTGTCTCTCTCTCTCGCTCTCTCTCACCCACACACACACACACACACACACACACACTTGTCATCAGCCAGATGGTCAGTAATGCATTTTATCCGATATGTGCTGTCTGCTTTGCTGAATCCAGGTCAAACATCGCTGAGTGTTGAATTCTCCATAACAGGAGCTCAGGCTGTAGTGTCACCATGTTAAATATCACTATAGATGGTAGAAACAAATATTATAATCTCTGACAAACTGTAGTAGTGTAAGTGGAATAAAGCACATGCTGTTATAGGAAAATAATCACCCTTTTAACTGTAACTCTGCTTTATCATGCCACCCTGTCGTTGATTCATTTCCTATAACCGCATGACCCCAAGTGCTTTATTCCTTACCCAAGCGTTGTGTAGTTCAATTATTGGATGATATATCAGTATGCAAGCTCAGAGGGTTTATTTCCACTCAGAATGTATTTATTTATTTTAAAAAAATTTTGCGATGCTTTTTGTTTCAGCGATCTTCCTTATAAATAGGATGTTTGTGATGCAGGGAAAAAAAACCCAAAATGCCCTACTGTCTTCCTAAAGGCTGGTTTATTAACTGCATCCATCATATCAGGCGACGTCTCTGAGATAGTAATGCTCTATTCATACCGCAGTTATTTCAGGACAGTTTGGAAACTAATGCTAATGCTGCAGAAGTCCGTGTTATCGGTGGATGAACTGCGGTGTATGAATTGAAAACGGGAAGAGAAAGGAAATAGACAGAGCAGGGAGAGAAAGAGCGAGATCTGGCCTTGTGTTCGCAGTAATTCTCCCACCATTGCTTTCTGGCTTCATACATTTCCTCTTACATTCGTGCACCAGTTTCATGCTTCTATCTAATATGTCTATAAGCATATAAAAGGTAGATATTTCAACACAATGAATGCCTTTGCACTTGCACAGAAAAGAAAGACGTAGTGAAAAATGAGAGTATATTTACTGTTGTCTCAAAACCTTCAAAATGATGCAATTAGGCTTCTTACTAAGAGAGTGTATTTCTGCACGTCAGCCTCCACCTGCATTAACGTTTCATCCAAAGAGCGATTCGCATTCTCAAGGTTGGAAAGTCAGATAATAAATGTGCACACAGACAACCTTCCTCTACGCTAGCACTGCAGAAATCCAAGACTGAAGCAGTTTCCAGGCTAATAATGGTCTTTGGAGTGGACAGCTTCTTAAACAGTCCAAACACTGCACTTACTCATAAAGAGAGGGTTAGAAAAACGCTTTGTTCTTTTCTCAGGGTGTAAAAGCTTTAAAGATGGTACAGGGACAGAACATGGATGAACAATATTCGTCAAAGACATTTCTTTGTGTACGAATCCAAAGAGAGTGGCCAGAGCGGCGATAAACACTTAGGATCCAAAGATTCAACACCTCAGATCTTAGACAAATGGGAAATAAATGGCAAGACTTCATAATCAGTGAGTTAATTTATGTCCTGTGGCAACCTCAGATTCGGAGGGAGGGTGGCGTCTGGTGTTGAGGTGGTGCAACGTGCTAGGTGGATATCATAGACGCATTAAGGCTTGGATTGCCTCTGCTTTGTCAGTACATAGTGTTCAGGAGGTCTGGGGTGCAAAAGGTGTTCAGTGGAGATGAAGTCAGGGCTCTGAAGTGTTCTTCCACTCAACTTTAACACACCATGGAGTCTTCATGGAGCGGGCTTTGTGCACGGTGGCATCGTGATGCTGGAACAGGTCGGGGTTCCAGTGAAGGGGACTTTTAATGCTACAGCATTCAACGACGTTCTAATCGGTACAATTGTGTGCTTAAAACTTTTTGCAGAAGAATCACGTATGGGTGTGATGGTCAGGGGTGCACAAATTTATGGCCATATAGCGTATACTGTCACATATCCCCCATCATTTCATGTTTGTTTTAAGCTCCGGTCATGATTTGCCATCACCGTCCATTGTCTTTGTGGATTATGGTTTGATTTTGTATCTTGCCTCGTCCTGCTGTGGGTCATGATTGTGTTCTTCCCCCAACAGTTTTCCTGTTTAAGCCCCGATGTTTCATTGTGTCCTTGCAAAGTCTCGCCATGATTTGTTTTCTCATTTCCTGGGTTTTGGTCTCTGCTTGTTCATTTGATCTATGATCATGGATTGGCCAATGTTGAGCCAGTTTTGATTCCTGACTACTGGAGCGCTTCATTCTGATTTAACACACTAACGCAACGTCGAGCACTATTCATGCAGCAATGACGTCACGCACGAATGATACGCAGCCCATATTTCTTTGAACAGAGAATGTGTGTTGATTGCAATTTATACCACAGCATGGTTGAATTCTTTATTATGGGTGCTCGTTATTTATTGTTGCTATAGTAACAGGTCATTCACAGGGACTTTACATGATGGACACTCTGTATAATATAAGCCCAATAAACTGAATGTTTTTCCATCATAAAGAAAAGCAATAAACATTGACTCGGTGATGTTCTCTATGCTCGTTGAACTTTTATGGACGGAGTCGCCAGTGTCGGCGCTTTATAACAGTTTCCAGACGCTCTCCAGTAGTTAATTTTTAAGTCTCGCAATTCTAAAATCGTAATCGCTAGCAAATCACTTTGGTATACGATGAATCCTACCTCAAATACTATTCAAAAAGTCTGCTTCTTATATATATTTGTATTATTTTAGCAGTTGCAGTAACAGGACTCCTGAAATACAGGGTTGCTGCACCCACAGCACCGCACCGCAGCGCACCCCCACTTCCCACGCCTTTGGCTTGTTGTCAAATTACAAAAGCCGTTCCTGATTTTAATATGATGTGTTTAACTTGGAATTACCCTGGCCCTGCAGGATCGAGAGACGCCTCTGCATCGCTGTGACCGGAAAGCACATCAGCTTAAATAAACTGGGTATTTGCTTGTGAGTGTGCTGCTGTGGAAGATCATTGTGTAATGTAACAAATAGATTCGTCCTGCTCACAGAAGCAGAGTGTGAAATTGCAATTAGGTTAGCTGTCATGTTTTAGCTCTACCACTCTTTTTTGCCGCCTGGAGTCCTGGGACTTTATTAGCCTCGGCAAAGCCAGTAACTGTGATTTCTGTAATGCTGCGTGTCTCTGGCTTTCTAGTACAAAATGGTGTGAAGTACATCCAGGCTGTACAAATACTAAGTTACACAGAAATTTGCTTTTATGCTGAAACCACACTGAAAAAACTATGCAATGATATTCGAGGTCAGCAGTACGTACATAAATATGACACGTTTAATTAGCTAATTAATTATTCACTCAATCAATTAATCGTACTATCGCTTTAAACTTGATCATTTTTTAATAGATTTATGAACGTGAATGGATCATCAAGTCATGATATGGATTGCAAGTAAGCTGTAGACGTAGAAGTCGAATGTTTATCCGTTTAACCGGATCTTCCGTACGTATTTTATATCCCTGTTTTTTTTCCCCTGGAATCAAAGGAAAGTGCTTGTGTTTAAAAGTGGTGGTCTAGACATTTGAAAAGTCCTGTCTCTAACATTTCTCCTCAGGAACAATCTGGTGAAGGCACGAAAGACATGCAGGTGATTCGTGTAAACTGTAAGCTCGGAAATCCACGCAAGCAAGCGCGTAACCCGACTCTGAATACACAAAACGTTCCCCATGTACATATGAGGAGAAAACTGAAACTGCACATTATAACTACACTCTTTGGACACACAGTAAAAAGGTTTGACCAGAGCAGAGACATGTCTCAGTTACACACAGTTCTAACCTCGAACGTAAGTCTGTTTTCTAGTACGATACTGACACACGCACGAATCAAAGTCTGAAAATCACATTATTTTGACATATTATGGGCTGTAAATAGACACTAGAAGGCATTAAGCACTATTTGAGGGTGATATTAAATACCAAAAATGGCATTTTGTGCACAAAGGAAAACTCACGGGACACAAAACGTCACTTGAGGATTATTATAGTGGGACATACTGCATAATGTACTATGATTTATGTAGCTATGGCAGTTTACTAAGGCATCATGCGGTCACTACGGACAAGTGACAAATTAAAGGAAAACCCATCATAAGGTGTGGTAGTAAGGTGTTAGGCAACAACAAGGCCCCAGAACAGCTTTATTGCCTCCTTGGTATCGATTGTACAAGTCTGTGAAGCTGTAGTGTAGTGATGAACACTGCTCTTTCGAAAACTATTCCCTCTGATGGGGTTTCGATGATGGAGGTTGGAGCGAGCGGTCTGACACATCTGTTAAAATCTCCCGTAGGGGTTCAGATGGACGGCATGCGATTTACATCATCCTCATCCTCATCAGACCATTCAGTGAGTCTTCATGCCCCGTGGATGGGATGAGGATAGATTGGATAAACCAGAGATTTGAGTTTTTTTCCCATTTAATTTTATCACTTGTCTGTACAGTTGCTATAATCATGACGTGATTGGGAATAATTCGGATGTAATAGATGTAAGATACTACAGCCATCATGTTTCTCTGCTGTTAAAGAAACACAAAAAGTAGAGATCTGCTGCTCTCTACTGGTGTAACATTACTGAGTACCACTTAACACTACAACACTACTGTTTCATACGTAACAAAAATCATGTCACATTATATCTTAAGCTCTCTATAGCTTTCTATATATAGAAAAGATACTTATTCTATAAAGTGCTTACATGTCATGTTGAATATGAAGTGATTTTGGCAATTCATAATAATAGATTTTGCATTTAAAACACATTTTCTTGCTAGCACAATGGCCAGATAGCTAGTCCACTAAGCTATATGTTTACACTGATATACCTTCATCTTGTGTCTTTAGATGTCAATACAGTGTACCGTTAAAATTATTAAAGATATTTGGAAAGTGTACGATTATAGCTCTGATTCCTCCAGATTTTTAGTGATTACATAAAAAAAACCATTGTTAAGAGCAAGAGGTTGCATATCATTTGTTAAAACTGTGCTGTGTATCATCATCCCCCGGTTAGATTGCTCTTTTTTTTTTTTTCTGTCACACCAGACTCGGTAGCTTAGCTGCAAGGAGAAAAAAGTGTGAAAATTCGGGAGCTGTTTTTTAAAACTGTGACATTCAGCACACACGAGCGCACAAGACAAACACACTGGGCCTCATTTATCTTGTATTCGCAGATCTTTCACAGAAGGCTTTACTGTACATGAGAAATGTATAAATGTTAATGAGGTACTGTGATTTGATACACAGGTCACGCTGACAAGTTTAAATCACTTCAGTTTCATGTACATTTTGTCCAACTCGTCCACATTAATAACCTGAAAGAAAGGCCTCCAAAACAGGATCCATAAATTCAGAAATCCATTATATCTGGACAAAATAACGGCGCCCTATAAAAGGAGGACGTCTTTGTGTGTGTCTATGGTGCTTTAGTCATTTAGTCATCATTTTGTTGTTTTCAGGTCTTTCTGATCTTTGCCTTTTATGGAGATTTGTGGGTGGGGCTAAATGCAAATCAGCTGTGACGTGATTGGCATTTATCACCAAAAAGAATAAATCTTCTAGACCAATTTGATTACGGTTACCCAGCGTAAAGCCTTGCTAATATCACTTGCTAGTCAAAAAAGCCTCACCAGGAGTCACTATTGGCTCTCGCTAAAAGTTGCTAGATTGCGTGATGATGTCACACAATACGCAACCGTGTCTAATTTGCATCACGTAGCTGAACCGCTGTCAGATTTTACGCTCATTTAAATTTATGAGTGTTCACATGATCACGGTACAGCACCGAGCGTAAAATACTGAAATGTGTACTACAAACTGAATAATATGTAGTTATGCAGAAAAGCAGCCTAAAATAATTAGTACAGTATTTATAAGTTTTCCTGCACGCTCACTTTTCTCAATTCACAGAGTGTTCATAAGTTTTATAATAGCCATAAATGGCGATAGGCCTAGTATAGGCTTTGTGTCTGCTTGCCCTGTAATGATGTTGACTAAGCTGCGTAGTATCTGTTATGTTGTGAAAAGTCACCAAATTTGTCGCTAGTTGATGAATAAGAATGTTAGTCGCTGGGGAAGGTCAAAAAGATGCGAAATTTAGCCTCTGAGTCACTAAATGGGCAACACTGGCTGTCACAAGCAAGTGTGAAGTCTCTTGTGTTGCTTGTAGTTTGTCACTTGTGGGTGTGGAAAAGAGTTGTAGCTACAGTATGTATAGCTTCTCCAGCTAACAAGTTAAACATAAATGAAATAATCAAATCGTCAGTGTGAAAACTCCTCGTCTGAATTTCGTTACATGCTTAAGCTTCGTCCTAGCTTTGTACACTCAGAGTCTCACAGTTAATGCACAGTTGTGCACAGTGTACAGTCAAGGAGAGGTTGTATATGACAGGAAATGATGTAACCGCGGTTAGGAGTTTAATTGTATACAGGAACTGAAGAAAGGTGGGACCACACGTAGCGTAGGATTGGTCTGAGGAATCATTCCAGCCACTCGTTCGGATTTGTTGCTTTACTGCGTTATACCTACATGAAATGAAATCACAGCTCTGTGTTGTAGAAGTGCACAGGACATGAATGATCGCCTAGCACTTAGTTAACTCAAGCCAACTCGACTCATCTAGCAGTGACACCGTTGTCTTTGGAGCAAGATTTCCCAATTTGAATCCCAAATTAAAAACCAAAAACACATCCTGATGATCCATCCTGAAGGAGATCGCAAATTTTAAAGAACTGGGAAACTAAATATTGGCTTCCGTACCCGTAATACGACAAATCCGACCTCCTGTGCTATGATTGATTTGTAATGTTTATCATCGTACTTGCCAGCCTTATAGGACTCATGACTGCTGTGCTTTAGCTTTGCACATTCTCAATGACTGTGCGACATTTGTGTGTAATGCATGATGGGTAATGCAGTGCAGAAAAGCGAGGGTCACATGATCACACACAGCAACGTGAATTCTGCCGATACTCCGAGGCTGAGAGATGCCGTCCTGCACTTACGTACCTGCATAACATCCTAAAAAGCTGGAGAACGTCATTAGATTGTACGATTCAAGTACACGTCCCGGTATTTGAGCACATGAGCATTACATTAGTTGTGTGTACTGATGTGGTTGAAGTAGGAGCAGGTTGTGTGTTTTAATATACAGAAGCAGAAATGAAGACTTTGTGACTATTACGATGGCAAAGACAATCCTTCTCGGCATACTCGTTCACAGAAGTGCAGCACTATATGTTTGATTCTGGTTTAAATTTGCTGGGAGCTTACACATTCGAGCCACTAGATGATGCTAGAAGCCAGCGCCATGTAGACCAGCTTGCCGTTTTTGTCTGAATGCCTGAATCAATGGGGAGCTTCACTCCTTTCATCCTGAAAGTAATGGCACCACACCTCTCAGGGGACTCGTAGCATGTGAATATGGCACAAATGTTCTGAAAACTAATAAAGATCTTATGACACTTCTGAGAGGAAATTAAATTGCAGTAGATAAATGCAATGATGTCTTTCATCTTACTATGAAGCATTATTTGTAGAGGCACAATTTTCAGATTGAAATATAAAATCCATCACCATATACAGGTCTGCAAACATAATAATGAAAGCCATTTACAGCGAACATATTATTTATTTACGTGTAAATACTTTCCAAGGCCAAACTAAAAATCCCGCCAGATTAAACGCTCATTTTTCTCGCGCTCATGTGCGTATGTCGATAAATCAGACATAAATTACGAAGCACGTCGCAGAAGATTTTCATTTAACCCCATCCAACAATCACAGAGGTGAAAACACTAAACCTTCCAGTAAAGCAGCTCGGCCACTGCAGCGCTTCAGCTCCCATAGACGCGCAATAACCAGTCCTCCTTTTATAGGGCGCAATTTCTTTTATCCAAATTGAAGGGCTAGTCTAACTTGTTTTAATTTACGAATTCGTTTTAGATCGCTTTTTTTCGAGGCAGTAATATGTCTCGCAAAACGTTTACTGAATTGTCATGTAACAGATAAAAACAGGAAGTGATATAAACTTGCCTAGTCTGTATAAGTCACATTTTTCCAAACTAACTGGATATTCCTGAACATCACAGTTCTTGTGTCAATGCATTAATCACCTATCTAGTTTGATAAACGAGTTTCAGAACATTGAGTTATTCTCGACACTCCATCAAGACCACCTTCGAAGGTCTCAGAGACGCAGTAGATCCTAGTAACACCTGTACCTTGTAGCTACTTTATACTTCTAGCTGTCTGTACTTAGCGCTGTCCATTTACAATCAGATCACCCAGGATGCATGTTAATACCCAAGTGAGGAATCACACTTTTCTCGTTCTAAGCAGCGTTCCCATGTTGCCTGTGCCTTCTGGTTCTACTTCCTGGTTTACACCTTTACCCATTTTTCTCATTTTTTAACATGGATGTACCTTGTTGGTTTCTGCCTGCCTGTTCACCACCCTACACTCCGGACTCTGAATATGATATGAGGATTGAGGATGAGTCTTATTACACCCTCTACATTTGATTTGATTTACCTCATGGTTTAATATAAACATACACTACTTTTAGTTTCGTTTCAGTCGGTTTGATTCTTTTTCCTTTATGAAAGTTAGACATATTTCCATACATGGTTTTGTGTCCTTGGGCACCTGAAAGACAAGGAAACTCATCCACTCCTCACAGATCCACGGCCGATGGAGTTTTTAAACCCTCATCTCCTCAGTCCTGTAGCTCTATTTTATTTATTACATTGAAAAGTGTAAACGTAACCGGTGCTATCTTTACTCTCTTGGCCGTATCGATACACGCTGTTGTGAGAGGACGACCTTGACGTGTCCTTT
Source organism: Parauchenoglanis ngamensis (assembly GCA_030014255.1). Taxonomy (NCBI): domain Eukaryota; kingdom Metazoa; phylum Chordata; class Actinopteri; order Siluriformes; family Auchenoglanididae; genus Parauchenoglanis; species Parauchenoglanis ngamensis. The sequence goes on from JAQMYM010000001.1 coordinate 2,064,877, forward strand.
AGCCTGCGCCTCGCTGTTGGTTTGGCATGCCGTGGTATTTCGCTCCACAGTAGTGTTGTTCCACTGCCTCCGGCTGTGTGTTAATTGAATTCCAGCCTCATAATGAGCCGTTACCCAGCGTCCTCCAGTCCTCCGCTCACCACAAAGGGGTTTTGGGGTATAAATAGAAAGGTACATCTGATTGTTTTTATACGTGTGTGTGTCCGCTGTTTAGAAATATATTATCTGATCAAACAAATCAATCTGTTGAGTCATCGTATTTCTGCGAAATCTGTGAAATCATCGTATTTCACTTAAACACAGACAAACGTCATGTTTGTACAAGATTTGCTTCATTCCTTCAATGTATTCCCATAAACTTCATTCAAATGCCAAAGGCTCCTGAGATGCAGCATTTGTTGTCTCTTCATGACTGCACGGCTCATTTTTCTTTTCCTTTTCTCTTAAAATAAGAGCTTATGTTATTATTTCCCAGTAGAATGAAACACTTACTAGATATTAGTACAAATGTCTAGAAATGGGCTTGATAATCCAGTAATTAATTTATATGTTATACTAATCTTATGAGACAATGTTAGAGAAATTGTTTTTGTTTTGTGTAAGATTTGAGATTAGAGGCTTTAAACTTGGCGTCTGGAAATAAATATGGATTTACACCACCGCAAATCAAAGTCATTAAGCTGCGACTCCAAACAAAATGTAATGAAAAATGAATGCAATTTAAAAAGTGCGATAGAGAAAAAGGGAATCAAAGAAAATAAAGTGTAATGAAACTGGTGACCTTAGGGACAGACATACGATATGGTATATACCTATAAGAAAAATGGAAAGTGATACAATTAACCAGCTTCTTTAAGAAATATGCTCAAAATTTATAGAAGTATCAGTGCTTGAAACCTGTAGTAATAAATATCCCAAACCGCAACAGAAAAAAAAGTGTTTTCCCCCGATTACCTGAAGCTCCGCCCACACATTATGTCAATCATCCATAAAAAAAGCTTCAGTCGATGTGTCATTACGATATAAACATCAATTTCCTTTATAAATCTTATAAACCACACTGACTAGAGTGGAAAAATATGACTGTTTCCTAATCGCATGCTCATTCCTGCTTATTAACGTGAATCCTATCACTAATTGGAAGCTGATTATAGAGAAATTTCCCAAAATGTCGACTGGTGTTGGATTTGTGTTGGCTTTTAAACTGAAAAAAAACAAAAAAACACCAGCATCATATATATTTTGACAGTAAATAAATGATTTTCCAGCAAAAGGTCCTGTGAACGTCTTTTTCTTCTAAATTCGAAAATCATTCAAAGACTTTTGGTTTCATTAATTATGCAAAATGATTTGCATAAGTAAATGTACATTTATAAATAACGTTCTGATGCAGAAAATACTTGGGTATAAACAATCAACTGGCGAAAACTGACTGTGATATCTATTGTCTTATTAACCTGTAGTGTAGCGAAAATAACAAAATTGTGAATATGTATATGAGAATTATATACGCTAATAAAATAAAGTGCGTACTTCAGTGCTTTACACCGTTTCTCAAGCCTGTACAAGATGGCCGCCGCACGTCTCCTTTGGCCATTTTAGAGCGACTCTTGTGCACAAATCCGAAATTATGTACGATTCTAGACTGTTTTTAAGTGTTAACGCTGACCGTTTTTTAAATTCTGGTTCGTATCTGAATCGTGTAGGCTTCAAAGGTCTGACGTGCATTTTTCAGTCCTGTATAGTTTCAACGTTTGAATTTTCGATTTTGAGAAGCAGCTCATGACAACGTTCAGACAGAGCTCGTCAGCGTGTTGAAGATAACTGTGCTTGGAATCACTAAATGTTTTACAGTTCTACCTGAAAACCTGATGGACACGAACGTTTGACGTGGCTGTCGCTTTAATGTTGTACACTAGGTACGCAGGAGAGTTTTGTGTGTGTCTGAGAGAATAAAACAGTTGGTAGTTAAAACAATTCTGGCTTTTAGATGCTAATATAGCCTCACCGATGTCACAGAGTCATGGGACTTCCAGTTCTGACGCCCGTGGAGTATCGAAGCCATGAATCATCAGTTAGGAACTGCACATGAAGTGTTGAATAGAATCCCTCTTTAAATAGCACGTGCTATTTAACGGCGCGAACATGTGCGAGTGTGTGTTGGGGGAATTTCTTGGAAAGGGATTGCTCCGGATTACACCACCTGCCGTCATCAGACCCGGGTGGTGAGCGACGCGGGTGAAAAAAGGTCTCGGAAAGGTCTTGTTCAGTCATGTAGAAAAGACAAAGCCATGAGGCAAAAAGCTGTATGTGAGGAGCTGGCTCCGTTCCACCAGATTGAGAGAAATCGTGAGCGGAATAGAAAACGGAGTGACCGAACTCCGACATGTGTCAGATTGTTCCTCGTTCAGACCGACCTCGTTAGTCATTCCGCTAAAGTTTGTATACTAATGGGAACATACCGGGTCATTAGCATCATTCTGACTGTTGTGTGTGTGTGTGACTTCATATGTAAAAATAGCTTAACCTTTTTATAGGTGTCATTTTTTCATTTTACACACTGAGAAATATTTATTCTTGCTTTCAAATGTTCCTCCCAGCTCCAGGGTCCCTTCGCATAAAATCGACTTCCAAAAGAACAACTGTTTTTGGTAGCATAAACGTGTAACGTATAAAAAAAGAGACAGAGAGCGAGAGAGCTTTGCATGACCGGTTCCACATGCCTCGCTAAAACACAAACTAGCCTTCATTTGGGTGGTGCCACAATGTGCGGCGCTAAGACAAATGAGCTTCCTAACAGAATATAATTACATAAGAACTGCTGCTATCCTCAGGGGGAAAGAGAAAGAGCTGCAGAAAAATGAGAAGGGAGGATTTGTGTTACTCCAGTTTAATTTTCAATTAGGATGTGCGGTGTGATGCGCTTGTCCGTGTAGCCTTTAATTCTGGGCAATAGCTTCAGCGCTACTCTGTAGGGAAGGAAGAAGGCCATTAAAGACATTAAGCTCCGTTAGTGTGAATGGAATAAAGTGGAGAAAGAGTGGAGATTCGTGATTTTATTCAGTGCTCTGTTCCAGGAAAACGGGTTCGAGTGAACGTTTTGCCGGAACGTTCTTCGAACATCCAGAAAATTGCATAGATGCAACATAACTGATGGAGAACTAGGCGGGTTAATCAGCATCCACGGATGGCAGATGATGTTTTTTGGACTCGCATCTTGAGATGTATTCATCTTACAGAGAAAAAAAAGAATATTTTTTGAACAAAACTGCATGCTGAGGTCGCAAACATAATGTGCTTCATCTAAAACATTCTTAGTAGAGTGTAATTGCCCTGTATTAGTTTGTTTATCTTAGTCTGTATTAACGCACTTAGCTAGCTAGCTAGCTAGTTATGCTACATTAGTTGTCAATTTTTGGCGTAGCTTCCTGGAACCCCAAAATAAGACACTGTGCAGCACGCTGGAGCTCTTACATGCCTATTACGCTAGCTAATGAGTGTAGTATTTATCCATCCATGCTTAATAGTAATAGAGCTCACTGAAAAGTTTTACCGCTGAAGCTAATCCTAAAAATGTATGTGAGGGGGAAAAAACTTCTTTATAGATTGATGACTTCTCTATAAAAGCAGCATTTCTTCTAGGAAATTACATGAACTTACATGGGCTGAGGCTGTTCCCGGAAAAGTTTGTAAAGTGCATCTGCGGAGCGGAGAAAACTAGAGAAGTTCTCGCACTGTTACACAAGGAGCCGCGGTTAGAGACGCGGTGACGGGGAACACGGAGCGTCGGGGTTAACGCGCGCTCCCGCTACTGCTCTGCTTTTACATGTTCAGCCAGACTCAAGTTCAGCAAAAGGGCTTTTGGATCTGCTTGGAAATCACTGTGGAATTAGGATGGACTGGTGCCAGGCTTCATGCTCCTGGAGTCGGATCTGGAGCTGAAGCAGAACTGGCTGATTTTAATCCAACTGAGTTTAATCCAACACATTGCAGGCCCATTAGTTAAATGTGTTCAAGACTTTCTGTAGTGTTGTAAATGTTACACTGGTCCAGTGTGAAGACTTAACATTTCCATTAAGGTTGTGTTAAAGGTGTCAGGCTTTGGGGTTGTGTAACGTAACACTATCAAGTGATCTACAATGGAGTTTTAGGTCCAAAAAAAAAAGTGAAGAGACAATAACTTCACCAAATCTGCAATGTCACGTATTTAAACACACGAATGTCGCTCTTTTCACTTTTTGATGTTCGACTCTCATTTCAAAGACTCGTTTTTCTCAAAATGTTTCACGACTTTCTTTCTTAAGCCTTTTTTTGTAAAATATCGCAACTTTTTTCCAGAAATATCGTGACGTTTTTTTCTGGAAATAATTTGACATTTTTTTCTCATGACATTCTCATTTATTTTCTCTAAATATTATGACTTAATTCTCAAAATTTTCTCTATGACTTTCTTCTGGAAATATTGTGTCCTTTTTTTTTCTCTCGTAATCTTATGAATTTCTTCAGGAAATATTGGGATTTCTTTTCTTATAATATTACAACGTTCTTCTCAAAGTATTGTGACGTTTTTTCTTGAAATGTTCCCGACTTTCTTCCGAATACATTGTCACGTTTCTTCTATAAATATTAAGACTTTTTTTCAGAACATAATTGTGACATTTTTTGTACTGGAGATATTTTTTTATTTTTCATACACTAGCCCTAAAATACTTTTCAAACAACATTATTTTCCATTTAACAAACGCCAAACATTTTCGAGATTCCGTTCTTATGTAGCTAGCTAGTGATGCTTATATTCGAGTTCCTTAGAAAGAAAAAAAAGATTTGCAGACAGATCGGTTCTGAGGCATTAAAGCATTTACTTGAAGCCCGTGCAGTTGAATAGGGTGAAGTTTTAAAACATTATATTTAAACAGTTGAATTCTGATGTTCTAGCAAGTAATTCTCTGTGTAACTTGTGAAAGCCCAAATCCAAATCTAGTCTTTTAATGTCGTTAGAACTAAAATGTTTATTTTACTGTAATGACAGAGTTTTTGTAAAATTAACTCGTTATTGTTTAATCAGGTCAGGAAAATACTGTATACTGCATATGGGCACTCAAGGTGCTGCTTTTATGAGTAACCTGAGTGCAGTTTTGGTGATAAAGCCACTTGTGCTCATTTAGGCCTTGTAAACGGGGTCATAGAAACACTCTTCACATAGCTCATAGTCTCACCATTGCTGGCTCCTCTCCCATACACACACACACACACACACACGCATGCACACACATATCTCCAGAGCAAATTCATTTGCTGATGCTACTATCGTTGATTATGTCATAATTATGACTTTTTTTGATGGTAGTGTTATGCAAAAATTGCTATCGATGTACACATACAGGGCGTTTCGGGGCCAGGAGACAAGGTTACTTGCGGTTACACATCAATATGTAGAGCAAAATATATGAATCCTGCAATCCAGCTTGTAATGTGAAAATAGCTTTCTGGATCGGTACGGTTTCTGGATGCACCAGATGCCTATATAATGCTTGTGCCTAAGAAGGATGATAAATGATCAGAGAATTTTAGTGAAAGCTTAATTAAATTTCAGCTCAGGGTTACGTGGTGTAATAAAAGAACAAAAAAAGCACCAATGTTCAAATAACAGAGGCTGAAAACAAGCCTGCTGGAGGAGCAAACCCATCAGAGAGCAGAATGAGGTGGAGTCCATGCAGGTCCAAGCTGGTTTGCGCGAGTTTGTGCTGCTCTGGTGGCTGCTTTAATTCTCGAGCAAAGCTGTTCTGATAAAAGCCAGTCTTGCCGTTTGCTTGTTTTATGCGGCTCCTGATGGTGCAGCAGGGAAACGGAGACGTGTCAGTGCTTTGTGCTTTAGGATGAGCGAGAGAGAAACAGTAGGAGGATGAGACAGAGCGCCGAAACCTACACATCCTCCTTTTCCTTGTGAATGAATGCTGCTTGATTTGTCCAGGGTCCACTATGCTACAGCTGCAGAAAACAAACAAACAAACAAAAAAAAAATCACAGTGTGCGTCACAGGGTCATGTGACCAAGCAGTCGTTATGGAGTGTGCAGCGCTGAGAAACGATCGCCATGCCTTCACAGAGTAAATCGGAAAAGGTCTTTAATATGACGCTTGTTCTTCCGATTATTTGTGCTGGGATTTTTCCCATTTTGGGAAACACAACCAAAATGGATCAAGTTGTGGCAACATTGTTAATACCGGAAATGAAATTAAAGCCATTATCTGATGTACACAGACAGCAGAGAGAGAATAACAAGAGAGGAAAAAGAATAACATTATGCACCATTTTCAACTCCCAAATAAATATTTATCATTAAATCATTTTTTATGTGACTTATCTTATTAGTAAAATGCAGGCTACAGAGTATAGCTGCAAGCAGCGATTGATGGGCCCAAGAATCGCAAGCACAGAAATGTCTGCTTCATTCAATTACGTCTAACTGCGTACTCAAAGTACATACATGACATGCCAAACACATGACGCCTACCTCGTAGAGCTGGTATCTTGCACGATATGCCAGCCTCATTGGGCCTCAGGTTAGACTTAGGGTTCGGGTTAGGGGTTAGGCTTTGGGTTAGGAACTTCCGGCTGTTAACACACATTGTCTCAGGCGGTGTGTCGTGTACTGAAGTGGGTGCGTCATGTTGTAAAGTTGGCGCGTCTTGACAGCTGCGAGACTGCAGATTGACTCTTCTCATTTCATTAGCCAGTATAGGCAAGTGATTCCGTTCCCTCACTGAGCACGCGTGAGCATCCGGCAACATTGCATGATGTGCAGTGGAATAATGCAACACTTCCTGTTTAACGTATCACCTCAGCATGGCAACACTGTTTAAGATATCAAAACGTCCTGTGCATATTGGATATTTGGAATTCATATTGACCAAATTTTGTACAAATTGGATGAACAAAATCCAAAATGACTGCCTTTGTGTTGGGTGGAGATAATAAATGTGGATAAGAAATTTGCTTGTCGTTAGAAGCCCTATATTTCTACCAAATTTGGTGTGTGTAGATAAAACTGCATGACCAAATTAAAATGAATTGTTAAAGGGGGCACCATTGACAAGCACTTCTCATATGTATTGATGATATGTCAATTTTTTGGGAGATTGACACGCATGACAGTTACCTAAAAATGCATATAGTGTATGTCTAATGAAAAAGTGTACTACTACTGTTACTGTTACCCTGACTACTACTAATAATAATAGTAATAATTCTAACAGATACAATAGACCCATTTACACTATTGATGCTTGGGCCCTAAATACACGCCTAAAATACAAAATGTGATAGATTACATATGTAGATTTTGTTTATTCTTGTAAATGAAATATAATAGTGTTCATGACTATCCATCTGCTACTCGGTTGTAAAAGCACTTAAAGTAATGGCTTAACATAATCGGATTCCTGTTTGCCTCAAGTAGACCCTGAGCTTTCCCGTTATAAGATTATTAAGTGCAATGATCAAATTATTCCCAAAATCTGATTTGTGCAGTTTACTTTGTGCATTTAAATCCACTTCTTAGCTTTACTGGAAAACAGATGTGACAATTCTTAGCATCAAATTCTGTTTAATTTAGAGCAATGTCCTTTGCTGACTGAGATACCTCAGGTGTCTGCAATCGGTCCTGTTGTGTTTGAGCTGTTTTGTGACTATGACTGTATCACAGGTTGATTAATTCATATCAAGCTCAGTTTAATCACTCTAATTTTGTTAGAAGACAGGTTAGAAGGCATACCAATGATCCCAGGGTGCCGTGTGTGTGTGAAGAAAGCAAAGATAGCCTTGTGTATCACAAGGTCACAAGGTGACCAAGCAGCCATAATACAGCATGCGGTTCTGAGAAACGATGTTGTGGTCTGTGTTGTGTCGAGAAATCAATGAAACAGATCTCTAAACCTGTTTGAAATCACCTGATTGAAGAATATAATCATTACAGCTCAAATAAATAAATAAAAAAACCCAATGTATTTGTTGAGCAGTTCTAAGGATCAGGCTTTGTCTATTTGATTTACATGACTTGCATTGCTAAACGAGATCCTCAGGTGTGTAGCATTGATCCAGTAATGGTTTTGCTTCATCACAAGTCAATTTATTCAAATTAAGCTCATTTTAGTTGCTATAACGATGATGATGATGATGGGAGAAAATCTATTTGGGCTGTTAATGAAGCCTAAGGGCTCTGTGCGCAGAAAGCAAAGTTATATAACGGCACACTCGAAAAGCCATGATGTAGTATGCAGCTCTGAGAAATGATACTGTGCTCCTTGTGAGTTGCAGAAAACAATGGAATAGGGCTCTGAACATGTTTGCATGATGGTTTCCATCTTCCATAATATAAGCAGTGGATGTCAAATAGGGAGAAAAAAGCGACGTTCTTAGGATCAGTGCTTATTTAAGAGCAGTCGTTTTTTTCATTACCTCAGGTGTCTGACCCTGGTTCTTAAGTAATTCAGCTGCTCTGTGTGTACGCCTGTATCACAGGTCAGTTTATTCAAATTAAGCTCGGGTTACTCGCTATAACGATGCAAGAACAGCATAAACATAGTAGTCTTGCTAATGAAACCCAGGGGTTCTATGTGCAGCAAGCAAAGATGGCCTTACATAACTGTGCGCATCACAGGGTCGGCATTTGGCTCGAGGCTTGCTCAGGTCTGCGTCAGAAAGAATGGGATGTATCTCCAGATGCAAAGCACAGCTCCGGGAAGACTTGGGCACCTAAAGGCTACGTGGGAGAAATGGATGAGTAACGGCTGTAGAGATGATTGGTGACATAAACCTTTTGCACTGAGCTGTAGTATAATGCCATGTAATGATGTCATTATTCCCGCGGCAATTTTTCTTCTAGGCATTACGCTTAGGCTCATACGTCCTTTCTGACCACATGGTTGAAAATGTATAATGCCTGTGGAGCTCCAGATGATGTAGCATATGATGTGTGTTGGCTGGAAGGTAATATATTGGATTTTGTTACATTTTCGAAAAGCCCCCGAAGCCCTGAGATGCGGTGCTGTTGAAGTCAGTAGGTGTATTCACAAATAAGAAAATGCTCTTATTGTGAGAGGAAAGACACAAGCGAGTAAAATCAATGTGCTCTTTATTATATTAAGTCCAAGAATCGTGGTCATGAGATGCAGCAGGGATCAAGGCACAGGCAGACAGGGTTATCACAGGCATATCCGAATCTAATAAACAGGTCAAATAAACAATCCCAAGAAACCATTGCTAGATAATGGACAAAATGTTCAATGAGACTTTGCAATGATGTACAGATAAAGCAGACAAACCAACAGGTGAACACAACGTGCTAACCAATCAATGACAGGATAGGGGTGGGGACAGCTGCACATAACGAAACGCAAACAAAAACAAATGACGTGAACTCACAATATGGGAGCACGCTGCAAAAAAAAAAATATGACAGCAAATGAAAATATCAAAACCCGAAGGCCACAAGACGCTTCTAAATCTCTAAAACTGGGGTAATACTTTTGTTCTGGCAACTTTTCAACTGTTTTTCTACTTTTTAAATGCTTGCTTGATAGATTCAGGTCAGTAAATTGAACAGTACTCACAATTGTATTGAGTGTTGCCACACTTATTTGTACTGAATAAGACAAAGGTTTGGGACACGACCTATGGTGTTGTCCACTTGTTTAATATAAAAGAAAACTTCAAAATCAAGATCAACACAGATTTCCAAAGGGAGCAAAATACAGCCAGTTCCCATAAATGGCTGACACTACTGTTACTCTCGGTGGGAAGTTTCAAGCTTTCTAATATCTCTGAAGTGAAGCTAATGAGGCTGGGATTATGGGATGCACCATCAAAGCTTCACGCCTGTAAATATTCTGACTGCAGCTGGATTACAATTCTGTCCGATTCCTCCATATCACACCAAGGCACAAGACTCATTACCATAACCGAAAGTGATAAAAGGGCTACAGTGATCTGAAGACAGCTAAATCTACTCCTAACACATTCTGTAAAGAGCTCGTGTACAGAGCGTGATAAAGATCAGAGACGAAGGAAAGGAAAACTATGAGTGACGGAGACCGTACCAGTTGAGGACAACAGTGAAAGCTATTTGACAACCTCATCATGACATCACCTTTACTGTAGCCAATCACATGATAAGTCTCAGATCTTGCTAATCAGGGATTAGAAAACACTACCGGGCATTATGATTCACCTGTGTGATCTGACTCTTTAAAAACAACTACAGCTACATCCCAAACCTTATACTATGGTAATAATAGTAACCCATAGCCTTGCAGTGGTGTGCTAGTTCACATACTAATTAGTACAACTTTTGGGTGTTTTTTTAGGACATTTTGTTGACATGACATAAGTCTAGGGGAGCTCTTAGATATCTGAATAAATACAGAGGTATATGTGTGAGCAGTAACCTTGGTATTTAGTACCATTTTAAATACCAGAAGTTTGACCTTCCTTATCAAACACAGTGCCACAAGATTGGATTTCTTCCAAATCACTATATGAACGATCACATGTACACCCTATAAACCCCCTAATCAATCAACAGTTAAACAAAAGCAAAGGCTTGTTCTGTTTATAAAAAAATCATTTGATACAATTTGGCGTTATGGACTATATTTCAAATTGCTTCATATTTGGCATATTGGATAAAGTGTGTGAAAACGATGTATTCAAGAAACAAATGAGTGGTAAACATACAAAGTTGTTCCCTCAGGAAAGTGTGTTGCTAGGATGCATCCTGAGTCTAACACTGGTTATTGTTTACAGAAATTAGCTAGGGGTGTAGTAGGAAAAGTCTGCGTCCAATTGGAGTTACTCTACAGGACAGGGACATGAAATGCCTACTCTGTGCAGATGAGCTGGTGCAGATGGCTGCAGCAGCAGGCGGACCTTTTGGACCTGAGTACACCTCAAAATAACAACGTCATTGTCATTGAGATGAAGCGCTGATGTCAGGAACGGAGATGCCAGTAGAACCTACCATCATGTGCCCAAGTTTGTGCAAATTATTTCATAGCGTATCCAGTCTGTAAGCGAAGTACACTCATTCACCAGATCTACACTAGATCAGAGAAACATCTGACAGAAGCCTTGCATGGAGAATTTTGCAAAACACCGAGAGAAACCCTCGAACCAATGCATGTAGGGCAGAATGACGCCAACAACAGACATTCCCAAGTCATTTTACTGGTAAATATTTATTTATTTGTGTTGCAAATGGCACACAGTGTCCTTCTTCAAGATGACTCTAGTTTGATAAAAAGACAAAGACGGAGCTTTTTTTAAATCCCCGTTGTTGCTTGGGCACATGTGAACATGTTTGTGTCCAATACACGAGCACAATTATGTGTTCTGGCAGCTTGTCAATCAAGAATACGTGCCTGTTTTGTGAATTTTTTGGATAATGCATTGTACTTTTGTCTAGACTCAGACATGCTCGGAATAAGAGATAAAGTTTCGGATCAGGGTTTTGTTAGAGTTTTAAATTATTTAATTGGTGGGACTCTGAGTACAACACATTTCTGAACCATGTAAAGCTAATTCTGTCTTTTATGCAGTGATACTAATGTAGTGACTTTTAGACCGCTTTATCAACCTTATTTCGAAAGAAGATCCTGGTGAAATTTTGAGCAGGTGTTAGTGACTGTCCTACTGTCGATATGGTTCCCCAGCTCACATCATAGCTGTTGGTATATACGAGATGAGAGAATGGCTTCACTCGACTCACCGCCAGTGTGTAAAGTCCGACTGAGCTACACTTACGGAAGCTGATATTCTGAGCGACCAATCAGTCACCACCATTGTTCCCAATGACAAATCACTGACTACCAGTGTTCCCAATCAGTAATCCCTGACCACCAACGTTCCCACTAATCACTGTTTACTATTGTTCCCAATGACTAAACACTATACACCAATGTGCCCAATGCCTAATCACTGCTTACCATTTTCTCAATGAATAATCACCGATCATCACCGCTGCCAATGACTAATCACTGATCACCAATATTCCCAAGAACTAATCAGCTAATCACCATTGTTCCCAGTGACTAATCAATAATTACCGCTGTTCCATCCTGTTCAATTCTAAATGATTTTTTTGTTACAAGAAGGAAGATTTTCTGATATGCAAATGGTCTGCAAATGATCAGTGACATGCAAATGATCATGACCATTTAGTGAATATGCAAACGAGTGATGTCATCGGGTGACTTCGAGGGACTTTTCGAGCGTGCATTAGCTGTTTCCCTCGGAATAGAGTCAGCAAAACCCCTGATACATACACTTATAAAAAAGAGCCGCAGCTTTATCTCAGCTCTTCTTTGTTTTTATTTTGATTTACACTTACTCGGTATTAACGTCTCTCTTTTTTTTTAACATCTTAAATTGCACGTCTAAACACGTGACATTAGCCTACGTGAATATGTAATCACATGTTAAATAGATAGACGTGAAAGGTTTACGTGTGAGAGATCAAGTGCACGTGCACTACATATGAAAAAACGTGGGAAGCCAGGGCTTATCACGTGAAGTGTAGAATTCACGTGTGAAGGCAGTGTGACTTTTGGGTAAGGATAATTCAGGTTGTAGTAGCCTGGGCGAATAGAAATTTCCAAAAATGAACCAATTTTTCTGTGGATTCATCTGGGCGCGTGAATCGATTCGATCGAGTACCTCAAAAGAGTCGTTCAAAGGGAACCGATTCCTCGGTGACTCACTCGTGGTTATTAGGGAAGGGAGAGGAGCTGCTGCGGTTTTAGTGCTGCGCTGAAACGCGGGATCACGCGCAGTCTTTGTACCGTGCTATGAGACCGCAGGTGCGTTTTTGGTAAGCAGTACGGGACGTCGGAAGAGAGTGCGGGATTCGTGGAGGAAATAATTGGATTTAACAAAAAAAATAAATAAAGACGAAGAAGAAGAAGCCATATTTGTGCGTAGAGACGCGCTACAGATCCGGTTTCTCCTCCATGCTGAAGTCAGCGAACTCTGGTATGGCGGCTTGCGCCCCCGGGAGCCGCTTTATCGTCGGATACACCACCTGCAGCACCAACGCCAACACCATCATCACCAACACCATCACCAGCAGCAGCAGCAGCACCGCGCCCGCTCCGCCTCCGGCTCCTGCGCACAAGGCCAAGCAGAAAGGCTTCTGTCTGGTCAGGATGATGAATCTGAACGGGAAAAAAGGGACCGTAGATCCGCGGAAACAGCAGCACCAGCACGGCACCGTGCCCTTCATCATTCACTGCCACATCGGGAAAGAAATCAAGCACATTTGCGGCAACTGCAGCCGCGCCACCGACGCGCAAGACGGTGAGTCGCTCCATGCTGCGGCGCAACCATCATTCCCATCATTCCCCCAATCATTCCCAATACAGTCCTCATCCTGCATCTTCCCAGGCACTGAAACCCACCCGCGTGCATGCTTACGTGCAGGTGTGACCAAACTGCAGGAAGAAAAAACAAAGCATCTGTTTCCATTTTTCCTTAGAAATAATAATATATGCGTTTTTATGCTCAAGCATCAGTGAAGGTTATTTTTCTTTGCCCAAATCATTCAAATGCCCTTGTGTGTGAGTCTGTGTCAGAGGTCGGTTTATTGTTGTGAGCAGTGAAGCTGCCGGAGTGTAACAAGATTTGGTTTGTAATGAATCCTGAGACTCCGAGATCTCTTCTCGGGTGAACATGAAGGGGTTTTTTTCTTCTTCTTCTTCTTTTTTAAAAAAAATTTTTTTTATTAAGCCAAGAGGATCATTTCGCATTTTATTGGAATGATGCTTTCTAGTTGTGTCAGATGTTCTGGAAGAGAATTGGAAATGTTTACAGGATTGTGGTTTGGCCTACTTCTAGCCGGGTTGCATCTGCAGTTCTGCTTGGTGAACTGTTCTGATCCTCATGATGGACGTCTCGTCTGTTCCATCCGACGTGTAACTGGGAGAATGACGGAGAACTGAGAAAGAAAAAGAAGAGCGCTATGGTCAGGGATTTTGTCTGCGATTCCATTTGGTTTTGTTTACATGTTAAGCTATAGATCATTATTTAAATCGCCTTCTTTGAAGAATGTAGCCGGAAACAACCCCAAACACGTCTCCGATAAATTATAAGAGATTTTCTCGGTCCTGAAGAAACGACATTTTGTTCCAGTGTATACAAGGTATATGGAGGAATCACAGTAAAAGCCACTTTTACAAATGATGTGGTTTTCTCCGAGAAAATGGATCCTGGTTGAAAAAATAATATGCACCGGAGTGGGAATAATTCTCACTTTGTACAGTGCGAGTTCTGATAGGACCCTTCTTATTTAGAGATGTCTGGGTGTTCAGAAATGTAGTGAAATGCGGTTTGTCATTTTCCGTCACTGATTTTAAGCAAAGAAATTGAAAAAAATCAAAGAGAGAGAAAAATCATTTTCTGTTATTTAGAAAAATGTGGGAGATTAATTGACAAGGACTCGTCCTCCTGCTTTTGCTGATTTGTCAAAGGAAACGTCTATCCTTAACGACTTGCATATTTAGCACATTTTTGTCCACCGACTCAACGAGACCATAAAAATTCTTTCTAGAAAGCTCCAGAGACGTCCATGCTAGCATTTGGAAGTGGTCAATGATTATACAAAATGCTGATACGCAAAATACAGTATTTTCAACAATATATAATAATAATAATAATAATAATAATATCAATATCTTTATTTGTATATCTTTATATACAGCTCAAAGTGCTTTACAAAGAAAAATAATACAAATAGTAATGTAAAATTGGTTAAAGTAAGGAAGTTTTAAAATGTTAAATATTTAAAACAATATATACATATATACATATTCAAATAATGTAGTTAAATACAAGTGATGCATTTTAAATAAAAATTTCAATAAGGGCTCTTTAAAATGTCAAATGATGCAAGAAATATTAAACTAGAGCTCTATGCTCAGTGTTTTTATAAAAAAAAAAAAAATTTGTGAGCATGTATAAATGAAACAATTTTGGAACAGAAGGTAATCCTGTGTTTAATGATCTTGGACATCATTGCAGAGCTTATACAGTTAAATCGAAGATGTTCGTCCATTTACAGCTTTCTGAACAAATAAAAAGCTTATAAAAATGAATTCTGCGTTGAACAGGAAGCAGTGAAGTGCTGCCAGGACCGGAGTAGTTGGTGTTTGCGTAAGAAACCTTTCTCCTACAAATTAGGGATGTAACTCTACATGATTGTGTTCTTCTGAATGAATAGGTCATGTGTTTTAAACGGCCGCGAACGCAGATATGAGTAGGAGGTACAGTTTTCTTTCTGGGATCCCATGGAATGCAACAGAACAGCAGCGCAAGCCGGAGGTTTTTACTGTAATGCGAGGGCGAGTGGTCAGAGATGAAGCTTGTGCTTCGCTGCACAGTGCGTTTACAAAGTCACTACCTGCTCATGCTTTAAATCAGGATACTAGCTTGTTGAGTAGAGCCAACTAAATTTGTGGGATGGCACAAACAGAAACTAACTGTATGACAAAACAATCATTCTTGTGCACATCTGGAGCTGAGAGATGTAGCTGAGGTCGAGGAAGTGTCCGAGCCAGACGTCATTTCTGTATCGGGGTTTCTGTTATTTCCTTTTCCAGTATTCTGTAGCGTTTCCGAGGACATCGTGGTTAAGGCAAGAGATTCTGGTGTTATGACATGCATCATGATACAGGGGTTATGATTTAATATATTGCAACACTGTAAGCAAGGTGATTTTTTTTTTTTTTTAAATCTATTTTTAGGAAAACTGTCAAATTTAATTTTAGGAAAACAGATGACGATACTGTCATCTGGCGGTCGGGGGTTTAAACGCAGCACGAACCACTGTCTGCTGTGAAGCTTTGCTTGTAAACTGTTCATTAAAAAATCAATACAGCATTATTGAGAATTAATACAGTATTGCACAACTTATTATTTTTCTTGCACTAATAATAGTAGTAGGTTACATATTACCTAGGGTTCGGGGTATACATAAAACCCATCGGGGTGAGGCCACGCCCACTTTGGGTTCAAATCTGAATATTTGAACAGTAAATAGGTACACGTTGTGTCATTGTGTTACACAACTAAATGTGTCTAAACTACCACACTTCAGATTTAATGTGTCCCTTGCTTTCCAGTTTTGCTCAAAGGTTTCACCCAAATAAGAAGAACTTTAATACCATGGTGCGAATCAACGGAGTGTTTCCACTACTGTGATAATCATCATGAGCAGTGTGTAGCTTTTTTTTAAAATGATTTTATTTCCTATTTTCCTCTCCAGCGGAGGAGGTGGAGCGGCTGGCCGCCATGCGTTCCGAGTCGCTCATGTCCGGCACGCACACGCCGCCGATTCGCCGCAGGAGCAAGTTCGCCACGCTCGGCCGATTTTTCAAGCCCTGGAAGTGGAGGAAGAAGAAGAGCGAGAAGTTCAAGCAGACCTCAGCAGGTAGGAGGAGGAGAGTGTTTTACTGCACTCCTTTTACGGTACTATTGCCCTGGCAATGAATCTGAGGGGCGGAGCTTCTGAAGGCGCACTGAAGGAAGGTTTGCATTTGATTTGCTGTTGAGTTCAATATCCGAATCGATGACTCCACCTTTAAACGCGTAATACATTCCTTCCACGTTAGGGGTCGAGTTGAGTTTGCAGTAGTGGTAATAACATTTAAGTGCATTTGCATGTACTGTAAAATTGATCAGTGTAATTAGAAGCCAGCGCTCTGCTTCTACATGAGTCATTTAGCCTCTTAGCGGCATTGCTACGAGTAGATGCTATTGTTTGTTTATGTTTTCCAATTTTTAAATCCGAGCAGCTTGTTAAGTATTCTGAACTAAAACACTCGGGATGTGCTGTTACAGGAAAATAATCAGTGACGGTGACTGGTGTGATGCTGCCTGATGAGAAGCACAGCTACTTTTACCAACCTGTAGTTTATCACCTGACGTGCATTTCAGCAGATTTCCTGTTTGCTCAGTGTATGAGCACGTGAATAATCTGATCATGTCCATCATAGAAGCGCATCTCAGTTTTATATAGATTTGTACCCTTGGCGTTGAGCAGTGAAGATTTTATAAAGTTTCTTTTTTTTCTTTTTTTTTTTTCTTTTCTTTTTTTCAGAGACTTTCAGACTTCAGTCTCACCATCTTCCCAAGCACGGGTCATTGATCACACTATCACACGGTCACACTGGTAACCTCGAATAGCATCTATGCCGTTTAAAAATAGCCTGCACAGCTGAATCAATAGTGCAGAGAATTGAGAGCTGCATTTAGCATCCTGTGGGCAAGAACTATACATCAAATTCCCTGTGGGTTTCATTTTCCTCCAGTTCTAATCTTTTCCTTCATT
>JAQMYM010000001.1:2103497-2114842 GCA_030014255.1 Parauchenoglanis ngamensis
CCTCTCTCTCTCTGTCTGTCTGTCTGTCTGTCTCTCTCTCTCTCTGTCTGTCTGTCTCTCTCTCTCTCTGTGTCTCTCTCTCTCTCTGTGTCTCTCTCTCTCTCTCTCTCTCTCTCTCTCTCTCTCTCTGTCTCTCTCTCTCTCTCTGTCTCTGTCTCTCTCTCTCTGTGAGTCATCCCCACTGCACCGCATCCTTGACTGTTTCCAGCTAAACGAGATTAAAGCTGTACAATATGTTCTCCTCTTTAGTGGCCCCAGAAGCCGGAGTCGCTGACGACTGATGCAGCAACGCTGCTGCTGAATAAACCTGATCAGGACCAGACATGTTAAAATCATTTAGCACACACTCATGGAACTGAGCGCTCCGTGTCGCAGCTGGATAATGGTGGAAAATAGCAACTGCAGAAGTGAAATCCGGCCTCAACAAAAGCGTTGCTGGCTGAGTGTGTTAGACATTTCTTAAAAAAGAGATCTTCCTAAGGGAGAAAAAGCTGTGGTCACAGATATCTCCGCTATTGTAAGATGTTTATTATCCAGGTAACGCTAAAAACAAGGCCAACCATTTAACTAATCTAAACCTAAGCGGTGTAATCGTCGCGATGGTGATGCATGAACATCTGTCCTAGAATATGCATTATTCTAATACTTATAAGATAAACTATTTATTTTTATACTCTTAATTTGTCCATTTTTTTTCTTGATAATGAATAAACGTCTTTATTGAAGAGACTAAATGTTTTAACTAATTTGTCGTTCATCGTAATTCAAACTTTTGCACCTGACTGTATATTAAGGGAAGGAATGGAAAGGACATGCCTGGCTTATGAATTCAAATGAATAATGCCTTTATTAAATTCAAATCCATACACAGTTCACTACTACTGAGAGAAAAAAAAAACGGATTTGCCTCATCGGGATTTAAAGCTGGTGGGATTTCCTGCAGGATGCAGGACGTTTCGTCGCTAAACGATAGGAAGCGTTTTTATTGCCCCGAGGTGAAATGATCGTGTGATGGAGCGAGCGAGCGATGACAGATGTGGAAAACGGAAACGTCGCAGACATCAGCGCCATGTTTTGTTTTGCCCTTTGAGCCTAATGACACGTGACGCACGCCTGTCACTTCGGGTCTGTCTTTCTTGCGTAACCTCGTTACATCATCAGGTTTTGCAGCGACCCACAAAGTCTAACTTGGATCTCATGTACTACTTAAAGACAGAGGGATAGTAGTGCACTCCTGTAGCTATATATAGCTACAATAATGTCAGTTACAGGCTGCACGAAGTTATTAAACCTTTTAGGTGTAATGCAGAAGATGTGTACTGAACCCACACACCCGAACGCTCGCATGACTCCGTGGGCTTCCTTAAGGACACGGAGGATGTTGATGGTGAGGCGAGCTGAAGGCCGGATCCGTACACAGGAAGTCAAGTGACATTTCTTAGCCATGAGACATGTATAGGATAGAGCAGTGATGCTTACTGCAGCTCCTGTTCCCAAATATCCAGCGCTTTGGGGATTATTGATGTATGTGAAATCCTCATTTTGACTGTTCTAATAGATTAAAATAGATTTTGGATTAGATGGTTTCTTTGCTGGTCGTGTCAATCCATCTTGTCTGTCTGTCTGTCCATCCCTCCTTAAATCTGTTCTTTTATTAATCCATGCTTCTACTCTTCCATACCTTTGGTCCAAATTTAGCCAAATTTTATCAGTTTATCCCTCCTGGAGTCTGTTCTTCTATCCATCCATTCATCTCTGGCCAACTTCCTGTCCATATCGTCATCCCTCCATACAGCTGTCTGTGTATCCGTACCTGGATAGATGTCTGTCCATCTGTTCACCCATCTCACTTTACCTCTGGCTGTCTGTCTACCCATCCTTCCATTTCTCTTTCCCTTGGGTCATCCATCCATCCACATGTATCTCTGGGTGTATGTCCATCCATTCATCCCTCCTTACCTCTGGCTGGCTGTCCATCTTTTTATCCTTCCCTGCATCTAGCAATCCATCTAGCCATGCTGCCATTTCTCTCTTCATCTGGCCTTCTGTAAGTCTCACCATCCCTCCCTACCTCTAGTTATCTGTCCATCTGGTCATGTCTGACAGAGAGACAGGTCATCTCCCATCATTGATCTTTCTTGCCATCTATTCATCCGTCCATCTCCCTCTACATCTGTCCTTCCCTGTGCCCATTTTTCCAGCTACACTTCCATCCCTCCATGTAATCTGTCTTTACACCTATTTATCTATCCCTACCTGTCTGTCCATCCATTCATCCATCCATTCATCAGTCCATACCTCTTGGCATCTGTCCATCCATTCATTCCTCCCTGCATCTGAAGGTCCACTCATTTATCTACCCCTTCCGATTTCTGGCTGTCTGTCCATCTTTTTACTCTTTCCTACCTCTGGCCATCCATCTATCCATGCTGTCTTCAACTGTCTGTCCCCCCATCCCTCTGTAACTCTGGCCATCTGTCCAACTTGGTCATCTCCGTCCATTGAGCCATCCATCCATTTCCCGCTACCTCGGTCAATCCCTGCCTCCCTCTGGCCACCTTTCCTAACATTCTTACATATAATCTGTCTTTCCATCTATTTATCTATCATTACCTTGTCTGTCCATCTGTTCACCCATCTCTCCTTACCTCTGGCCATTAGTCTACCCATGCTTCCATTTCTCTTTACCTCTGTCCATCCATCCATCCATCCTTAGAAACCATTTTGTCTTTTCTACCACATTGTATTCAAGGATTCAGTAACTATTTGCTAAGGTGGTGGCCAGGTCTAAATGAGGAGGAATGTTAAACTGCTATGGATTACTCAAGGAGATAAACACTTCAGCTTTCACTTTGTTTGTCTTTTCAGGCAAGTGTGAATTGTCCCACCAATGCAACAGTATACAGCTGTCTACTGTAAGGTACTGAGTGCGTGTGTGTGTTCACAGGAGACTGAGCCAAAGACCCACAGCAGAGGAGCTGGAGCAGCGAAACATCCTGAAACGTGAGTGTTCATGAATTTGCTCTGTTTACCCCATAAGTGTGATATTCTCCTCCCACCCTGCCCCCAGCTGTAAAACATCTGGCTGTTTTTTTTCTTTCTATACACCTTTTTTCTAAAACTTCCTCAACTGAAGAATGTCGCAACCAAATACTATCGACAGTTGTCAAACTACTGTTGCAAATCACTGTCAACAAAATGCTGTCGCAAAATGTTAGCAACTATAGATGAAAGTACTAGCTGCACCGAACGGGCGTGTCCCCACCGCGGAATCTTTTTTTAGGTGCGTTTCAGGGCCAGCTTTGCTTCCTAGACTGTAGTTCCAGTTCCTGCCCCAGAGAAGGTACTCTTCTGCAGCTCTACTGGGTGGAACCCAGTTTGAGGAGTGGCGTTTGGGGCTGTAGGATGAAGAGGTGATTCGGCGGTTAAGGCACTCATTTACTTATCGGAAAGTTAGGAGTTCAAACCCAAGCACTGCCTCTACTGCTCAGCTGGATCTTTTCTTAATAGCAAGTTGCTTTGAATAAAAGCATCAGCCGGATAATTACATTTAAACGTAAATGTGCTCGAAGAACCTCACCATGGTTCAAAAGATATTTGCCTATTCTTCTTGCAACCCATAAATTGACAGAAACCGAGGAAGCCAAGTCGCATGGAAGCAGTGTAAAGCAGTTCATGGCTTATCTAGACACAATAACACAAGCGTCCGCATGGTGGATTAGGATATACTGGTTTAGTTAGAAAGTTTCAGTCCTTTAAAGAAAGATTGAAGTTTTTGCTGTAATACCTGCAGTGGGTTTAGTGAAGTCGGTATTCTGTAAGTGAAGGACCGCGTCAGTGTTCAGTGTTTGCAGTACAGAGTGACCTAGATTCCCCCTTTCAAAAATATGTATTTAAAAAAACCTCGAACACAATATCCAGTGGGACGGAGGATGGTTTTTTTTTGTTTGTTTTTTTCTTTCATACTGGGCGCGTTTCTGGATGCCAAAAGGCAGAATCTCTTTCTGATACGTTCCAGACAGCCTGCGGCATCTTTTTTTTCCTTTTTTCGTAAGAACCCCAAGCCTTCGCTCATGATACCATTCTGGAAAGTCGTCCAGCAACGAGAGCTCAAGGGAATGGCTGTTTTGGTTTCCTCCTCTAAGATTCGCTGAATTGAACATCCTCCTCTGGCCCAGTTTTCCCTTAAATTCTCTTAACGAATAAAGTGTGCGCTAGGGAAGTGTTCAGGTTGCATCATAACCTCGAGCGGAGAACGTGGATCAGGGATGGAAAGACTTTCTCAAGGCGTTCTCATCCAAAATCGAGTCTCAAGCACTTTTTTTTTTTTTTTTTTTTTTTTTTTTAAAAAAGAGATGAACCGGTAAATACCTGGTGACAAAGCTTTTTTTGTTCGTTTCCTGCAGCACGGAATGAACAGGAAGAGCTGGAGGAGAAGAGGGAAATCAAACGGAGACTCACACGCAAGGTGAGATACAGCCTCAGACTGCACGTTATTACATTTTAGTTGTAGCGTTGACGTCCAATACTCCAAAGTTTAGTCTGGCTTTTGGCGAGTCGTCTCTCGCCAAGCAGTAGTGCCGCAGCTCTGAACGGTTTCTTACCTCGCAGGGTCTCATATAGCACCTATTGATGTCAAATGATTCATTTGGAATTACACATTATTGCCTCTTGGTACAAAGGGCTTTTTGGAGTGAGTCAAAAGATGATTATATTCTGTTCTTTACCTGAAAAGAACACAATGTCTTTGCTACAAGTCTTTGTGAGCGCTTCATGCATTAGTCTGGCTTCATTAAGGATCTGTCTGGATGCATAGACTTTTCAGAAACTGTAGTTTTTGCACCTGAACATTTTCATTTCCCATCCTGTCTCTCGGCACAAAAAGCCCATTTGAAAATTCTCACATGACAACGTGAGTATCAACATTACAGTTTGCAGCGCTGGACTGGTGTATGGATCAATTAAATTACATTGCAAACACTTCAGCCAATCAGGAGTCTCTAAGAAGGTCAATCTTGTTTCTAGCTGTCGTTTAAGAACCCCCAGACCACCAGGGGGCGCCATGATTTTTCAAATCGACGTGCCAAAAAAAGAGAACACATTTTTGCTATCGTTTTGTGAAAAGGTTTATGTATGAGGCAGCTACAGGATGTGGGAATAATGGAACCGATAGAAAGAAGCGGCAATCACGAAACCTTGATCTCCGTCTGGGGCCGAAAAACGGCAAAACACGCACACGCAAGAAAAGTCAAGTTAATGCTAATTAACCGGATTCGGTCTACTTTCTCGCTTTCACCTGCTGATGTAATTTGAAATGGGGGGAAAGAATAGTGGCTAACTAGCAAGCTCGTATCTACAGTAAGAAGTGTTGGGCTAGCATGTTGAGTTGCTAGCTGGTTACCGCAGCAACCTGTTGGTTTTAAACACAACCACTCAGGTGGTCAAATCTTGAAAAGAATCATGATAGTTTGGTTAGCAAACAAAACGGTTTGACAGGTTTTTGTTTTGTTTGTAAGAAGTGTTGCTGTACACTCAGGACATGACTCCTTGTGATTCAGTGTGTTCATGCTGCCCGTACGTATTAGCAAAGTAGCTTAGATGTGTATGAGGCAGAGAAACAGTCTACCGGTGGAGGAGAGACGATCGTCACGCTCTTCCATGTTTGCAGCTCAGCCAAAGGCCCACGGTGGAGGAACTGCGGCAGGCCAAGATCCTGATCCGCTTCAGCGATTACGTAGAAGTAGCCGACGCTCAGGACTACGACCGGCGGGCCGACAAACCCTGGACGCGCCTCACTGCTGCGGACAAGGTATTAATGCTGCGCCGTTCTAGATAGATAATCAACGATCATCCGTGTTACTTCCTGTTCTCTTTGACATCGTAGCAGCTGTACAATGTCGTTTCCTCCCCAGCCTCTCTTTATTCATAAAGACGAAAATGCAGCTCGTCACGCTAACAAAACGCCCGTCTTGAAGAGTTTCCTGTTTTGTAAAACTCTCCACATGGTCAACAACCCTAATGGTTTTTTTGTTTTTTTTTGTTTGTTTGTTTGTTTTGTCGGATTTTTACAGCTATCACGGTAACCGGCAGATGAACTGATTCCATTTTGGACTTGATCCAGACAGGCTTAAGGTCACATTAATGCCACAGTTCTCCTCAAATAGCTTCCTCTATGTCGGAAAGCTATTTTAAGGATGTTTCTGGAGTCCGTGTTGGTAGCGAGAAGGCTCAGTGAAGCGTCTCCCACCATATCGTTGGCATCGAGCTTAACTTCTTTAAAAATATCTTTAGAAATATAGGATTATTTTGCTTCAGGAAGCATGCAAAAAAAAAATGACAGACCGCACCTTTAATAGTGTTTTTTTTATTTTTTTTTTATTTTCCTGTATTGATGTTAAAATGTCATTTTGATCACATTATAGTAGGCAGTTAAATATGTGCATGTATCAGGGTCACTTTCAGAATATCATTACGATCGGATGGATGGATGGATGGATGGATGGATGGATGGATGGATGGAAGGAATGATGGATGGATGGAAGGAAGGAATGTTCAACATCCAGAAACTGGTGACCTTTTTTCCTGCCCATGTCCCTGGACATTATCGAAATCTTTGGCAGGCTATAAATGATGCATGGCTTTGCTTTAAAAGTGCTATTTCTGTGTCCGTTCGTTTGTCCGCTCCAGGCCGCCATACGGAAGGAGCTCAACGATTACAAGAGCACGGAGATGGAAGTGCATGAATCCAGCCGCCATTTAACCAGGTACGGAGAGATGAGCAGGAGGATGCGTTGGTGATGTAGCCGCTCATTTTAAAACGTCTACATACAGTC
Source organism: Parauchenoglanis ngamensis (assembly GCA_030014255.1). Lineage (NCBI taxonomy): Eukaryota > Metazoa > Chordata > Actinopteri > Siluriformes > Auchenoglanididae > Parauchenoglanis > Parauchenoglanis ngamensis. The sequence goes on from JAQMYM010000001.1 coordinate 2,110,331, forward strand.
GAGTGCAAAAGTTTGCCCCCCCCCCCTCCCCCCAATGTTTCTGGCTGGGAAAACGCCCCATTAATCTACAAATATATCGACCGAAATAAATCCGCAAAGGCAGAACATTTAACATGAGTAGTGCTTTTAATAAAACAATCCAAAACATGAGAAATAGTTCGTGCAAAAAAAATCAGAGCTGGTTATAAAACCAAATAATGGTTTATACGTTCCGATAAGGAAAGCACTGATATTTAGGTTTTATACTATTTTATGAACAAACACACTAAATATTGGTACGTATTTTTTATTTTTTTTCCTTCATGATGTCCTAATTTTGTTTGAATGAGGACCAACGTTATCCATGTATTCGTTTGTACACGGCGTGTCCTTAGTCTTTACATTGTTTTCACAGTTATTTCCCTTTTTTATGGCGTTTTTTTTTTTCCTATGTATAATGCGTTTAAAATTGCGTGACGTGAAAATGATCCATCAATTATTATAACGGTTATATAATGATAATTGAGGAATATGCTAATTCGTCCGGTAAGCCCCGCCTCTTTTCCTGGTTTAATTGCACGCGTTGTGAAACCGTTCACGAACCGAACCGAGTGTCGAAAAACTTAGAGAAGTGTGTGATGATTTACGCGTGCGATTTATTTATCTGCAGGTTTCACAGGCCGTAGACGAGCGCCGACCGGACCGGAGTGCTCGGGCTGCACCTCGTTCACTCCGAAACCACGAGTGCTGGTCAGATCGACGGTGCCCGAAATCACACTAAAAAGCCAAGTCCTTGAGGGGGAATGTATGCCTTTTACAAAAACCCAGGACATCGACCCAACCCTCACCAGCCTGAAATTTATCTGTAAGAAAAACCAAACTACAAAAACACCCACCCGCATACCATGGTAGTCAAACGTCCGTGTTTTTGCCATGAAGAGGCGTGGAAACGGCTGTTCATGCCATGACACTTTCCCCCCTGCCCCCGATTCATGTTTTTTCATCCACACACGCACGCGCGCGCCACTCCACTTCCTGTTCACGGTCAGAAGGTGGCGGTGGAAAAACTCCGGCTCAGACGGAATGATTTCCTGTGCAACGTGTGAATACGTATTCTTGCTCGTCGTCTCTCTGGCGCCCTCTGCTGGCCAGCACCGTTATACACACACGCTCGCGCACGCTCTCACACTGTACAGACTCTCTGGACCTCTGCAGCAAACTGTGAGCGGCGGAGCTCGGACGGCGCTTTGTGCTCTCGCCACGTGTACATTCTGTTTATACCGGATTATTGAGTAGAATATTTTAAACGTGTAAAATGCATTATTATACAAATGAGGAACGGAAACCTTTATTTAAACAAGGAAGGGCTTGACTGAGGGACGGAGGATGCAGAAATGTATATGAGAAATGTGTCCATTTTGTTTGTGCGTCCGGTTCTTTTTAAATAAGTAGTTAGAGCGTTTTTATTGCATCATAAAGCTGCCTTTTTTTTTCTTTTCTGGCATTTGATTTCAAATTTTTTTTTTTTTTTTTTTTTTCCCCTCAAAGGAAACTAGCTCAACCCAAATCTCAGTTCGAAGCCCAGGGATTTTGACTAAATTATTTATTACTGTTCCTTTTTTCTTCGTTGGTCGGTTGGTTTATTTATTTATTTATTTATTTATTTATTTGGCCGATGGAAATCACACATCCGCTTCAAGGATTCTGGGATTGTAGACTCGCGTACGTGCACTAGATACTCCCACATTTACCCTGGTTTTACTTCTCTTTCTAAAGCCGATCAGACTGAGCAATATTTTTTAATGCCTGTAAGGAAATGTCATGATACACCTGTTCGATATCTGCAGTAAACGTTGTTTTTTTTGGTTTTTTTTGTTTTTTTGTTTTGCTGTAACATAGACTGGACTAAACCACTTTGAAGGCCAATATTCTGTGTTACTTTTTATTTTTTATCATTTCTATAACTTGGAACGTTTTATCTGAAATCTAATGATGGTCTATGATTTTTGGGTTTTTTTTTTAAGGATGTTAATCGCAGTCACATACAGTAGAAAATGCATGAACACTGACGTGAATGCCACATTTCCATCAAATCCACGCCATCAGGTCAGGAATAATGGTTCTCTCGGAAACCGCCGCCTTTGCCCGCCCGGAGGTTTTGTAAATTGCGTCGCCGTGACGCTCGTGACCCGTCACTCCTGTCCAAACCTCTCGGACTTACTTTTGAAAGGTGAAGCCATGAATTACGGCCCGGTCTTGTTCGCTTATTATTAGCATGTATCAGTTCAGCTACATTAAACTGTTCAGGACCGTCGCGTTTCTATAGCAACAAGACGACACGGTGTTTTAGTGAATTACTGGTTTTTTTGTTTTGTTTTGTATTTTTAGGGATTGTGTATATCCTCATCGTCATCTTCATCACCACTGATCATCACGGAGACAATGACTGCACTCATGATTTTCTACGAATGTTTCTATAAAAATTGTATAAAACTGAAAAAAGAGCCGTATGTAGAGCCAAAAAAAGGCAGACAATTCAGCATGTGTACTTTTCCCACTTTATAAGCTTGATTTTTTTTTTTTTTGTTTGTTTGTTTTTTTTAAACAAAGCAAAATCGAATTTGTTATACAATTACAGTCGAGTGCGAAAGTTTGCGCTCCCTGTCTTGTTGGCTCTAGCTAAAACTCTACAACGCAACAGGAAGAAGCCTCTCCGTTTCCTAAAGAACATTGGACTTTTTTTTTTTTTTTTTTTTAAACCTCTTTTTTTATTGTTACAAAAAAAAATTTAATCATGTGGTGGAAAAAGAACTGCTCAGTTTTAAGAACGTTTAGAAAAAATTTTTCCCGCCAGTCGTTCTAGGGAAGTACTTCCGCCACCATTATGGTTATTTTTCCGAAGGCATTCACTGACTTGTCCATCTTTGGGGGAAAAATTCAACTTTTACTAAAGAAAAAAATCTTTGCAAGTGGAACTATAATGAATAGAGTCACATTTATCTGGTGTTTCCTATTAGAAGGCGACAATAAACCTAATATATCATTATTGAACCAATTTCTAGACATTTTACTTTTTTTTGGCAGATAAGTTGATGCATTTATTTCTTAAAAAAAAAAACAACAAATCTCAAAAATCGAGATTATAATAATTTCAAAAATAATATTAGATAAATCTGACCATATTCATGATATTTTCCCTTGATGTTTTCAGAATAATGTCGCCCCCGAGCCTGAGTTTCACATGTTCTCTCTGCATGCTTGTGGATTTCCTCGAGGTTCTCCTGAACCATGCAGATAGTCTGGCGTCCCATCAGGAGTGAATTCTCCTTCCTCGCACCCAGCATTCCTGATGAGCTGAACTCATCCGGGAAGATAAGAACCCTTCACCGTCCAAAGAACTCTGGAAGATGAAAAGAAGTTAAATTAAAAGCTCACATGCGTGCGGTTCCTCATGGGTTCACTTTGAAGAAGGAGAAACCCTCTGTTCCAGGGTTCAGAGAAATTCTAAGGGACAACGCAAACGATCATTTAGGGTGCTAAAAATAAAGGTGCCAAAACTTTTTTTTTTTTTTTATATATATATATATTTTGTCTAGTGATTCATTAGACTTATTAACTGATCAATGACACGTCTGATGTCTGTGATCTGATCCACCAAATTTCGCTCGAGCTGACACCGTATCAGGTTCCTTCGAGGCGTAAGCAGCGCGTAACACTGTCTTTTGTACAAAAAAAAATTTCAAATTTGGCCATAAAATGAAACATCTTTTGTCACCTGGTCACATTAAAACCCCCCGACTGGACCTGTTGGACCTGCAGGAATGTGAATTCAGCAATAAAAGTGTTTTTATTTTGCTTCCCCCCGTGTGTGTGTGTGTGCGTGTGCGAGAGAGTGAGAGAGAGAGTGAGAACTCTGGGAGATGTTTCAGCTTCCAGTGTACAAAAGACTGCTTTATCTCCATTAAATAAAACACAATGACCAAAACATGACTCTGCCTTGACTTTATTTATTAGCATTAATGCTGTGATGTCACTGAATAGAAAAGTGTGTTCATGTAACAACACAACACAAACCATTTTAGCATTAACACTTGAGTAAGGGTGTGAGTTGATTCCTTGGTAATAGAAGTGTTTTGTTTTGCCTTGTTCCCCGTGTACAGGTGTGAGTCGGCTCATTGAGTCGACTCTTGATGAACTCTAAGAATCATCAGTAAGCACTTAAATGCTTCTGAAATGTTTGTGAACTCGGAGTTGTGTGGTTGATTCCCATCTGGGTGTACGAAGTAAATTTATCATGAAAAATGATCAGTTCTCAGTATAAATGAAAGTAAATCTTCATAACAAATCTCAGGGATGCTTAGTGTTTTGTCAATGCTAACAATTATTTGACTACATTTTATAAAACGCAATGCAAAGTAATGTTATTTAGAAGGCAGAGTAGGGTTTCATTCAGCCATACTTGGGCAAAAAAATGAAAATCATTGGTCAAGATGTCCTAAACTGTTTAATTTAGGGGGGAAATAGTAATGATCC
>JAQMYM010000001.1:2114942-2125548 GCA_030014255.1 Parauchenoglanis ngamensis
TCAATTTGTCATAAACTTTTTATTTTTGGGGGTAAATTTTATTTATCGTTTTGCGATGTGAAAGAATCGACTCTGATTGATGAGCCGAATCAAATGTTCCCAAAACCGAAGAAAGCCCCTGGGGTTTACAGTTTAAAACCTACACTAACATGACCAACGCACACTGAACACCGACCAATCATCCCCAACAGCGACACCTTCATCTTCCCTTTCACGTTTAACGCCATTAATAATTTAGGCGTGGTCGCTGACTAAAAGAAAGCACTAGATGGCGGACGTTCACAGCTTGTTGGCGGGCCGTTAGTTTTACTCCCACCTGTATTCCGACAGAAAGTCGTTGATTGGAGGAAAACTTGTGCGTATGACGTAAGGCGCAGAAGGCGAGACCATATTAACCAATCCTGAATCAGGAGGCGGGACTTGCGTATAAGCAAAGCAGGAAGGATTAAAATAAAAGTGAACTCTGGCGAACGCAGAGTAACTTTAGGGCAAGTTTTCAAAATGGCGAATCTAGTTTCACGCCCCTCATCAAGATGTTAACGGAAGCGACTACTTAAAAAAAAAAAAACAATAATATATAAAACTTGTATGAAAGTTCGTATTTACTTCACGACCGGAAGCTTAGGGTACGTCGCGAAAGAGAACGTAGAAATAAAATTTAAAAAAAGAAAAGGAAACAAAATACACTTAGAACCAGCACAGTTACGGTTTCTGTGTCCCCTTTAAACGTCTTGTCAATACACAAATAAACTTTATAAAAAGTTTAAACCACAAAAAACAACCGTCCACTACGCCTTTGATGAAATGGACGGTTGCGACATTCCAAAACAACAGCCGCCATTGGCTGCGCTTGATGCCTCATGGGAAATGTAGTCCGCTTAAGCGAATTCGGAAGCTGATCCAAGGCCGATCCAGCCCGTAGAGAACCACATTTCCCAATCTCAAGGGCCACACGCGTAGGCGACGGGCGCCATTTTGTCGGCGTCGCCTCATACCTCATGAATATGCAGCTGTAGATTTGCGTAAAGAGGTCGGGCGACTTTTCATGTAGCGCATACATACTGTAGCTGCGTAGCTAGTATACATTTCTGCGTAAATGAGACGCATAGTGGCGTCTCCGCCTTCCCGCACAGCCGCCGCTCGAGCTTCCTTCTGCCCGTTAGGTTTGACAGGCGCGCGAGAACGTTTCACCGACGGGCACCGACCGACGTGCGTTCGACTCGATGTCCGGCGATCTGACTGCGCCGTTCAGACGGCGGACTGCCCCCGTGTCCCTCTTTACACGGCGCAAATAGGCTGAGACGGAGCACGACTCGGGCTGGATCACCGTTTCTTCACGGAAGATGGAAAGCGCGAGGCTGGCGGAGGGAAACTCTTGGAAATCTGGTTTAGATAAGTTGAAAAGTCCCACCGCGGTGTCGGTGGCCCTGAGAACCGGAGTCGGTGGCGGAGGTGTTGATGATGATGGCGGCGGCGGCGGCAGGCAGACGACAAATCCGCCGCGCATAGACGTCCTTAACGGCAACCGGCGCGCGCAGGCTGCCGCGGGGTTAAACATGAGCAGCAAAGCGGCCGTCAAAGCCTCTAAAAGCGGCCGGGGGTTTACGGGCAGCTCCAACTCGTTGCTTCTAAAAAGGCGGCGGCTGAAGAGGCACCTCTCCGCCAGCGGGAAAATCAACCCGGTGTCGGTGTCGGTGCCGCCTTCCTCCTCCACGCTGGACCGCAAGACGCTGCTGAAGCGCCGGCAGAACGCGCAGCTCCAGCCGGCCGACCGCCAGTGGATCCGCGCCGACCTGCACCGCGGCTCCGTGCACGTGCACGACAAGCTCGCGCCCACCAGCCCCCCGAGGCCCGTCCTGTGCACGCTGGAGACCACCGCCTCGGAGATCGCCCTCCGTCTGAGCCTGCTGGGCGGCAAAACCGCCTCCGTGCTGCGCATCGGGGCCAGACTGCACACGACCACCGACGTTAACGGGAACTGTCGCGGCCGACAGGACGTCGTGGGGGACATCGGGCCGGAACCGAGCGACAGGTTGAGACTCTTGCTGCTCCAGACGGTTCCCGACCCGGGTCTGTTTTCTCCGCGTTCCGACTCCGACGTTCTGGACAACTCGCGCACGCGGGACGACGACGAGGACGACGATGAGGACGAGGGCGACGACGAGTGCGCGGGAGGCCGTGGCCGGAACTCCGTCTCGGACGACGAGCTCAGCTCCAAACTCGGCGAGCACCGGGACTCCCTGAGCGACGACATGGTGCTGGGGACGGACGCGTCTGCGCTGAGCCCGACGTTCGACAGCGCCACGGAGGGTCTCGATACGTACGGCAGCTCCTCGGACGAGCTGGAACTGGAGGGGCCTCCGAGCGGCGCCGCCGACGCCGTCCTGCCGGAACTGGATACCTTTACCGACGACGCTAAGGACCGACCCGAGCAAATGAGCCTGACCTCGGATACCGCGTCGAAGCTGGGCGACGATCCCGACCCCCCGGCGTCCCGGTCCCGGGTCGGCTCTGCGTCCGAGCGCGACTCCTCTCCGGCGCTGTACGTGCAGCTGCACGGGGAGGCGGCGCGCCGGCTCGCTCCGGACGAACGACCCCTGCAGCTGCAGAACGACTTCCTGTTCAAGCTCGGCTTTAAGGATCCGTGGCGCGTCCAGGAGGAGGGCATGAACACGGAGTTGGGGTCCCTGCTGCGCTTCTACGCAGGTAACGTCCCGCTTTACGCTTCACTTCGTTTCCTAACACACGGATCCCGCGTTCACACCAGCAAGCGACAGAACGACAAGCAGCCGTTCGCTTCCTACTTACTTGTGTGGAAAAACGTGGAATTTCAGCGACAACTTCTATGCAAATTCACCATGGCGTGGTTAGGGAAAGAAATAAGTTTGGCAGGAAGTAGCGGAGATGGTTGGCGTCTTCGGTCAGCTTGCTATCTGCGAATCTTTCCATAGCTAGCTTGAAGCGCGTAGCGTAAATCAAACGGTTCAGTTTACTGTGTGGTTTTAGCTGTACGCAGCTAGCTACTCGGGACTCTGCTTGCCGTACAGGCCACGCCCACATTCGGCTACGTGAACAAGCAGCTTGTCGCCTGTCAGTGTGAACGCTGGATCACCTTGTAGGTCACTTTGCTTTTGTACCACTCATGGTAGCACATGTTTTACTCTGTGAAAAGTATTTGCACCCCTCTAGGTCTTCGAGGTCCATTGCTGCAGAGGAAGCACATACCTGATCTCTCTCTTTCTCACACACACTCTCTCTTTCTCACACACACACACACACACACACACAAATGTATCTGCTCTGTGTTGCATGTGTTGGGGGGGCAATACTTTGTGAAGCACAGTGGATAATCTTCAGCCAGTAATTCTATACCTACAGCGTGACTTGTATGGAAGATTTAACTTTTAAAATGGTTAACGAATATGTGTGTGTGTGTGAGGTCAGAGCACAAGGTGTTCATAAGTTTTCACCCCCCCCGCCTCTTTCCACATTTTGCATCGTTTCACCCGTGGAACCGAAACGCTCTTCATTGTGGATTACGTGTCGAATTAAATAGCTTGCTAATGAAGAACTAACTTATCATTAGCACATTTTGTCTGTAACCGAATTTACGGCCCTGAGTTTACGAGCCCTGGTGGAATTGCATCCCCCCCGACTTTCTCAATTCAATTACGCGCCGCAAGACGGTTTTAATTTAGAGCACCGATTCGGAATTCATCTGCGCCGGATTAGAGCTTTTATCAGGCCAGATGTGGGCCGCGTGTCTGAGTTCGACGCCCCTGACGTACAGGACGAGCTGGATGATTTACATATAATCTGTGACTGTTATACAAGTGGCAAAAATATCATATCACGATCGTGGAACGATATTACTACAATACACGACATGTATCTGTAGGATCGCATATATATATAATAAGTTAAAAAAAAATTGTGCTTTTAATTTAATCTACATGCAGAAAATTTCACAATCAGTTTGTACTTAAGAAAACAATATATTGTGATAATTTCAAAAGCATTTTGTGGCCGTGTATGGATATCGTATCATCAGATATACTCTCATCCAGCACTAATTTATTATCCTGTCAGGATTTTTTTGTAGCGTGTCGGAGATATGGGTGCGGTTCCGCGTTCCGGATCGGACACCTCGGCTTTGACGCGACGCAGGTCAGTTCTCAAAACGGCGTCCGTTCCTGTGGCGGAAATCGCAACCCAGTCGACTCCCAAAACTAGTGGCACTTCTTTTCCAGCACGCACAGTTTGAGGAGCTTCACATAACGAAACCAGTCACGTCAGCTCAGCGCACGGAAAGCTCAGATGTCATGGTTTCGGAGCCGCGGCGCCGAGTCATCTTGAGAAATCGTCATTTTTTTCAGAGCCGCAGGCGTCTGAGCGTTTGATACGCGGAGGGCGGTTCATGTCGAAGAGACACGGTTTTACTCGAGGCGACTAAACGCAACTAACGTGAAGAAATGAGCTGGAATGGACAACGCGGTGCGGCGCACGTGCAGACCGGCTCGGCCCTCTAGCAGTAACTACGCAGTGTTTATCACCATGGAGTGTTTACTCAACATGAAACTTCTCGTCTGCTTGGTTCTTTTTTTCGTTTGTCACGTATAATGTCAAGTTTCCTACTCCGTGTCAGACGCTTCATTAAAGACAAAAACAAGAAGAAAATATCACCGCGGCCGAGCGGCTTGTTCTCTCGTCGAGTGGAGCAAGTTAGAAATCGTCGGCGTTCACGTTCCAGCCCATCCCCCGATCTGAGTTTATGCCTCTAAATACAAACTAAATACGACACGTTCACGCAGCGTTCTGGCCCGGCGAGGGTCACGCCAACTTCTGCGTTTTTGTATTTTTCGAAATTGCACACTCCTTCGTAGCCGGCGATTAAATTCCAGCGGCTGAGCCGAGGTTCGCGTCGCCCTTGAGCATCAGATCTGTGCAGCTGCTAATGCGTGCGTAAATATTGAACCACGTCTGCGCACGCAATGTGGCTCCTGGGGCGAAACATGACACGCACGCACGCACGCACGTATATAGCTGACGGCATTGCGAGCAGTGGCTTTAGCTGTGAACTTGTTTATTTATTTCAACCGCCATTCTCACATACCGACTTCCTCTTCTCACACCAACACGCACGCACGCACACACACTAGCCTCTCATTGTGGGTAACTGAACATGGCAGCGTGTTCTGCTCCCACGGACGCACATGACACGGGCACAAAGCCGCAGTGGCCGACTTATGGTGCTTGGATCGCGGCCGTGTTCCGGCTCTCGCTCCATTATCGTGACACTGAATGCACTGAGGCTGGAATGGACAGAGGGGCCCTAAACGGGTGGTGGGGGCTCCTTAAACTCTCTCTCTCTCTCTCTCTCTCTCTCTCTCTCGCTTGCTCGCTCGCTCGCTCGGCTCATTCGGATGCAGCGCGACCTCGTTGTTCTTGGCAAGTGACGTGCTACTGTCTGAGCGAGATCCACTGCATTAGAGCGCGAGAGAGCGGCAGGAAGTGCTTTCATTCACTCAGCTGGGGACAGCAGCGATGGTGTGAATACGGATGGGGTGAGAGAGAGAGAGAGAGAGAGAGAGAAGCGGCAATGGTAGCGAGGGATTCGGTTTGTTTAGTCGGAAAAAGCAACATGTTGGGATGTGGGCTGCGAATTTCTTCAACCTAGCGTCTAACAATTCTGGCAGTCCAGCCGAGGCCGGTTCATTTCTCTAGCACATTTCACACATACCGGAAATATGTCAAGTGCTTGACATGCCTAAACACACAATACAAGAACATAAGAAGGCAGTAAAAGATATGAATTAGGTGTATAACTCATTACAAAGCAGCACCCTAGCGACGCTGAGGCGAGAGACCGAGATTTTCTCAGTTCTATGCAAATTAGCTACGACCCTTTAAAGCAAGGCGATTGGCTGAAGTAGAAGAAACCGTCGGCAGTGATGACACTAATGAGAGAACCCTCACAAGCCGCGGCCGCTATACGGCTGGGCTAGCTAGCTGACGAGGTCATGGGGAAACTGGGACGCTAACCTTAACAGCGCGCATCGCTAACGCATTAGCAGAAGTCAGCTTTAAGAAATTAGTCGAAGTACCAACTTTTTAGCCGCTCGGTGCGTTCACTTAGCGCTGGGAAGCCGGAAATGGCGTCACGTGAGGGGAAACGTCACGCGTGTACGCTTCAGCCAGCGTCATCTAGCTAATCTACTTTCCGCCAGCACGCCTGGTATGAGTCGGGAGGAGCATGCTAGCACTCGGCTACTTTTCGGCGGTCTTCGTTTGTGGTGAATCATGTGGTAAAGCGCTGTCACACGGATTCGTTTTTTGTTGTCAGTACGCGAGTGAGTCATGCGGTGCGCTGCAGGTTAAGCGTGCTAGCCGAGGCGGCTAACGCGCCTGCCGTGTGACTCAGATTAAGAACAGGTCACCTGAGCTGTCGGCCTTTCGGCGTGTCAGTTAGTCAGGTTCTTGCTCACTTTGTGTGAGTGTGTGTGAGTGTGTGTGTGTGTTTTGAAGTAGAGAGAGAGCGTGAGAGGGCGTTTTGTGTGTTTTGCTTTCTCATACCCACACATACTTTATTCTCCCATCCCCCTCCAACAAGCAGCGCGCACACACACACACACACACACACACACACACACACACACACACACACACACACACACAGTATCAGTATAGAGAAAGCACTTCTTTCATTTTCCTTTCGCCCGCCTATCTCGTCTCACGTCTTTCTGACAGAAACAACCGGAAACCCCCCACCGTCCCTGCTCTGTGTCCCGTCTCTGAGGAATGTGTGGAACGTACGCCGGCTGCTTTGGCATGCCAGGCATGTTCGAGAGGGGAAAAAATCAGAAAGGCGGGAAGGAGACGCACCATCGCTTCAGGCCGGCGACCTGACCGTCCTCCCTCACACAGCTCGAAGCAGCACTTCAAAAAAATAAACATGCTAACAATGCTAATAAAAAAATAACAAAAGTGAGTAAAGAGTCATTAGGGTGCTGGATAGCGACGTGGTCATGTTAGTCAAAAAAACAAAAAAAATTCTGTAAAAGCCAATTCTGTAAAAGCATTAGCATTTGGATTTTTTTTATTTATTTATTTTTACATTTAACAAGCTATTCGTTAGAGAGAACCTGTGTGCTAAACCAGCGTGCTTAAATAAAGTCAGTCAGGGACACTGTTTGCGAACTAGTAGATGACAAACGCAAGCCAGTTTACAAGTATATCAGGTTGTTGGCGAGTACAAGCTAGTTTACTGGTTGAGGGAAAAGGTTTGCTAGTAAATATCAAACGCGTGGTAGTTTTCCACTAGATCGCAAACGTGAGCTAGTTTGCAAGGATATGAAATGCGGATTAGTACACATGCTAGAAAATGTAGTTTATTAGTAGATCACAGTTACAAGCTGCTTTGCTAGGTGTTAGCAAGTTTACCGGCGGATAGCACGTGTGAGCTAGATAGTGCAATTTAGTTTACTATATAGAAGATATTAGCGAGTAGATAGCAAACCTGAGGTAACATATGATCGGGTAGCAAATGTAACCTAGTTTACTAGTAGATTAAAAAAAATCGTGAGGTATTTTTACTAGTACGCAGCAAGTGTTGGCTACTTTACTAATAGTCAGCAAATGCTAGCCAGTTTTCTAGCATTTAAGCTAATTTCCTGTCAGGTCGACCGTGAGAGTTGTCTGTTAGTAATCAAATATGAACTCTTACTATTGGACACCAAACAGGAGTTAGCTTACTAGCAGGTAGCAAACATATGCAAGGTTACTAGTAGATAACAAATGTTAGTTTACTCTTGGCTAGCAAATGTTACCAAGTGTAATAGTGTTTACCTAATATGTGCTAACTACTAGCAAGATATTAGCTACTTTATTAGAAGAAATGAAACGTTAGCTGGTTGCTAGTAAGCTAGCTCACATTGTCCACGTTCTAGCTAACATTTAATTTCTTCCAGTAAAGTGCTAATATCTGCAACTAAGCTGTTTGCTACCAACTACACATTCCCCGTGTACTATTAAGGCAGTTTACTTGTAATGTTAGTCTGGAGCAAGTTTATGTTTAGGTTTATTTATAATAATTGCTTGTGTATGAGAGTATGAATCCACAGAGATCGATCGATTTGATTTATTCAGTGGAATTCCGTTCCTTCTTTAACCCTGGCGTCTTTTCGCCCATTAGCTGCGTTTGCGGGTGAATTCCCATAGTCGTGTGTTAGCATTTCAGGAAACAGTCCATCACTTCACACACTCCTTTATAGCGTGAATCAGCCTTCAGATAAGATGTCGGAAAAGTAAATAAAGCTCAGAGGTCAAAGGTCCACGCGCTCGGTTTCTCTTTAACGTTCATCAGGTGCAGTTATTTTTATTACCACAGTATTTTACTGATACTTAATCTGAATGTACTGGCACGCATTTTTATGGACTTTACCTCTTTATAAACTGAGGAGGGTTTTTTTTTTTGCGTGTGCAAAACTCGCTGGACCCAAACGCTCGACGCCGAACACCGAAAGCCGAAGGCAGCGGCGCGTTTCTCAGTCCAGCTGAACCGAAAAGCCTTTTCAGCAGCGAGAAATAAACCAGAGCGCCTTCAGATAAATCAGGACGCCGCACTCGTACCCGCAATTACTTACTCCTAGTGCTGTTTTTAAACCACGGGTTTTTCCATCGTCTGCTTGTTAACGAACACTGATATAAAGTTTGATGATAAAAATGCATAAATAAACACCTGCGAATTAAATAAACGAGGCTTAGAAATGATCGAAGTAATACTTCGAGAATCCTAATAACGGTTAGAACTCATCGTTTCCGATTTCTCCGACTTGGTGAAAACGTATTTTTAAGAAAGGGTTTATTTGCTGGATGTAAGTGAATTTATTAATAATTATCAGGCATTTTATTCCTTTAATTGTGCATTTATTTTTAGGCTACTTTGCGTGCTGCCATTCTGTAATTTTATTATTTTTTTCCCTTTCTTATTTTTAATCTTGAAACTAGGCCAGGCGTAATCAGCGCAGCACAGGAAAGCACGTCAGCCACGCTCTGAACTTCTTCTTCACGATTACCCACAAGCCTCAGTTCTCACACTCGGGTAGTGTGTGGCCGTAACGAGGTTCTTGTGTAGTTTCATCACAGGGACGCGCATATATCTTCACCTCCCCTGAATCCGATGCGCTTTGTGACGCCAAATTCGGTCATCCGATCAAAATTTCTTTGTAATTCACATGAAATTCAGTCAAACTGTTGTGTTAAGTAATAAAAGTGAAAATGCAGGTAGTTTACTAGCAGATAGAACAAGCTAGGTAGTTCGTTTCTGTTGAATACTAGAAATTTGTAGTTTGTCTGCCAGGAGATAGTAAATGTGAGAGAGTTAACTGGTAGATGGAGAAAAATGGTGTGGTTAACTGTTAGATAGCAAATACGAGCCAAGAAGTAGCAGCAAACGTCAGGTAGTTTACTAGTTGATTAGTAAATGTTATATTGTTTTCTAGTAGTTAACAGATGTTAGGTAGCTGATGCTTTAAAAAAAAAAAGTTTAGCTGGTCTAGTAAATAGCAAAGTCATGCTGGTTTATAGGTTGTCATCAAATTTTAGGTAGTAGTTAGCACATGTAAGCTAGTTAGTAGTAGATAGTAAATGTTGTCGTTTACACATGCATGAGAGTTTAGTAGTCAATAACAAATTTGAGCTGGTTTATTAATACTCAGCAAACGCTAGCTAGTTCAGTAGTTTTAGTTAGGCTACTAGTAAATAGCAAATTCGTGCTGGTTTATAGGTTGTTGGCAAATGTTATGTGGTTTCCCAAATGTAAGCTGGCTTACTAGTAACAGCAAGTGGTGGTAGTTTACTAGTACATTGCGATTATGAGCTAGTTAAATAGTTAGTAGCAAAATTGAGCTGGTTTACTAGTAGCAAACTTTAGGCAGTTTAGTTATTAGACTGTACTTGTTATGTAGTTTACTAGTGAGGCATTTTACTGTTAGATACCAAACGTTATTCAGTTTACTAGTAGATAGGAATAGATACATAGTTTATTGGTAGATCGCAAGTTGGAGCTAGTTTTCAGAAATCATATCAAGTCGTATAACAAAAGTCTTTTTCAACTGCAAGTTACTACAAGTTGTATGTAAACAGGAACACAAAACGTATAGTAACTAATAATGGTTTTACATAGAAAATAAAAACATCCTTATTCTTTTAGCTGTATTATTGCTGTTGAATTAAGAAAACAGCATAAGCATTTAATTAAAAAAGCCATTCTGTAGTGCAAAATCTAGCATAAATCCAACACTTGAATATGAATATGAATATAATTTTTTTTTTGTGATATCCTTCTAAGTAGTGCTAAGAGTGCAAATGTGAAATTTTACATGTTCATTTCATTCAAAAACAGATTTGTTTTATTTCTAAATACAAAATTTCAAAACGCAAATCATATTCAAAGCTTTCCCAGCACTGGATTTTGCAACCACTGGTGTAATCCCAAACGACCCTTAACTGCCTAGATATGTGCACTACACTTCAAGTTCAAGTGTGTTTATTGTCATTTCAATGTATACATGTGGTACAGTGTACAGTGAAACGAGACAACGTTTCT
>JAQMYM010000001.1:2135531-2149901 GCA_030014255.1 Parauchenoglanis ngamensis
ACAGCTCTCCTTTCTTTCCCCCAACAGGAGGGGCAGTTTGTCCGTGTGGGGCAGGAGGGGGAACTGGGGGTGAATTATTTTGAACTTTTTAAAATAATTTTCCCAAATCTGGGTGTATTTGCCACATTGTGTTAGGAAGTGCAGCTCTGTCTCTCTCTCCTGCTCTCTCTCCCTCTCTCACATGGCCTCTCCATGTGATGTGGGTGGCTCGGTGCCAGGACACCCCGGATACCCGCTGGCTCTGGACTTCAGGCCTCGTTCAGTTTGAAACTAAACAAAAGACAGTGAAAAGAAAAAACCAGCGAGAAGGAGGAAGGTTACTCTGAGCGAGAGAACGTGAACATGCCATAACGTCAGCTCCATTCAGACACTTCCCCTCTCTCTCTCTCTCTCTCGTTTCTCGTTTTTCTTTCCTGTTTATTTACATGAATGATGTTGAGTCCTACTACAGCCCTGATTTCTCCCAGTTGGAGCTCAGCACAGTGAGCACTGTTAAAGGCAAATAACTAAATCCTTTATTAAAACAAATGCCTCAGTATTGAACACAACAGTAATTATAGCATTTTAGGATTTTTATATAAATAGATAAATAAACACATAAATGAGTTAAGAATCACAGCAATGTTATTTTAGAAACAATACCTCAGATTTACTGCTGCAGTATTTTATTTTAAAAAAATGCAAGAAAGAATGTCCGTCTACGCGGAAGCTTATAACTGTATAAAGGATTTTAAACATTATTGCAGTATTTCAGGGAAAATAATTAGAAATGATACAAAATACAAAAAAACATATATTTTTTTATATATATATACAATAAAATAAAATAAAAAGCAGGATTTTAAGAATTTCTCAGGAAAAATACCCCGATAATGACTGTGACTGAAATAAATAAATAAATAAACAAACAGGTTAAAATTCAGTGCAGTGTTTTAGGAAAAAAATATCTCAGTCTAACTATAATTATATCATTTTATAAATGTATGTAAATATATAAACCAAAAATGATTGATTGCAGTATTTTGTGAAAAGAAAAATAAAGAGTGGGTGTGTGTGTGGGTGTGTGTGTTGTTCTGGGAAAACCCTGCACGTGTGGAAATGTTTGACTTTTTTTTTTTTTTTAATTTTCCGCTAGTTGTGAAACTTCCCTGAGGTGAAATTCGATCAGCAGGTGACCATGTGAGGAAATCACGCTAAGCTAGCAAGCTTTCCTGCTCATGAGGTAATGCTGGTTGCCACGGCAACGCCTGGACAGTTCAGTACGGCCACACAAGCTTGCATCAGGCTAGCTAAGAGCACCCATTTGATGATAAATTCATGTCTCTCTGCTTGAAAGTGACCCTACGTTTTGGACAATTGCTCTTCGTGATTATAAATCTGTTTATACAGCTAACACACACACACGCACACACATTTAATTATTTCTCAGAAATAATTCTCAAGAAACGTATCATGGTGTCCAGTTCTTCTTTAAAGCTGGGTGGAATGGGCTGAAGTTCCCCACGGAGGCGAGATGTGGGATTATAAGGAAGCCTGCGGTTGTAGTTTTTCCTGCTGAAAGTGGAGCGACAGGTCGAGGTGAATCGGGGACATGGGCGTGCGTGTGCACGCGTGCGTGTGTGTGTGTGTGTGTGTGTGTGTGTGTGTGTGTGTGTTTGCTTTCCTTTTGTCCTCATATGACATGACGATACAACCTCGTGCCTGTAAATCTAAAGCGTTCAGTGAGACAAATGCCATCAGTGACAGGAAGGGGGCGAATACTTTTTCACAGCACTGTATAAGCAAACAGGGAAAAAACACAATGGTGTTTCAGGAAGTTTCACCTGAGCTGTTGTAGCCAAGTTTGTTTGTCCACTAGCTAGTTGCGTGAACGTGTGATTACTAACTAGTTAGTTAAACACCAGGACTAGCTAGTCATGTAACTGACGATCCCAAAGTTAAGGTCCTCAGTTTTTCTCTGCCTCGTTAATCAAATCGCCGGTAAATTATTATTGAGCTTTCTTTTTCCTCGGCCGGATCAGATGACCTCTCACTGCTTTGAAAGACAAATTGCCCTGGTTCAGGACTGTGATTGAGTGTGTGTGTGTGTGTGTAACTGTTCCCTGAACACATGATGTGCTCAGGACATCAGGAAAGACCAGCAGGACTTGTTATCACAACAAAAGACACTTTAACCTCTTCAAAACAATTAGCAACAAAACATTTTTTTAGAAAGTACACAAAGTTTAAAGGTCATGAATTCCCATAACGCTTGTTTTGGTGTGCGTAATAATGTAAATAAACTACGTTTTGATTTCAGAAGGATCAGTTTTGTGGTCCCTGCGTTATAGATACCGAAAGTCAGAAATGTAATTCATTATGAGTGCATGTGACTTTTTTTTTTTTCTTTTCTTTTCTTCTTTCCTTTTTACGATCAGCTAATCCGATGCCTGCGATTCAGAAAGTTCAAAGCTGTTTATTAGTCGAGGAACACAAAACTGTAGTAATAGTAAACGTTATACGAACGATTAAAGCGGCAGGAGTAGAAATGAAATCGTCGTGCTGTTGTTGTGTGAATGCATTAGTATGTTTCAGACGTTCTGCATTGTGCAGATTTTCACAGAAATAAAGAAAATTCCAGACGAATGCAAAAAATATTATGATAAAATAATACACAAGAAAGGCGTGTAGAAACGTGTGTATCTGCGCACACACACACACACACCCGTGCAGGTCCCGGTCACTCGCTGTGTAAATGACTTCAGTAACTACAGCAGTGTTGTTGTCTGAAGACTCGGACGCATCAGAATGAAGTCTGAGTCACGTGACTCGACCTGGGGATGCGTGTTCCCACACGTTGACACTTGATTTCCTCAAGGTTTTCCCATGACTCTGAATAAAAGCCTCCTGAGGTAAACAGCGTTGCTGTATTGTCCGGGTCCCGGCTCCTCCTCCTCCTCCTCCTCCTCCTCCTCCTCCTCGGGCCGTGTCAGGTTTCAGCAGTTCACTGCGGAGCTCGAGGGAACCGGATCCTCTCCGAGGGGGGCTTCCGGCTCTCCCACAGCTCATCAGTCCGCTCCGGCTCCATCCGCCGACGCCGAGATCCAGATGAAACCCGACTCCGCGTCCTGCCCTCACCGTGACCAAAGCGTGAAGCCCTACAGATTCTGTCGAATTGGACGAAGATCGTACCCAACACTGCGCTAATAATGAAGCAGCTTGTTCCGCTGGTGATTTTATTCAGCCCGTGCTGTAATTTCACTCCCCCCGCTTTCAGATCTGCGTCTGATCCCCAGCCAGCTCCTCGTCCATAAAACATTCACCCGCACAGTTTATCAAGTACGTTATGTGGGTTGAAAGCGGACGCAGAACGTCCGCCAAGCTAAACGCGGGACTGATTTCGATCTGATTTCCGTGTTAATTAATGAACACGAGTTATGTGGCTCGAGCTTTTAAAAACATCCCAGTTGTGGCTTTTGGCTAAACTAGTTTCATTAGTTTAGGGATTTTCATACACGGGAATGGATGAACAAATCCATTCAATGGAGAAGCAGCTTTGGCGAGATATACGCTCACTTCCTGTTTGGTGACTTCATCATCACTGTTGTTTGTTGGTTGTAGACGACTGGTCCATCACGCAAACCTATAATTCTCGCAGTTATTGGATCGTTATAGCAAAACTTTCACGATATCGAATTACCGTAAATGCGGTTTTTATTAACGTTCAAAAAGCCCCGACTTCCTGTTTGGCTTTGTTACGTCAACAACTTGCAGCGAATCAGCTGCAAGAAGAACCTTGACGCGATAAAAGTTTACAGACTGGTGAATTATAGCCCCACCTAGAGGTGAATTAAGACGGAGCTCCTTGGCGTCCTTCAGCCGTCTACAAAGTCTGGTCTGAATTTGAACATCCTCAGCGCGATCCGGCGTTTTGTTCATAATTGTACCGTTTTGCCGGTAACCGTGGTTACATCTGATCTTGGCATGTGCGACCTATGATTAGGGACATCATAAAGAAAAATAAAGCTGGCACAAATAATATGTATAGTGTAGAGTCTCCAGGACTAGTGCGTGTCGGAGGGGACGGTGTTAATAACAGACGTTGGTAATATTGCTCGAAAAGCAAACGCAACTACTGAACCTTTGATACTGGAAAATAAATCCGGCTGACTTATCCGTTGTTATTTCATATCAAGTGCAGGTTAAAGGTTTCGGTTTATCTAATTTCCCACAGGCTGCGTTCACGTCCTGGAGAACTCCAGACATGTTTAGGCTTGCGTGTCAGAAATGGTAGTCTGCGATGTACCCTAATAACTCTTATACGCAGCTATACGCGCCACGAAACCAGCACGAGTTCAGCCAGAGGTGAAATCCGGACAAACCGGTTTACCGAGGACAAAGTTCTTCAGAGAAACACGCGCACAGAGATAACGGACGTCGGTGTTCCTGCTGCTTGATTTGTCTCAGGAGTTCCCTGTTCGTAGAGACGCTATCAGGGATCAGCGGAGACAGCAGAGCATGGTTAGCTTGTCGAGTCTCTCCACTGTGTCTCTCTGCAGCCTCTTCATTCAGTCTTTCTTACTTAGTCTCACTCCAATCACTTTATCCGGTCTCTCTCTCCCACGT
Organism: Parauchenoglanis ngamensis; assembly: GCA_030014255.1. Lineage (NCBI taxonomy): Eukaryota > Metazoa > Chordata > Actinopteri > Siluriformes > Auchenoglanididae > Parauchenoglanis > Parauchenoglanis ngamensis. The sequence goes on from JAQMYM010000001.1 coordinate 2,140,137, forward strand.
GTCATCTATTCTCACTCTAGTCTCTTAATCTAGTCTCTCTCAATCGTCTCATATCTTTTATTTCTCCAATGTTTTTATCCTGCCTCCGTCTCCTAAGTAGCTTAATCTGGTCTCTTTCTAGTCTCTTTCTCTGGCGTCTCTCTCAAATGCTCTTTATCTAGTGTCTTTCCAGTCTCTTTCTTTATTCTCTTTACAGTCTCCTGTAAGTCTCTTTGTCCAGTCTCTCTCATATGTCTCTTTATCTAGTCTCACTCCAGTCTCTCTACCCAGTTTTCGATCCCTCTATATGACTGACTCTCTCTCCAGTCTCTCTTTTGTGTCTCTCCATCCTCTCTCTTCAGTACCATTATCCCGTCTCTAGCTTTTCACGGTCTCTTACGCGTCTCACTCTCTTGCCAGTCTATCAATTTACATCGTCACCTGTCTCCCTATTTAGTTCCTCTTCATTCCCTCCCTCCATCCTTTCAGTGCAGTCTGTCTCTTCATGACCTTTATCCATTTTTATCAAGGCTTTCTCCAGGGTATCTCCTCTGAATCTCTTTCCAGTCTCTCTGACCAGTATCTTTTTCCTTTCCTCTCTGTATGTACCGTCTCTCCCCAGTCCCTGTCTCCGGCATCCCTGTCCAAACGTGCTCACCCTTTCTCTGTCTATCGTCCTAGTCGTTCTCTTTCTCTAATCCCTTTTCCAGTCTCTCTGTTCAGTTTCCGCTCGGTATCTCTGATTCTCTCTCTTGAATCTCTCCAGTGTTTCGTCTTAAATCTGTTTTTCACATCTTGATCGTTAAACATGCCTGACTTTGTCTCTGTCTCTCTCGCTCTCTCTAGTGTTACATAACAGGCAGCTCAGGCTCTTCTGCCAGCATGTTATTACTGAGGAACCGCTTGATTCGTTCAGGCGCGCGCGCGTGTACAACACACACACACACACACACACATGCGCAGGCAAATGTTAACGTGCACTCAGAGCAGATTAGCAGAAAGCTGAACTCGTTTTATACTCCTCTAACGGCAGACGTGAAAAGTTACAGAGTCTTACATCAGCGTCGTACAGAGCAGTGCATGATGGGATCGGAGCGCCGAACTCCTGACCTCCCGCAGTATCAGAGCCGCTCCGCCTTCACACGCCTATAAAACCGAATCATCAGGGTCAGGGTTCATGCGAGCTGATCAGAATCAAGACAGATGTGAATAGAAATATAAAAGATGAGATGAATTTTACAAATAAAGAAATTCGGGGAAAAAAATATATTAAGTAGAATAAATATAAGAGCAACAGATGTAAGGAGATCTTTATCAATGAGTAAAGCAATACAACAGACATTAAAAAAAAAAAAAAGATAAATAAAGAAATACAAAGGAATATGTGAAAGTTTCCAAAGGATTGGCTGAATATCGGAAATTGTTCAATATAGGATGAAATAAATATGGGAAAATAAACGCCGATATTTTTGAAATTCATATGGAAAAAAATGTTAAAAATGAAAAAGAAACATGGATACATTTGAAAGTAAGTAAAAAAAAATCTAAGCAATATGTATAACATATAATAAATACAGAAAAAAATAATAGCATGTAATTTGTGTGTCCTTTTTTTTTGACTAGTAATGTTTTATGTAATGATCTGCTCTCTCTTTACTGTGTGTGCTGTTGGGGTTATGAGGTTTGTGTCTCATTTCTGAAGCCTCACTGATGAGGTGTGTGTGTGTGTGTGTGTTTGTGAGAAAACTGGATGGAGAGTGCTCTGATCAAAGAGCCGGTGTTCCCAACATAAGGTTTCATAACACACACTCACATACTCACACACACACATTCACACACATTATATAACTAGAGAGTATAGAGTGGGCACAAGACCGGCTGTATTACATCAACAACCAGCAGCCCTACAACACACACACACACACACACACACACACACACACACACAGGTCAGAAAAATCCATTCGTTTACAAATTAAAACATTACAGGTGTGTTAGTGAAGACTCCTCAGTTTTTGGTTGTTTACCTCAGTAGCAGTTCAGCAGGTCAGTATGACATGTTTGACTCCTTGGCCACACCCACAAGCCCCGCCCCTGCTCACAAAGCCCCGCCCCCTGTATTTATACTGGCCTGCAGTGTGTCTATAAAACCACTGACATGAGGCTCGTCCAAACAGAAACGAGTATTAATAACCAGAATTCACTTTTCCTAACCACTTTTCTCCGCCTCTTAATTAGTAATAACAATAATAATAATAATAATGTAGTACAAACTACAGCATAAATAAGGAGTACAGGAATTCCGAACTAAATGGTAAATACAAATGAAAGTGTAAATATATTGTATGCAGATGTTCCTAAATGAGTAAATAAATACAGAGAAACCGTTTAACATTAAAGCAGAATAATTTAGAAAACACCGTTCTGTCAGAACGCAAATAAATGCAGAACTTTAGGGGGGAAATGAGTAATGCTGAAAGACATGTCGAGGATCGAGGATTTAATACAGAATGAATTTAAATGTATTAAAAAAAAACAATTCCCGAAAGTTGAGTAATAAATTCAGGGAAGAAAACGTATAAACCGATGTATGAAAGCAAATGAATAAAAAAAAAAGCTGTATGAAAGTAATTACACAAGACATTATGAATAACTTGTAAATGAATATCGAGGCAGAAGTGTTTAAAAAAAAAAAAACTTTCCTTTTCTTTTTCTTTTTGTATTTTTTTTATTTTATTTTATTTTTTTATTTGTAACGTCTACAAAAATGTTCAAAAGGAAGAATTAACGTGTTATACGTTTACGATTATACGCTATCGTTTCTATAGCAACGACTTGTACTCGCAAGGACGCTAGGCGTATAACGATTCGCCCGGTTCGATTTGAATTTTGCCACGATATTTTTGGGAAGAAAAAAGGAACTAAAAGTAAAATGTTATTCCCGAAAAATGCAACCTTCGTTTTCCTATGCTTTATCAACGTAATCGTTCTTTTCCTTAAGAACAAAATGTAAACTTTTGTTTCATCTTCTTAGTGACCAACCAAGCCTACGGCGACGTCATTGTACGTCGTTGCGCCCACTGCTGTATGAATACCGCAGTTCCAAGCCAGGAAGCGTGTGTAATCATTGCTGTGTTGTCCCTAATGTCAGCTTTATTTAACATTTTATAGGCGGAGTCTCCAGTGCCAGACGTATAAGCTTGTTTATTATTGTTTACTACTTGATAAGCGGCATTTTTTTGTCCAGTTTACGTAACTACGGGGAAATAAGAGAGGCTTGGGAGAAAACGGCTGTTTATAGATGCTATAGCACAAGCGCAGACATTAAAAGTAACTGTAAATGGACAAAAAGTAGGATGCCGTGGTGTTTAACGATTCCCAGCTTGCTGCAGTATCTTCGGAATGTAAAGCGGTTATTGGAAGGTAATCAACTTCGCAGTGGTAACAGTGACTATGCTTAAATAACACCTGTGACTTGTAGCTACAGTTACACCTCAGACAGTCATGTGACCCACTTGTTCCGGCTCCTGATTGGTCCACTTCTCTCGCCATGCTTTGCCAGTCTGTCACGCAGCTTCCAGTACATGTGGAAAACTGAAACACCTGACAGCGGTTTGAATTGTTTGATCTCGCTCAGCGCGGCGTCCACGAGGAAGTTCCTCATCCCGGACGTTATCCGATCCGCAGACCTGCTAAGCAGAACATCATCTAAGAATAGCCATCGTTTTTATTCCAAGTGCTTCGGATCGGGAAACGTGATTCCGAAGCTCATCGATAGCTGCTGATCTTTCGGTTTCAGGCCCGCAGACGTAACGCCGATGACCTGCTTCAGCGTTTTATCTTCTGCTTCATCATCGCATTCTCACTTAAAAAAGAAATAATGAAACACACACGATTCAGATCCTATGAAACCTCTTATCTTGCGACCCGGACGAGCTCAGACTGAGAGGATGCAGGAAGAGCGCGTGTTGACTCGCTGGCTGGAGAAGAAAAAAGCACTGATGCTGCACAGTCTGTCTGCTGGCCGTGCTCTAGATCCGCCAGCGTCTATATTTCTGTCTCCGTCTCTTCCTGCACATTCGTCTCTGCCTGCTGGAATTCAGGACATGAACACAGCGTGAATGTGTGTGTGGGGGGGACGGGGACGGGGGGGACATTACAGAGAGGTGATTACCGAGTCATTGTCATGCAGATGATCACAAATAATGATACAGTTCAGTATTCAGTGGACAAAAAATATGATAATGTGAGCAGACATTTTTATAACTATTCCAGCAAAAAATGGATCGATGGTCTTGGATTGATGATGGAACAGTCTCTGTGATTGGATGAGGCAACACAGGCTAATTAATTATTCATGAACGTCTCCAGGTGATCATAGGAAAGAAATACGAAGTCAACCCTCTCTAAAACAACACACGTGAGCATGGAACTTGGTGTGTGTGTTGAATGTGGAGGGTGACACCTGATGGATTCTGGTACTGATGTTTGTAATGATTTTGTTGGATCTTGGATACCTGAACACCTGGCGTGTGTGTTTGTGTGTGCGCGCGCACGTTTGCGCAACAAGTAGCGTTTCGATCTTGCCAGGCCAGACCTTCATGCCAGAGTGTCAGTTTGACGCTCATCAGACAATTAATTATCCTCATATCACACTGCTAATAAGACGCTGTGAAAACAGAGCGACAGATGGAGGGATGGGAGGAGGTGGTGGGATGGAGGGGTACAGGAGGGATGGAGGAGGAGGAGGAGGAGGAGGGCGGCTTCCTGCAGGCGACGCCGAGAAGCTCTTTGATCAGAAATGCTCATATACGCCTGTGAGAGGAAATGAGGAGGAAAGTGTGTGGAGCGGCAGGGTGGGGATGGAGGCCAGAGTGTGTTTTGTATGCAATAAGGTGTGTGTGTGATGGAATTAGCTTCACTGGTGTGTAGACGACAAGCATGCACAAGCACACACGCATACACACAGCTGATGTTACCTGTAGCATATCTTTCCATGGACAGGAAAAGTGTGGTAGTGAGTGTCTCTTATTGTCCAGACAATACAGTACACACACACACACACACACACACACACACACACACACACATCTCCCATAATCTCAGCTGCTGTAAATAACCTGGGATGATAACATCCAGTGTCGGGTCAAAGTATCAGACTCTGGCACTACTGTCTAATACACACACCACCCTTATCTGTGTGTGTGTGTGTGTGTGTGTGTGTGTGTGTGTTCGTTCTAATGGCACATTTACACCAAAGTGTCACACAAAAAATGCCTATATTGATTGCGAGAGATAGATGACAGCGGAGACAGACTGATGGAAATAGACAGACAAGTAGACTAGAGAGAGGGAGGGATGGAAGGATGGAGACAGAGAGAGAGAGAACAGTAGACTGACAGAAAGGTAGATGATAGAGAGACAGCATGAGTGAGACAGCTAAAGATAGAGAGAGGCAGAGGGATGGACAGATAGACGGAGAGATGCACAGTGTATGAGTATAGATGTAGAGCGGCTGCAGTATGTGGGTCAGGACTCTAGTGTACACCGTGCTGTGTGTGTGTAGCCCAGTTTACAGTGAGGACATCATCTCTCTCTCTCTCTCTCTCTCTCTCTCTCTCTCTCTCTCTCTCTCTCTCGGGAATCACTAATGAGCAGCAGTTTGGGGACGCGGCCTTATTCTCTGTGCGTGAGGGCGAAAAAGGAGACGCACCTTCTGTATCACCTGTGTTGTGTGCGCGCGTGCGTGTGCATTTTTTCCTGTATCCAAATAACACGCATTATAAAAGACCGTCTGCATATTATCCAGTGTTCAAAATTATTGGCACCCTTTATAGACAAACCCACATCACACAGCAATGACATCGGACGTTTCAGATAGTTCCTAAAGTTTTTTTTTGTAAATAAATCGCTGAACCCGGTTTGATCTGGTACTGCCCCGGAGCCAACACCGCCGTAGTACAACCACCACCCTCCTTTCCCTCCTCCATGGCATTCCATTCATTCTAAAATCACGTGTCAAATTTTGCACCTGCATGCTCGTGCTTATTTTTTACATCAATTTATTTTTAACAGCGTCCGTTATTTTTATTCATGTCTGCGTTGTATTTATGAACACCCACAAAAACCTGTCACTTCCTGTATGGAAATCCCAGGACGTTACTTAACCCATTCCTGAAGCCGATTCTGTCAGTTTAGATGTTACAGATATTACGACTTGTAAACATTTGTGTGTTTTTTTTTTTTGTTTGTTTTGTTTTTTGTTAGCTTTGGGTGGGAGCCACATGGGGAAAGCGTCTCTTCCTGTGCCGGTAGAGAGGAAGGAAACCGTGTTACGAGACAGACACGACACACGCCCTACACCCTGCCTCCTACGCACTACGCCCCTGCTGTAGTGTACACTGTATTAAACTGCATCCTCGAGTCCTGCGACGCACTTCCACTGTTTCTCCTTCACACTTCATGCAGCAGAACACGGAAATAAAAGCACGTTCACGCTGGATAAGGAATAAAACCCGACGAGGCTTGCTGGTATCTGACTACAATCAGCGGCGGAGTTCTGCTTACCTCTTCTTCCTCTTGCATCACAGCATCTTGCCTTTTTTTTCAAATGAATTCACAAGACGCGTCATACTTTTCGTCCGTTTATGTCACGCATGTCATGTTCCAGAGAAACCTCAAAGCATAAACTTCCAGCTTATGAAAACGTCCCGGCTATGAGCGGACACCGGAGACTCCTTCCGTAAATGTTCCGTAAACCTCTCCTGACAGAAAACGTCACCGTATCGATAATGTCGAATGAGCTGCCAACGAGCTGTTACTATAGAAACGGTCATGTCAACCATAACACTGTGTTCATATTAAGGCGTTTGCGTTTACCCTTCCTCGTGTGTTTGGGTGGAGGGATAAAGGGTGCAGTGGACGAGGCCCTGGACTGGTGCAGGGACAAAAGCGCAGTTCAGATTTTAGAAATAAGGATGTGAAGATAAGCAACACTGAGCTCCGTGTGTTCGCTCAGACGGTGACGTTAAACACGGCATGTTGGTGTGAAGTACAGGAGGCTGGACGAGAGGCAGTAGAAGTGTTGCAGCCGGGAGACTGTGGACGATTGTAACCTTTAGTGTTTATATTTTATCGCACTCCTAATGTGGCTCCATGCATCAATAACAGATCTGTTTAAAACGCCGTGTTTCCTGCGTATTGTTTATTTACCATTACTCGTGTGTGTGTGTGTGTGTGTCCTGCAGGGAAGCCGTACAACATGGCAAGCTCGGAGCGTGTGCAGCTCTCCGGGACGTACAACGTACGCAAAGGCAAACTGCAACTCCCCGTGAACCGCTGGAGCCGCCGACACGTCATCCTGTGTGGCACGTGCCTGATGGTCTCATCGATTAAATCCAGCCACGCGGGCAAAATGCACATCCTGCCCCTGATCGGAGGAAAGGTAACGCGTTACATTGTTCAAAATGGAAGAATAGAGGCAATGGTAACGCCTTAATCTAATTAAAATGCGCATCCTGTCTCTAATAGAGGCAATAGTAAGAACGTAATGTTCATAAGGCGCATCCTGTCTCTAATAGAGGCAATGATAATATTCAAAATGCGCATCGTGCCTCTAATAGAGGCAATGGTTACTCCTTGATTTAAGTAAATTTCACATCCTGCCTCTGCAATAAAGGCCTCTCATTTCAGAAAAGCTAATGCCTTCTTGCCTCTAATGAAGGAAGCGATTACACCTTAGGCCAATCTTTAGGCCTTGCCTCCTTCAGTGTAGAGTAACGCCTTACTCCGAGCTGAGGAAGTGGCGAATTGGCTTCAAGATGGAACTGTGACCGTTTTCTCCACCATGCACTTAACGCCACATGCAGTTGTGCACGTCTGGCTAGATGCTCCCCGCGTTTCTAATTTTCAGCCGTTTGTCGTGCCGTCCACGTAAGCTCTAGTCCAAAACTAATGAGGCAGACTTTATACATCAAATGTGTCCTGATCAACTACATTTGTGCACATTTCTTTGTGATTTTTTATTTATTTTTTTGTCCTTTTGAATGTCTCCGCACGCACATCTCCATCCTTGCCGGGGGGAGCAGTCTCACAAGCCAGAGCTCTAGCCAAGAAAGCGGAGCCAAGAAACACCCACTTTCACAAAAACAGACAATTTATCTGGCAGATGAACAAGAATAGACTTCTCCCAAACACGTGAGATTATCTCACATACTCGCCACTGACTGCTTCAGATAAAACGCTTTAAACACGTTACTAGAAGACGGAACTGCTCCAAAAACCTCATCAGGTTGCAACCCGGAAGATTCTGAAGCTTGTGGCCAGAAAAGTGTACAGGAGAGGCAGAGACTAGACGTGCATAATTCAGTCAATACAATTCGGCTCCCTTTTATTTCTGCAGCCTTTTTTTCAACACTAGACTTCCTACCAGATTTATACAATTTCCTACATTTTATGATGACGTGACTTGCTGGAAATTAGTCCTACATGGTTGAAAATTACAGACTTCCTGCCCTATATGTGATCAAAATGTTGATCATTTTATATTTAAAAAATGCCTTTTACTGTTCTATTTTGCTGTAAACCAAACTTTATGACCTTTAGCTACTGCATGTCTTTTTGTTACCGCCTGAAGGTGAAATTGTTCTCTCTTGCTGTGTGTGTGTGTGTGTGTGTGTGTGTGTAGGTAGAAGAGGTGAAGAAACACAGCCACTGTTTGGCCTTCAGCTCAGCCGGGCCTCAGAGTCAGACCTACTACATCAGCTTCGACAGCTTCACCGAGCACCTGCGCTGGCACCGCCACGCCGCCAAGGTGTGTGTGTGTGTGTGTGTGTGTGTGTGTGTGTGTGTGTGTGTGTGTTTCATAATATCATCATTTGACACCTGACTTTAATCTGTTGAAACACATTTCCCTCATTTTTTTCCCCTTACATGTGTCACATTAAATAGGCGTGCATAACACACATGCTGTTGTGTAGTATTGTGTGGAGTTGTGTGCAGTGTTGTATATTGTATAGTACTGTGAGTGTTGAGGTATCGTGTGGCGTTGAGTGATGTTCGGTGGTGGTGTGTGATATTGAACGTTATTACAGTGTTGTAAATGGTGTTGCGTGGTGGTTTGTTGTGGCCCTTGCCGCTGATCGATGTTGTGGTGTTGGTGGTAATGTACGGTGTTGCGTCATGTGTAATGGTATGCGGTGTTGTGAGGTCTGTGGTGTTGTGTCTTGTCTCATGGTGGTGTTAAAGGATGTAGTGGTGTTTGTAATGTTGGGTGTTGCGTCATGTGTCGCATGGTGTCGTGCCGTGATGCCGAGTTGAATGATGATGTGGTGTTTGTAATGTCGGGGGTTGCACCATGTGTTGGCCATGTGGTGTTCTCTGACGTTGTGGTGGAGTTTGGTGTGGTGGATGGTGACGTGTGTGTTGTAGGTTCGTGTAAAGGTATGATTCGGTCCTATCCGTGAGCAGCGCTGTAGCAGTGCTGTGCTGCTGTAGGCTGTTACGCAGCACATGTGCTGCTCTGTCGCTGAACTCAAGTAGGGCAGAAACAGCCAGTCTATTTTCCTCCACTTTTCCCAGAAACACCCTCGTAGTGTCAGCTGTGTTCATCCCAGCGGGAGCCTCAGATTAGCATAGAGAGAGACAGAGAAAGAAGGGGAGAGAGAGAGAGGTGGAGAGGAGGAGAGAGAGAGAGGTGGAGAGGAGGAGAGAGAGAGAGAGAGAGATGGAGAGGAGGAGAGAGAGAGAGAGATGGAGAGGAGGAGAGAGAGAGAGAGATGGAGAGGA
>JAQMYM010000001.1:2169920-2180737 GCA_030014255.1 Parauchenoglanis ngamensis
AAAGACCACAACTGATGACACGACTGCCGTCACCATGCCGTCGTGGTTCGAGCTTTTGAACTGACACCTGTCCCCGTAGTACCACCAGTCGTCACCTACGGCACATCTGCAGAGAGAAATGCAGCAAGGTTTACCAATCAATACATGTTACATATATATATATATAATTATATATAAATGAGGAGGCTTCCTCTGTGCTGATACACACCTGCAGGATGCTTTTATGCCATTGTCCATCACACACACGCCATCATTTTCACATTTTACCGATGCACATGGATCACTGGTAGGGGTCGGCGGGAGGGGCTGAGAAGGAACCAAGTCTGATATATCTACAGGGAGAAAAATGTGAAGCACTTTATTACAAAGTGATTCTGGCCTCTACGTTGAGAAAAACAACAGACCCTCCAACCCTCTGAAGAGGATAATGCATGCACACGCACTACATTTTCTTTATAGCCCTTCACAAAACACTTGTCTAAGGTCTAAACTGTACATGCATGTATACACAGGGTTTTACAGTACAAGGTGGTTGGGGGAAGCTCATTTAGTTTAGTGGGCACTAGAAAGATTATAATGGCTACATGTTAGATTTGACACATTGAGTCACTATTTAATCTTATCTGTGACTATATATTGCGAACCGATGTTAAGTAAGTTGAGGCAAGACTAGAGATTACAAATGTGATATGGGGGAAGGGGTGGGGTTTCAATGTTGGAGACTTCAGAACACCTGAGCAACTGTTAATCATTCCAGATTCATGTACTGATGGGTGGAAACTGCTATTTTTGCATATTTGTTTACTAATAACTCTTAGTGATGTACATTGTTTAAATCCTATGCAAGATGTGCGATGGGTTGAGATCACTGTTCATCATTTACCTATCATTTAGTCCAGTGGAACTTGAGGTAAGTAAGGTTGGCTAGCTTTGTTCCAACTAGTATTAACGCATAAGTGCCTTAGAAACATAAACTATTAGCTTCATACCCAATGACTCTTTATATGGCCTTTTGTTCTGTGCAAAATCGTTGTGATTCCTTATAAAGGTTTTGCTCTTGAATTCAAGTCTACTTTGTCATACATGATTGACAGGGTTCTTTCTTCCTGTCCTCAGTACTCAATGCCTTGCACAGTTTGAAGTATTCCCTATTGCCAAAACACCTGATCTAACTGATTGACTAATTATTAAGCCATTAATTAGATGGACCCAGTGTGTTGAAGGTAGGGAATCCCGAGCAGAGCTGTGCATCAACAAGGGTCTATGATTGGGTGGTTTTTACTTTCTTACAGTAGATCAAATATGACATTCGCAGGGCCACGTTCATTAAACATGGGAGTATATAGTGCTTACGTGGTACTGCATGGATTTACATTTACTCATTTGGCTGACAATTAAGTCGGGATGCTGCTGAGGAGTTGAAGGTTAAAGATCTTTCTCAAGGACCCAAACATGGCAACTTGGTGATGCTCATGAACTCCTGATCTGGTGCTCATAGCCTTAATCAAGTACCTGTTTTATCCAGGTCACCATGGACAAATTTAACCAATTAAGTATGTCAGAAAATATCACATACAGGTGCAAACAATAACTGTGGGAGCAGGTGGGACTTGGATTGATAACAGTCCTGCAAACACCTCTACTCCTGAGGACTGGATTTAAGAACCCCCTGTTCTTTCCCCATGACTTAGCCATCCTTATAGTGGTACTCATTTTTAAGTTTACACTACTGGTTTAAGGTAGGTAAGACTGCTCCTTTCCGTCTTCAGAGATCCGATGCCTCTAAGTGTGGGTACTTACCACTTTGATACACCCTGATTTTCATACCTTCCATGCTGAGGAGGAAGATGGCATCTCCACCCTTGATAAAGTCTCTGCTGACTGCTCTGGCCTGAGTCAGGTATAGAGATGTTCCAGCTCCTGGTCCTCTGAAATATTTAGTCCCATCTACATCTGTTATTTCCATTCCCACGTTTCGTGGGTCATCCCAGAAAAACACTGATCCTAACAAGGAATGTTACAACATTGTGAATGCACCTGTGGTCTTAAAGTATACAGACATCATGTTTAATGTTTAATTAATGCAGCAATGTGCACAAAGACCTACCCTCTATTTTCTCATTGGGGTCAGTTGTGACACTTCTTTGGTTGGACATGCGTTTGCGGATGTCTGCATTCTGATCCATTAACATCATGGTAATCTGCATCCATGGGCAAGGCCAAGTGAGTTTACCATCATTCACGTCATCGCCAGATGTCAGATGAGCAAAGGCTCCCATCTCCTTTGGGTAAGTGTCGGTGCCATTGGGGTACAATCCCATTTGGAAAGTGTACCCATATTTTGACTGAAAGCGTGGGCTGTATATGGCAATGCCCCTAGGTGTTTCTTCCATAATACTTTTGAAGTTATTAATTCGCCACACATGTTCTGGGCAGGTGGTCTCAGAAAGATTGACATCGTCCAACGAGAACCCACCTGTGGAGCTTCCAGCACCCTTCATGCCTTTAAATACCACGCGGAACTTTGTGGAGACATGAAGATTAAGATGGTGTAACTGCCATAGCTTCTCAGGCATTCCTTTAAAGAGGAAGATAATTTACACGTTAGCATATTTTGATGTTGCAGCATTGGTCAAAGGATCTTGTATGCAAGCCAGCGGTCATTCTCAACTTGCTTATCCTAACTCACCAGTTATTGTCTCGATCATGCGTAGTGTTCCGCTAGGGTTGGTTTCGTTGTATTCTCTCACGCCAATCTCCAGCATATCATTGGGGTTTCCACTGTGGTAGTAGAAGAACTGTAGACATTGGTAGTTACGGTTAGGGTAGAGCAGCATGCTTTCTAACAGAGCAGTGTCCCCTTCTGTGCCACTGATTGTACTGAAGTGCATGAAGTAGCCTGCACCTGTTGAATAGAGAACCATGAGAAGGTTCAAGCAACAAAAAATTGAAAGTTGGAGGCATATTTATATGGACATGCAATAAGTTGAGCTCAGGGTCATACTTTAGGCAAGTGGTCACAACCCTGTTCCTGATGACTTTAGCTTCAACCATAATTGTGCCCACCTGACCATCTAATCATTGCCTTGAGACAGGTGGGCAAGATTATGGCTGGGTCTTAGGGAGGTAGATCTCCTGGGAAGTAGATTTCCAGGAACTGGGTTGGTGACCACTGCTCTAAACCCTGGAACTTTCAGCTACCCAAAGGGCCTCTGTTCTGCCCAACTGTATACATTAAATGGTGAAACATCAGTGAAACATCACTACCAGTACAGCGTCCCATGTTAGAGTAGTCTGTGTCGGGTCCACCAGTTGCCTTGGTGACATGTTCCCAGTCTGCCTGGTCACCCTGACCTTGGATCATCCCACAAATATTCTCCAGCTCAAAGTCACAGGTGTCCAGGAAAGTTGTGGCTCTTGCTATAAAAAAGGATTAAAAAGATCACCAGTCAACAGCAGTAAACGGATAATTTGCACGGTCATAAAATTTCCTTAGTTACCCGCATCGTACGTCACGCAAGGTAATGAAATGACAAATTAGTCTGGCTGAAGTGCGAAGTCCATGCCCTTTCCACTAAACAGGTAAACAGTACACTCTTTCTTGTGGGGGTGTGGTAGTATCAAGTAGTAGTGGTAGTATCAAGTAGTATCTTTTATACCCATAGTATGTATCTTCATACCTCTAAAAAAAAAAAAAAAAAAAAAGGTTGGATATTTAGCAAGTGACACCTACAAAGCTTGAAGAGGTCCAGTTAATTACGGAAGGGTATTATTTATGTAACTTTCTAATTAACCACAATAAATAAGATATCTACGAAATATCTTGGTGATAATGGATGTCTAAAATGTGAAGGATTCATTATGTCAACACAAAAGATTTAAGGTTGTTAAAGTCAGGGATTAGTTTAGTCAGCACAGATATTTTAGATATCTTATATAATTAGATATTTTTCAATGTAGCAGTCAATTATTTTTGCTGTCTTTATGTGCAACTAGTTGTATGCTGAGGATTCATGAAACAAACCCAATAGAACCCCAGCTTCAGTTTGGATGTAGACAACATCCAATATAAAAAGAAAGAAAACATGGCCAATATAAAAAAAAAATTGATTTCACATGTGAGGCAATGAAGCCAAGCCAACTCAAGCTGCTGAAGTACTATAAACAAGATAAGTTCCTTATGGCCACCATAAGCGAGAACCTTTGCTTACAAAGGTTTTCCAGATAAGACTGATTGAAGGCTTGATCATTAATGATTAAGTCTATAAAACTTGTTTCGCACTGGCACTTTACATTACAACTTTTGACTAGCATGTGAACTCTGAACCGATCTTTTTCTGTGAAACCACAAATGAGTTGCTGAATTACAGCAAAGTTCTTATTTTCTTCTTTTTTTTTTTTTCATATGTAGATGGGTTCTGGTACAGGAATTGTTTTGATTGCTTGGGTCTATCTGTTGAAATCCACATCCGGACCGTGGTCTTCAGTTTCTGCAATTAGACATTCAGAATTTCTAGTTAAAGGGTGCTAATTTGCTACGACAAATGTTAAATCTTTTAGTCAAATCCCATGCTAGTTATGCACTTGGGATCTCTTTAATAAACAGTACAATCTTTTGTTTTTTCAGTCAAGTCCAATAAGTTTGTTTGCTAGGGAAAAAAAAAATGTCTGACTTCTCAGTCATCTTGAAAGATGTATAGATTTTACTGTACACCAGTGATCCTACAAAATTCAGATTTCCGATCCCAAAGTCACCATAATGGCACCAAAGACAGTCTTACTGCAGTTGTAAAGCCTGTTCAGCTTGAGCAGGTCGCTGTCGCTGAACTCCATGCGCTGGCCGATGACGTCGCTGAAGGCGGGAATGTTGGTGACGATGGTGGGCTCGGTGCCATTGCTGAAGGCGTTCTTGCTGTAGTGCATCATGGAACCATAGTCATAGGCTACATTCAGGGAGCTGGACTTTGTGTCACTGTATTTATTGAAATTGTGTTCTCTGCCTGAAGAACAAATATGTGATAAATGTGATGAATGGACAATAGGATGACTCAACATTGTTTCTCACTCGCTAAAAACTACCTCATGAAATTTAGTACATTTGCAATAGGGGGTTGACGATGATGATGTAGATCAAAGTATCCACCCAAAACCCTTATCATCCAACCAGTTTAGAACTAACCTTGATGCTATAAAAGACTTTTTACCTTATTTTTTTACTAATGTTATATGGTATAAATCCAGTCAACAACTCTGGAACTCTTTTGATCTGTTTAATTAACGCCTTTGTCACAATAATTTAATGGGTTTATCCAGGTATAAGAGCAAGGAGAGACCTTTGTTAGCGAAGTATGAATATTATAAATAGCTAAATTCAGGCTAGAAAAATGTCCCCATCCTCACGTCCATTCAACATTACAGTCTGGGAATATTACTAACAATAGCTAATTGAATGTTTGCCTTAGTATTCGGTACGAAGCGGTGACATACAGCCTACAATCAGTGGAACAAATGAACTTTTGCACCTTCTTGGATGCGATCCCACATGATGGTGACGTAGTCGTCACGATCGGCGCGCGACTGCTCATGCCAGAACCCCAGTGCATGAAGGAACTCGTGTTCGATGGTGGCGATTCGGTCACATCCTGCACCGATTGATAAGCGCTGCTTTCCCACACGTTGGTTGCCCACGGAGGAGAAACATCTGGGCACGAAAAAAGAGAGGGATTCGTTTATTATGAGTATTTATTACCGTTTAATCATTGCTCTTGACACAGACCCAACAACATGATACAGAACAGCAACTAAATAAGGAAAACTGGTCATGCCCAGAATCTTTATTTAAACACAGATGTGAATAAAACACTCATAGACTTTTCTAGTAATAGCTATTAACAGTTTGGCCTTTTCTGATTAGATTTTCATAAGATAGTCCATTCTCAATTCACTAAGCATTTAATAGTAAACATTTCACTTATCTATTTGGTTAGATTTTCACAACATGTTGTAGAGTATTATAAATTGAAGTCACGTTAAAACACGCATGAAAACTTTTGATGTCTACCCCCATGCTTTACAAGGTAATATTTAAACAGATCTAACAGGTGTTGCATCCTTTAACTTCCTGTACTCCTCAGCAGGTCCAGACTTAAATTCCTCACCTTTATCACTACACTCTCTTATTTTCACCTGACTGTAGTTAATGAATAACAATCTGGCTGATAATGGAGTTAAATAGGTTTACTTTTACTTTAACGTTTTCTCGGCCCTTCATTCTTTTATTCATTGAGAGGCTCGTATTGTCAGGGACAGTTTGGAGACTCCTGTCTGTGATTGTATGGAATGATGGGAATAGGGAGGGGAATTTACAGAGTACTCGCTCTCAAATTGGAGGAGAAACGTTTCATGAACATTCAAAAATTCTAAACAAGCTCCTGTTCTCACTTGCGTTATAGCAGCTACTATGGTGATTGGAAATTTGTGAACCTTTGAGAATGTTCTTTATTTCTCAATGGATTGGTGGATGCCAAACCATGATACTACCACCTCCATGTTTCACAGATGGGATAAGGTCCTTATACTGGAATACAGCGCTTTCTTTCCCCCAAGCATTATGCTTCTCATTTAAACCAAAAAGTTCTATTTGGGTCTCATCCATCCACACTGGCTTGTCCACGTGGTCTTTAGTAAACTGTCAGTTGGTGGCAATTCTGCTTGGAGACCACTGGCTTTCTCCTTGCAACCCTGCCACACACACCATTGTTGTTCAGTGCTTTGCTCATGGTGGACTCATGAACATTAGCATGTGAACTCTGGGTTCCTTTGAGGACTATTACACGCCTTGCTCTTGGTTTGATCTTTGTTGGTCAACCACTCTTGGAGAAGGTAACCGTGATCTTGAATTCCCTCCATCTGTCTGACTGTGGATTGGTGGAGTCCAAACACTCTGGGTTGTTTTGTAACCTTTTTCAGCCTGATGAGCATCAACAACTATTTTCTGAAGTCCTCAGACTGCTTCCTTCCACACACATGTGTTTTGAAGATCAGGCTTAACAAGAATAGATTCCTGTTCTTTAAATAACACTGGGCTCCCACCCAAGACCTAATGGTCATCCCATTGATTGAAAACACCTGACTCGAATTTCACCTTCAAATTAACTGCTAATCCTAGAGGTTCACATACTTTTGCCACACACATATCTGTAATCTGCAATTTTACCCAATAAATAAATAGACCATGTATAATATTTTTGTCTCATTTGTTTAATTGGGTTCTCTTTATCTATGTTTAGGATGCGTGAAAATCTGATGGCGTTTTATGCTGAAATATAGAAAACTATTATCTAGAAAAAAGCCCTAACTGTGCCCAAAGGAAATAAAACCTCAGTAGATATGGCTGGAAACTGAAATGAATCATGCGTCATGTCCCGTCTCGCACGTTTTACATGTCTCACAGAGTTCACGCTCCGTCGCATCCCGTTAAATGCGGTCAGGTAGGAAATCACAACACCAGTTAATTTACTGTTAGTGGGAATGAAAATTGATCATCCATCCTGTGTTGTTTTTATCTGATACATTGACAGGTTTTGTATGAGAAAGGGGCTTTATTGAACATGTTAAAGCACATTTCTGTGTAACTCTGCTCACCCGTTGCCTTTGAACACAGAGATGTAGTTCTTTTCTCCGCTCCAGGGTTTGTAGTCAATGCAGGTCTTCAGGCGATACTGTTCAAACGCCCTCATTATAACACCTTTGGCATTAATATCTGAAACACACATCCCTGCTGTAACACATGCACTGACGGACCAGGCCGGATTATAACATGACGTATATGAAATATTTCCAGCGTTTCATTGTAATTTAATTGGCAGACCTTTGTTTGTTTGTTTCAAGAAATATGATACCTTCCTTCTCTTAATGTTCGATATGCTGAGTCATCAGTTCATTGTCAATACAAAGAAAAGTCCACAATATCTACACTGCTCATGCAACTTACCCAAATCATCCTCAAAATAGTACGGTACAGTGGTGGGCCATAAGTACTCATCCCCAATTATGGAGTTCCTCCCTTGTTTCTAACAATCACAGATGAAAAAGATGTTGAATAAATTTTCTGTTTACCCCCACGAAGCTTATTTTCCAATAACAGCGCGCACTGAACTGTTTTATTTGCTTTAAACCGACGCATGGGACTTTTAAATCTGTGTACGCGCCGTGTCCATCATACAGGACCTTGTGAATGAGCTGTTACCATAGAAACGTTTATAAGGACCTGTGATTTGGAGCCGCACTACCGTCAGAGCTGCTTTTACAGAAAAAGAATAAACAACTTCTGACCAATCAGAATAGAGAATTCAGCAAAGCTGTGGTATAAACATGACTAAACCACACTGACGTTTCCGAGGTTCATAGTCGCGTAATGGACATAATTATGCACTTTTATGTGGATATAAAAAGATCCAGGTACGATATGAAGTTGGCACTCACCTCGTCATATAAAATATCTCCCTCGAAGAGATCGAGACCAGCCGCTGCAGACAGACAGTCATGCGATGAAACATGAAGCTGTATAAACGGCAATACCACATGCTGTGCCTGAACTACTGACTTTATAACCAATACACAAGTGTGAGGAAAATCTCTCTTACCTTGATTGACCTCAAATAGATCCTCTTTTCCTCCATCTACATCATACTCTGTCAGATCTAATCAGAGATACACAGCTTAAAGATATATACACCTAGATTATATATTTAGTGAGTTTATTTCTGATATCTAGAAAACTGTACAGGTTATGTCCAAATATATAGTACGAATAAAAATTGGCCTTACCTGTTACTTTGCTTGTTGGCTAAACGAGAGAAAAACATGACTTGCTCTTTCAATGCAACATCATATTAAAATAATTCAAATTCAATGCAACATAATGATGATAACAATAATAATAATCATTATATAATATAATAATATAATAATAATAATAGTCATTATTCTTATAATCATTATCAAAGCAAAGCAAATTAAAAAACACATTTAAAATAGCATCTTAATATGTAAAGCCTAAACAAACAAGCAAATCAATAAATAAATAAATAAAACAAAAGTAACACTCCCAAAACAAGTAATTTAATTAAAACATTTAAATAAACAAGAATAAAATCAATAAATAAACATATAAATAAATAAAAAAATGTAATAGCATATAAATTATAAATAATGCTTATATGTACAGGTTTATATACAAACAAAGTAACAGTTCTAAGATAAATACCATTCATAACATTTAAATAGACAATAAATAAATAAATGCATTTTACAAAATGAACAACAATGGAATGTCAATGGAAAACTTTTCAGATATATGTACAGTTTTATATGCAAATAAATAAATAAATAAATAAATTGGTGCTTGTTTACTTGAATAGAATAAGACACCTGAATATGTATAGCTTTATATAAACTATGTAAATTAGGTAAGACATCTGAGTTTATATATAAACGTATAAACCTATATTCTAGAATGGTTTGATCATTAATTTAGCCAGAATTGTTGAATAAATTGCACTTTTTGTGAGATGAACCTTACCAGAGCCCCACAGCTCAGCAGAGTTAGAATAAAAATCAGAAATGTCCACGGTGCGGCTGAGTGGTCCATGCTGAAGGAGCTGTGAGGAGCTCGAACTCAGGACGAACACGAACACCGTGCAAATGTAGATGCGGTTGTAAAATGATGAGCTCTTTATAGCTGCTGTGATATGGAGAGGGAGTGGGAGATCAGTGAGCAGGAGACCTGAAACTGGCTGACGGAACACATCATGCTCTCCATAAAACAGATGCACTGCAATATAATGAAGATTAGCATGCGACAGATGCTAATAACTACATGTAGCATTATTAGATTATATGTTAGTACAAGATGTTTGTGTTCAGCTTTACAGAAAAGTCAAACAAACTTCACGTGAGTCACAAATCTGTGATCCACTTTCTTAGATCCGCACTGAGCTCCTTGGACTTTCAACTGTGTGTCGGTCAATCCAGTGAGTTGTATCAAACAAACCCTTTTTTATGTTGTGCACAATGAAGAGTCCAACTTTGGAACGTTCAGCACCACTGAATTCATGATCTAAGAATATCGATTTTTGATCTTATATGTATAATATTATGCTGTTCATCTGTGGAATGTCCCAGATAGGTGGGTTGGGTTTTTTTTTTTTTTTTTTTTTTTTTGGAGCACTCCGCAACTTTCCCAATCTTTTGTTGCTTTTGTCCAACTGTTTTGGAACGTGTTGCAAACATCAAATTCAGAATGAGTGTACATTTACAAAAAACAATAAAGTTTATCGAATTGAACATCAAATATCTTGTTGTTAAATTGAATATAGGTCAAAAAGGTTTTGAAATCTGTTTTTATTTACATTTAACCCAGTGACCCGACTTTTTGTAATTATTGATGTGCAAAGAAGGCAGTGAAAGCCAAGGCATTCATGTTCATGTATGCACATTTTTGGCCACAACTGTATTATGATGAAGGTGAAGGAGCATCTGAAAGTTCTCAGGAGCAAAGTTATTAAAAAAAATTAAAAAAAAACTCATGTGGGAAAAGCGCTGACCTGGGATATGCAAAGAAAAGAATTTCACTGGGCTATAATGGAGATGTGACAAATGAAGACTTTGTCATCTTAACACCATCCACCACTACAGAATTCTCCTGTTGTCCAATAATGAGTGGGCTCAAGGAGAAAAAATAATCCATCCATCCATCCATTATCTATACCGCTTTATCCGTCTGGGTCGCGGGGAAGCTGGAGCCAATCCCAGCA
>JAQMYM010000001.1:2191785-2213458 GCA_030014255.1 Parauchenoglanis ngamensis
ATTTTAATTCCCAAAAAAAAAAAAAAAAAAAAAAAAAAAAAAAGATAGGCATTACCTGATAACAGTAAAACAAACATCCTGCAGTTTAAAAATACAGAATCTAAATGGTGTCACAGCAACACGCTGGCGTTACAGCGGATCAGCGGTCGTTTCACTAATACTTGACCATATCTTTACGATACATGATGAGCAGCATATATACAAGTTTGCAAAATTGAGGTTTTGCTTAAAAAAAAAACAACATATCTGTCTAGCATTTATAAAAATGAAAGCATTTCATGATGAGAAAGACAAAAAGTGGGGTTTTTTCAGTTCTTCGTGGCCTTGTTATTACCTTGAGTGGTCTTTCCTGCGGTCGTTTCACTCCGATGGCATGACTGTAAGAGCATTATATTGTGTACATATCCAGCGTTACAAACCTACCCACGTCACCTATATGATTTATAAAAAGTCCAATGATTGTTTTTACCCAGTAAGTCTCCCTAATGACATATAAGGCAGTTCAAGCTCTTTATTGTATTATATATACAGTATATATTCATTCATACTGTCAGCATTTGTTCTACAGCACCTACTTGTGTCTGGTCAGGCTTTAGCAAACGGCCACATGCCTGCGTTTCCTGATGTTAAACATATCAGTGGTTCTCAAACTGTTCTTTATTTAACTGCTGAATAAATTCCCCGAATCCCTTCTTTACACTATACATCCATAAGTATGTGGACACCTGACCATCACACCCGTATTCACCAAAGTGGGATGCCTTGGTATGATGTAGTATTACAAATTTCCCATCACTGGAACGAACAGGCCACCAATGAACTCCTCTGGGATGAACTGGAATGCCGTCTGCGCTCCAACACCAATGCCTGACCTCGCGAACGGCTAAATGAACCCAGCCACGCCCCAGCATGTAGCGGAAAGCCTTCCCGGAAGAGTGGAGCGCATAAAAGCTCATACAAGTGAGACGGTCGGGCGTCCGCAAACCTTCGCGTATTCATACAGTCCATTCCCTGAGCTTTATGTAAATGCGTCTACGTATGTTCATTTTAAAGACATCCAGGTAGAAAATGTTACTTCCTGTCTGGATGATCGCCGAAACGTCTTGTTGGTTTTACTGGAATAGTCCAGTGATTTTTAATAAACATTTCCAAACATTACAGTATGTTGGCGTGTACGAGAACATTTTAACTACTGAGCTCTCTACCAATGTATTACTCTTATATATTATATTTATATAATATACTACTCATTACTTTCTACCCGAGTCCCAATACAAAAGATATATACGCCGCGGACTAATTCGTCCTCACGATACCTGTGTGTTCCGTCGCTTTACTGACATTATGCCCAGGTTTGAATCTCTTTTCTTATTAAGAAGGGGATTTTGTAATAGAACAGAGTAGGTGAAAAAAACACCGAATATATACGTCCGGCCGAATTACACAAATAAACGGACTGGCTGCGCTTTATGGACCCCACTTTGGGAACCACTGATAAACTAGAACACCCATAAACTCATAAAGAGAGCACAGACTCGTTACACTATAGCCAATTCCCTCAGGATTTGACTTTGAATTTCCAATAATGCTTCGGCATTAATCCACGACGAAAACCTTAAACCCTAAAAAGATAAATATTACCCAAGACAATGAAACGGAAATAAAGTGTAATTGTTGCTAACAATTCTTTTTTTTTTTTAATTTGATTTATTTTTTATAAACAACAGCAAGTATGAAAAATTCCAGTCTTTTGTTTTAAATTCGGCAAAGTTTTGGCTGCACGACGGTCCTACGCTCTTTGGTTATCCATCTTAAAGGTTTAGTGCAGAACCCTACAACAAAATAGTAGCTAGTTCCCTATTTTGGAAGCAAGGAATTATTCATTATCCAACAAACCACTGAAGAACTCCATTTTTTTTTTTAAAGATTGCATGTGCAATCTCCATTTCATGGGAGATAATATTTGTTCTAAATATCTAGAACCGGTCCCCATTCTTAGAAAAACGAAAGGGTTCTTCAAGGTGTCGTTGGACAACCAAAGGCTCCGAAGCTCCTAAAATGGTTCTGCTCGGAACCCTTTCTGAGAAACGAGCGGTTCAATGACCACGTACGGGTTTCTCCAGAGGACTCTTAAAAATACTAAACCTGTGTATTAATTTCTCACAGTGTAGTTCATAATATGTAGATTTTCGCTTGACATGTTCATGTTAAAAAAAAAAAATCTGAAATTATGTAAATATACAAGAGATTGATGGTGAATACATCCTGTGATTTTAAACCACTACCGTAGTTATTAAAGCCTTTCACAAAAAATGGAAAACAATCGAATGTAAAAAAAAATAAATCAAATTTATCTTTACTTTTGATTTGAACATCATACGATAATAAAATGATTTTTGCTCCACTAATTGGTTAATTTTATGCAATTGATTTTATCCCTTGTGATGCAGTGCTATTTTTTTTTTCCATCGTCAGATCTGGTCAATGTACATGACTTTGAAAACCAGGTCTGTTTTTTTTCAGAAATCATGGAGGAGGAAAAAAAAAAAAAAAAAAAAAAAAAATACAACCCCAACAAAGAAATAATGAATAGTATTTAAAAAAATGTGGAAACCCCCTGCCTAGAGAAAAAAAAAACAACAAAAAAAACACATGCATTCGGGAAGAAAAAAAAAATTAAGATGACAAATGAAGAAGGTTAAAATTTTTTGTTTCTTTAAAAAAAAAAAAAAAAAAAAATCGCCCATGGCGATTATTGCTATATAAAACCTTCACCTGGAGTCCTTGAACTCCTTGTTACATCAGGCCCAGAGCGCTGGCGTTCAGAAGACTGGTGTTGTCTTGAGACTTCTGCAGTAGTCCAAGAAGCACGTCTGCTTTAACGGAGTGCTCCAGGGCTCGACATAGCTTTCCCACCGTACAGCCCTGTAGACCTTCCTTCATCTTCCAGCGCTCCAGCATCTGGTGGACCTTCTCGGCCAGGCCGTCACGCCCGTAGTCGTGCTCGATGGCGTCGATCTCCACCTCGGTGAGGCCCAGCTTCCTGGCGCAAGCTTTCCACTTCCCTCCTACGTTCTTTCGGACCAGCTCCAGATGTTCATCAGTTACGCTGTGGTCCTCTACGCGAGAACACGCGCGTTATTATTACCGTTTATGCCGATTGTAAAACTGGTGAAAGCTTGTATTAACGATTTTTCATGAATTGCACCGTTTTCGGTTGTATAAAAACACAAGAGGCCCACCATATTTCAGCAGTAGTTCTTTATACTTCGAGCTGGAGGATGACGTGCTGGACTGGGAGCTGAGAGACGAGCTGTCCGTGCTGCGGAAGTGCATGGTGTTGTTGTTCCCGATCTGAATCCCGCTGGCTTGGCTGATGTACAGCGATCCACCTGAAACACGGCATCAAGAAGAAATGTAGAGATCCCGTTCCTTTTCTGTCTCACTATCACAACATCTACAGAAAATCAGGGGGGGTTTCATGTAAATTAGATATTTATCCGAGGGTAAATTGAGGCGTGTCATATGCGCTGAAGCTGAAGTGTCTGGCCTGAATGATTATTCTTACAGCTCTACTGTATATACATGGAAATGATCCAAATGTCCTGAAATCTGCAAAACATTCGGCATTCTGTTCTGACCGGAAATTTGTAAATAAAAGTGTTATGATTGGAATTCTTTTACACACGGTTAGACGACGGTGCGCCCGTGTACCTGTTTCCGTCTGCGGGGACATCCCCGCTGCAAAGCAGTCAGACGGCCATGACTGCATGCGCTCGAGCTGTTTGGACTGTTGGTGCGGTCCGCACTGCGACAGCGGCATCGACATCTGGCTCTCGTACGCCTCGTGAGGACTCTGATAAGGTTTGGACCAAGACTGCACTGAGGACACCTGCTGAGGAAGATCTGGAACCCAGTTGGAGTTAGGCACGGTCTGAACAGGCACGTTGGAGGTAAGGTACGAGGGCAGGGTGGGCTGAGGCTCGGGGATGTAGCTGCCGTGTTTGTGGTAGTTAAACTCTTGTTCCAGTTTCTGCTCCAGGTCACGAGGGGCGGACGGCTGGTCAGGGACGGCGTCCACTTGAAAGGCACCTGAGGTCATTAAACTGACGTCCTCCAAGCTGGCTTCCACCGGGTCCGAGCTCCTCAGAGGGGTGGGCGAGTCACCCGAGCGCTGCAGAAAGGACGGAGCCTCCAGTCCTGAAGATGCGGAAGTGGAACGTTATTATTATACAAACGTGGAAAAGCTTAGTGGATCAAGGATCATGCATCTAAACGTTCGAGGATTACGACGGATGATCCACTCAAAAAAAAATGACCATTTATAGCGGCTATAACGTTCACGTTAAATGTAATTCTAAATGGATAAAAAGGATGACGTGTACTGTTAATTAAAAACCAAAAAAAAAAAGGAACTCCATGTGTTGCGGATTATTTCCCTGTAACAGCATGCCGCCAAGTGTTGGAAAGAATTTAGAGAAGGAAATTCTTCACCGAAACCTCATCTCGTATTTCTTACTCGTTATAAAACCGATGCGTTAAATGGATCCGTGAACACACTGAGATTGTTTACGTTGTCGTTCTTGTACCTGCAGCAGCGACTCCCGGCTCCGTCGTCAGAGTTCTTAACTTCTCCAGCAGCTCTAACGGCCCTTCGTACGAATCCTGCACAAGAATGGGAAATAACGACGTAACCGTCATTTAGTTAATATTCATAATGACCAATCTATCAGATTTTTAACCACGTTCTCGGTTACGGATTGGCCGAACAGTGATCCAAAGTTTCCACACACACCATCTCTTCATTTACCTGCTCACGTTTCGTTCTAATGAATGACATTTTAAAGTTCTCAAACATTATCTAATCATTTCTAGGCTCACGCGTTTCTGCCTCCCTTAGTGTCTTTTGTTACATCATATTAGCGTGTAACTCAAATAGCTGTATTTTTTTGTAGTTTTTTCTTCAACCCATTTTCCTCTCCGTGTCCTGTTACTTTAGCCATCATCAAATTCTTACAACGTCCAAGTTTCACCCCAAATATAAAGGGTGCGCAAACTTTTGCACCAAGCGGCACTTACCTTGAGGCCGCTCAAATCCTGCTCGACGCCTCCTTCCAGGTTGAGCTTATAGAAAGGCAGAAACGAGTCATAGCTGTCTGTGGTGAGAAAAAATTTGAAACTGATTAATTTCTTTAACTGAGGCGACTCAAAGGATTACAGTTTCACATTGATTTAATCGGATCCCGATATTTTTACCACAGACTTCTAAAAAGGTCTAAATGTTGTATGCGGTTGGTCCGTAATCTCTATTGATCTCATGAGTTACTACCGCTACATTAATACCATGGCCAATAATAATGGAAATGATCCAAACCTTAAAAATTCAGGAAATATAGTTCTTTTTTTTTTTATTATATTACATGCAAATAAACACCTTTAAACCGGGGTCGTTTCTGAGGGTCGTGCTCCCAGGATTTTTCCATAAGAGTGATGATCTCTTTTGGTGAATTGCAAGGAATAAGCTTCTCATCCGGACGGTCTCCTTTACGCACACACTGGCAGATGTGGTCTTGGGTAATAGCATCTGGGGAAAACACAAAAAGCTGAATCCATCACAAACCTCATTTTCACTAAGAAATATGCTAGGAAAAAAAAAATACAGTAAACCTATGTTTTCTTCAATTATGTCACACAAGGCATGTTCATCGTTCCAGATACTCAGATCCCGGCATTAGTCATTGCGTCACTCATCTAGATCCATAAACAGTTACAGCGTCTCCAAGTGGCCTGTTACTGCGCCGCTCCAAACCGTTATAATGTATTTGACACGTTCACCTGCTGTAATAATCCAAGATAATCTTCCAAATCTAATGCGAGTTCTATCACGGCTAAAGTCTGCTACTGTTAGGTATTGGTTAGAGGCCATTCGACAAACAAACAGACTTTTCTGTTAAACATAAGGACATATAATTTACTAATATTATTTCAAACAAAGCTTGTGAACACCAGTATCAGGGCTGTAACGACGCACTCGATTCGATTCACGATACTGGCTTCACGATTCAATGTTGGCATAATATTTTAAATGAAGAGAAACGGAGGTTAAATTTTTAGAAAAGAAAAAAAAAAAATGTAATACAGGTTCAACATATCTAAAAAAAAAAAAAAAAAAAAAAAATAAGCAAAGTTATAAATTCTCCCAGAAATGTGATCGACTGAATGACCTGGGGATCGACTGGGATGTGCATTCTGTGCCCTCTAGTGTTCAAACAGTGCAACTGCATTAGATGCACGAGTCACATGATGCAACATGGTGTCACTGTGTACACATGAAGCGTAAAGAACGTTAAATAATCAGCTTGCAAACTTCGAGATTCAAAAGCTTGTGGCCAGAAAAGTGCACAAAAGATACGAGATGCTAGTCTTACGCCACCAGACTGAGATACGGAGGCATTATACGGACCCGGACCCGGATCAGGTCTCCTTTATAGTCCAACGTGTGCCAAGGACACTTGGTTGGGTGATATGGCACGGATATCTGATTACATATATTGAAACCAACTGGCAGCAAAATCAAGTGTAAAGAAATGTAAAAAAAACAATGATTTCAATTCACAGGATGAAATTTAATACGATCCCGTGGCCATATTGCAGTCCATGATCTACTACCAAGAACTGTTTTTCTGCACTAAAGTACTAAAGTCATGAGGTACTAGGACAGAATCCATGTCTACGCATTGGTCAGAAACGTAACCTTGTATTCACATGACGTCACTCACTCTCGTAAGGCTCCTGCCTGGTCAGAATGACCCACACCACGATGGCGAAGCTGTAAACGTCAGATTTTTCAGTGAAGCGAGTGTTGATGCTTTCCAGGTGCTCAGGAGCCATGTAGCACAACGTCCCGGCCGCCATCACACACGACTTCTTGCCTCCCCGGCTCTGACTCTGTCTGCGCGACTCCTCCCTCGTCAGCCGACTCCACGTCTGACACGTGGCCAGTCCGAGGTCTGCGATCTGACAGGACACACAGACGAAACTCATCACGTCTATAGTTCTCCCGTCCAAAAGTATTGGAACAGCAACGCCGATTAATTGGTTTTTGCTGAGCACCGAGGCGTTTGTGTGATCAACAGAGAAGAGAGATCAGCGTTTCAGCTTTTATTCCCTGGTACTTACATCTAGATACGTTAGAACATAGTAGCAAACCACCCAGTTTCTCAAGCGACCAAAAGTATTGGAACACGAGGTCAAAAATACTTGGCTGCTCGCAATAACTGCATCTAGCCTTCAACACTTTAGGAGGGGATTGTACTTTATATACTCGAGTAACACACGTCAATGTAAACCCTCAGTAATTTACAATGCATGATAAACACACCACACGCGTATTCATTTGCAACAGGATGGAAATAAGTGCAACACAAATTTTTTTTTTTTTTTTTTTTAAAGTAAATTCGGTATTCGTTGCTCACCGCTTTTTAAAAGCTTTATGCTAAATAAAAAAAGCACACGCTAATATATAACTCGCCTTCTTTTTAATGTTCTTAGCTTGGCTGGTTGGTTCATTTATTTTTAGCTGCAGAAAACATGAGCACCGCTTCAGCATCGAAGTCGTACACGTGGCCGTACCTTTACATGGAAATGTTCGTCGACCAAGATGTTTTCCGGTTTCAGATCCTTGTGAATCACTTGGTTGTCCGTTAGATAAGCCATTCCCTCGAGGATCTCCAGAATGATCCTTCCTTTAATGGAAACAGGAACACTCACCTGGTTTTATCAAAGAGAGCCGCATTGAAAAAGAAATGTATAAGAAACGTTGGCAAAATCATGCACCATTCTGTGTACATTTCGTGCACGTGATTCCCAGGAGATCGCGTTTCTTTCCCACCATTCTGATGTTTGATGTGAACATTAACTGAAGCTCCTAGTTATTGTGTGTAAAGCAGAGTGGAAACTCCGGCACTGGAAACATCGGGTGTTTTAGAGATTAATGAGTTTGGCGTTCTCACTTTCTGCAACATGGCCAGCAGGTTGCCTTTAGGAATGAGCTCCATGACCAGCGAGTAGTCTCGGTCCTCCAGTATGACCCCCAGCAGCTTGACCACTCGCTCGTGTTTCAACCTGCTCATCAGACTGCCTTCCTCCAGCAGGGACGACTTCTGCCTGCGTGCACAACAAAACACACCCCGTTTATATAAAGCCTACAGCATTATCATGATTATTATTTTGATTACTATTACTCTGTTCTTCAATTAAAAAAAACAACAAAAAAAAAACAGTATATAGTATATATTAATAAAAAGTAAGTCAGTGGCCTATATATATATATATATATATATATATATGAATAACATTTTTAAAAAATCAAACATAAATCGGCAGTTTTGTGCTGATTTAACAACGTTTTCTGGATTTGGAGCAGCACACACAAACACAGGAGTTGCATCACCCCAGAGAAGAACCCTACGACACAAATCACATTTTTATTAAAAAAAAACAAAAAAAAAACAAAAAAACACTTTTGGTTCCCCATTTCACATTTTCGTTTCCAAACACAATGTACTCCAGTGGTTGTTTGAGGAAGAGGGAAAAAACACAGGAGCTAAGCAAGGAACCGCAGAGATAAAAAAAAAAGGGAAGCAAAACACTGCAAAAGCTGCTGACTGAATGAAAGGTTGTCTCACGAGTCTCTAACCCGTGTAAATACAGTGCCTTGTATGAGTATTTACTTAACAGCTATATCTGGCTGCTAAACCAAACGTTGCTGCGAGGTTTGGTTTTTTGTGTGTGTGTGTGTGTGTGTGTGTGTGTGTGTGTGTACCTGTTCGATCTTGACCTTGTTTTTTTTTTTACCGTTGTTATTTGTGGCCTAGGTGTTTCTGGGCTTGCCTGATTTTGTCTTTTGTCTCGATTGACCTTGTTTATTTGCTTGTTTTGTCATTTTGTTGTCGACCCGTTTGGTCTCGTCGCCTCTCTTTTCTTTTCTTATGGGTCTGTCATGGTCTTACCTTTTCTGGTTCTGTCATTTCTAATCCGGGCGTCTCGTGTGTTCTAATTTCAGCCTGTGTAATGCAGAGACCCTAGTACTTACTCATTACGGGGTGGTCCTGTGTAGACCGTCTTCTGCACCACGTGTCCCATCGTTTTGTGGTAGCACAGAAACACCTCCCCGAACCCGCCGTAATCCAGGCGCTCCTTCTTGATGAGGTCCGAGGACTTCATGATGTCCAAGCTCGAGTCCATGGTTTCACTGCTTAATGGGACATGGGCCATATCCCAAATGTCTCCCTGCTTCCTGCAGTCTATACACCAACTACATAGGGGATAAAATAAGAGCATCTGTTTTATAACCGTGCATAGCTGGGAGCCATTTGGTATTCAGACAGGAAGAAATCATATAAGGTTTAACCTGAGTTAGGTAGGTTCGACAACCGAAATATCACAAATAGTCACTTCAGCCTAAGAGGATTTTGATGCATTTAGTAAAATATAGACATGTATACAAAGGCAACTCGGACCTCTATGGCATCATATTACTCAATTCCGCCTTGTCCTTTCTCCTTCCCAAAAAAACCACGTTCTTTTTTTTTAACATTTTATTTCTTACAAATAGAAATAAACTATTACAGTGTTTATAACCAATGATCAACACTGAGGACAGGAAGACCGACATGCGGCCCTGGAACTGTACAAATGAATTCGAGTAAAAATCATACTGATGATATGTCGGAAATGACACAAGGAAAAATAAAACTACATGTGAAAAATTTAGATTTGAAAATATATGCATTGTGAAAAAGCACATGAAAATAAAAAAAGCATGTAAGTAAAAAAAAAAAAAAAAAGAGAAAAAAAATCAAATGTGACAAATGTATTGGAATTTATTGTGAAAAATCGAATGCGTAAATTAACAAATCGTGTCGGGGGGAAAAAAAAAAATCGCATGAAATTAAATGAAGGATTCAAAAAGAATCACATGGAAAAACAAATGAATGATGTCAAAAACAATCACATGTGAAAATGAACAAATTGGTGACATGATATAAATTAACTGAAAATAAACGCGTAATATCTAAAAGAATTACACGTGAAAACAAATGAATCGTGTGAAAGGAATCACATGTGAAAAATGAATCGTGTGAAAGGAATCACATGTGAAAACAAATGAATCATGTGAAAACAAATGAATCGTGTGAAACGAATCACATGTGAAAACAAATGAATCATGTGAAAACAAATGAATCGTTTGAAAGGAATCATATGTGAAAACAAATGAATCATGTGAAAAATGAATCGTTTGAAAGGAATCACATGTGAAAAATGAATCGTGTGAAAGGAATCACATGTGAAAACAAATGAATCGTGTGAAAACAAATGAATCGTTTGAAAGGAATCACATGTGTAAACAAATCAATCATGTGAAAGGAAACAGACGTGAAAACAAATGAATCGTTTGAAAGGAATCACATGTGAAAACAAATGAATCGTTTGAACGGAATCACACGTGAAAAACGAATCATGTGAGAACCACCACATGGCAATCCAAATTAATGGTGACCAATCCCATGAAACTAAACTGATAATGTCTAAAAGTCATCACATACGTAAACAAACGAATGATATGAAAAGAATCAACAAACGAATCGTTTGAAAAGAATCATGTGTGAGAACGAACAGATCACGTGAGGAAAAACAACCAAACGATGGAAACAAACAAACACATAAAAGAATAAAAACACGTGCAGTACTTGTGAAACACGTGCAAAATCTATTATGCGAAATGTCTAACTAACCCACACGTGACCCATGCAATTATTCACACGTGAAGCTCTTGTTCAAGCTATAATACAGAAATACTAATGGGCTAATATCTAAGATGGGCGTGTTCAGTTTGTGACTCACAAAAAGTGTGTGTGTGTGTGTGTGTGTGTGTTTTCTGTGAGTCATATCGTGGAGAATCCAGGGCGGAAGTAGAATCAATGTCCTCGCAGTATAGAAAGAAAAAAGGGGACATGCTCCATATGTGAAAGGTTAAACCAACTTAAAGTTCATAATAACACGGAAAATATTAATGTCTATAAAAACATAAGAAGAGATTTTAGTGAAAAAGCCTTTTTTTGGGGAGCAAACAGGCGCACCAGGGTGTTTATTAGCTACTAGATCATCATTCATAAATGTTTTACTGATTCATGTGTACAAAAACTCAAAACTAATAATTCTGTAAACATCCATCCGGGTGTCTCTTATTCTAACAGACGATCAGGTGTTTTATCCGACACCGGATTATAAAACACGTCCCAGATCTCAGATCTCAGCTTTCTCCTTTCCCCACCACATCCTGAACCAAAACAGGCTTTAAATAATACTAACACTGATAAAAAGTGGAGAAATCATCAGTATTCAGTAGGAACACTCACCGACGCGCATTGTATCCGATTTTCAGTTCCTGTAGACTTTGTTTCCGGATTGTAGAAACACTTAGAGTGAAGCAGGAAAAAAAATTTTTTCTAAAACACTCCTCCATCCATCCAGACTGAAATAATCAAGCCCAGAGGCCACTTCTGCAGCTCCACGCGCAGGGATGAACTCATTCCTAGACCCTGAAAAGCAGAGGCTGGGGAAAGGGAAAGGGAAAGTGAAAGGGGTGCTGTGGCCCCCAGACCACTTGAGACTAGGTTCGTTTTTGTTTCCTGTCCTGGAAAATATGTTCCTGTATAGAAGAGGTCCAGCTACTATAAAAGTCACCAAAGAGTTTATATGATGGAGACACAAATGTCTTGAAAAGGACAGAAAATCCCAGACAAGGGATACGTTTTTTGTATTTCTATTTTTTAAATTATTATTAAGGGGGAAAAAAATGATTAAAAACTACTGCTTTTACAAAAGAAAAACATTTTGTAGCATTGTATAGGCTACACCTACAGTGACTAACACTACAACAACAGTTACTGCTCATATTAATAGTACTACAATGGCTAATAAATAATATCCATCCTTTATCTATCCTGCTTATCCATTAAGGGTCCAAGCTGACATTCACACTTATGGGCGATTTCTAGTGGCCTGTTGTTAAACTGCACGTGGGCTGTGGGAGGAAACCGAAGCACCCAGAGGAAACCCGCACAGGCGCAGGCGCGGGGAGAACACGCACGCTTCAAAATGGGTTCCTTTTGGTTACTGAGTTTAAGGTTAGTGTTAGGTTTAGGTGGAGACATAGCATTATGCTGCATTAATAAATATGTCCAGGCAAAGTCTTCACAAGGATACTAAGACTAGCTTTGTGTGTTCGAGTGTGTGATACGGTGGAGCAGGCCTGGTGTATTAGAAACAAAACAAAACAAAACAAAAAAAAAACACTTGACAATTGGTTATAGTGAATATGAATACAAATAGCTGTTTCTAATAAACTGGACACTTAAATACACTACAGGTCGGTCTTTGTTATTATATTTCTTAACTTAACCCTAGACCTGTTGATCTAGGCTGGCTGTGTACTGTCTCTTTAAGAGCTGCAGTTACACAGTAACAGCTTCACTCTGATCTGGAGTCAGTTTTCTCCTCACACTCTCGCTCTGACTCCTTCTACAGCGGAGTCTGAAGTCTGATCACAGATCAGTGTCTGTATGCTGGGTGTGTTTCATCGCCATGGCTCACTGGGTGCGTCTCAAACCGACCTCTGCTCACCAACTGGGCTAGTCAGTCCTTCTCCTCCAATACTTCCTGCTTTTGTTCCCTAACGCAGAGTTCCTAAAACTTTCCAATCAAATTAAATAAATATGTAAACAAAAACATAAATAAATAACATAACAGCATCTAGTTAAATAGAAGGAATTGCTTTTAAGCTAATTCTATTTAAAGGGAATGTTAACGCAACTAAACAGAAAACAAATATGAAAATACATAAACATATCAAAATAAGAGAAAATTTTCAAAAGTGCTCTAAAAATCTCTTCAAGCTGGCAAATTCATTGTGACATGATTACTTATTACATTATATATATATATATATATAAATAAGAAAAGTTCTGTCTGAACTTGATAATCTAGGACAGGTCACGTTGTAATCTGGGACACTTGTATTAGGCTTAAATCACCTTACTGTATGCATGCCAAGCTCAATATAATTTTTTTTAGACATTAGGACTGAATGCTGAATCAGAAAAAAATTATATTATTCATAGAAATGATTCATTATGAACATATAAAAATCAGGCAAGGATAAATGGAGAAGTAGCACGTGTCTGGTTGGCCTTAAAACAAAATACATCATCAGCAAGTGGCTGTTCCATCGAGCCTCTCACATTATGAAGACCGTACGTTGTGCCTCCACGTGGTGCCTCAGGTCTTTCGCTAAACTCGACGGATCTAGAGGAGAAGACCTGAGAAAAACCCAATATGATGCAACAATTGAGCTCACACATGCGCCATCTTGAACCGTTCCATCATGAACATGACTGATGAATGTTGAACTCTTGCATCGTGCCAACATGACCACAATCGGGACTACGCTCAGAGGCAGCAGGAGCCGTTGGCTCGGCCATGTGTCCAGGATGGACGATACCCGAATCCCGAAGCAACTGCTCAAACACAGGAAGTGCAGCAGGGGGATGTGGCAGAAAAGCTGGAAGGACTGTATGAAAGAAGAGCTCTTTGTACTCGACAGCCAGACCTGTTACCAAACAGCAATGGACTGCCGAGAACGGCGGTGTCAACTACGCTGCCGACCACATGCTACGTCTCTTAGAAAATGATATGACCTGACTGAATAACTATGTGTGCAACTTCAGGAAGTCCCTTTATGCATATGCACTTAAATGAATGTCTCAGATTACCCAAAGCCTCCTGTCCCACATTCTCAGTGTTATTTGTTAAAAAAAAACAACAACCCTGAAACACATTTTTTCAACACTGTAATGCATATTCTGTTGTTTCAATACAACACAAACACAATGACAAACACTGTTTTATTTATGACAGATTTAATAACAATACTAATGCATGTCGTCACTAGTTACATAGCTGTTTATAAACATTTCTAGTAAATTATTGGTTATCCATGCTCAAAAAAAACCTTTTTTTAAAAATATTTCTTGTTAGAAAGAGAACACTGATCTAGGATCAGATCTCGTCCATTTCGCACGATGAGCCAGGAGTAGAGAACGTGCGCAGAGCTGATCTGAGGTCAGTGGGATTATGTGATTATGCGATTTAGGCTCCAGGACGCCGCACAGCGCCTGACAGGGGAACTGCATTTCCCAGCAGTCTGTGCGCTCCTCGGTATTTCTGACACTCACTCCAGCAGCACCAGCAGCAGCAGCAGGGCAGTTTAACTCGAGTGAAATGTAGTTTAATTTGGAGTCGGATATTTCCATGTGTGTGAGTGTGAGTGTGAGTGTGTGAGTGTGAGTGTGAGTGTGAGAGTGTGTGAGTGTGTGTGAGTGTGTGTGAGTGTGTGTGCTGTTAAACCCGGAGTCGGAGAGTCCTATAAGACTGTCAGGATCCTGACATGGGGAACGGAATTAATAAGGTAAACAGCAGCATGCAGGTATTTATACTACTGTAAAGTGGAGGAAACTCTCTCTCTCTCTCTCTCTCTCTCTCTCTCTCTCTCTCTCTCTCTCTCTGTCATTTCTAAAAAAAAAAAAAAAAAAAAAACAAATGAAAAATTTTCCTTTTTTAACCAAATGTCATTTAGTCATGCCGAGTTTTAGTATGAATATGACATTTAATTTACAGAAAAATATTAGTCATGCAAATATTCAAGTGTCAAATCCCCACTGTGTGTGTGTGTGTGTGTGTGTGTGTGTGTGTGTGTGTGTGTGTGTGTGTGTGTGTGTGGGAGGATAAACTCATACATAAAACCGCGTGGGAAAGGAAAAGTGATGATACAATGTTAAATCCAGCATTGCTCTGATCATTGATAGATTACCAAAAACACAAACAGCTTTTTTCTTCTTTTTTTTCCCCCCTTTTCTTCTTTTTAAACTCACTTTTTACAGAAATGACAAAAATAGGCCGTTTAGAGACATTTGAACCCGAAAGCTGTTGTTCGGGATCAGACCTATTCACCTTAAATAGTTGTGTTAAACTTAACATGAAATGAAATTTCTTTTTCTTTTTTTTTTGAGTGGTAGAGAGAAAGAGGGGCATGGGGTTACGGTTAGGGCTATCGCGAAGGAACGGGAAACTGGATCGTGGTAAAATCCTCACCATGACCGTGCCATGAGATGCGTAAAAACAATTGTGACGTTAAATAGGTTTTTCTCGTCGGTACGTTGAGGTTTGACGGTTTTTTGGTTGTCCCGACTGAGCGTGCTTTTCACTTCCTGAAAACAAAACAGAAAGCTGAAATAACCACAGACGATCAGGAACCGAAGACGTCTAAAGAAAAGGCCTGGTAAAAACGTCTCGAGGGAGCAATCTCCGCATTCGGTCATGTCCGTGGGTTCCAGACTTCAGGCAGTCACTGACTGTAAAGGATCTGCATCCAAATATTAACTATTTATCACGATGTCAGTCTGTCTGATTACTTTTGACAATGGAAGCACCAGGTCAATAAAAACAATGGCTGTAATTCCTAAGTGGTTATTGCGATGTATCTCTTAAACCCTTTGAATGAACACTGAAAGTCTAAACCTGACTCACAGGCTTGGTTTCTAATCCGTGGCGACGGCGAACAGAGGCGGAATCATGGGGCCGACGGTACTGTCCGAATACTTATGAACCTGACTGTGTTTAGAAAGTCTATGGGTTCCTCGGAGGATGCTTTACTTTTCCGAAGGGGATTGTATTTTGAACTGTTATTGGGTTCTACGTGGAACCTTTAATCATGTACCCATAGAGACAATCCTAAAGATGGCTATTTTTCCCCATGAACCGTGTATCCTGAGGTCACACTGCACCTTTAATTATTCACATCACTGCACCTTTAATCGTAAGAATAATACGATTCGTAGTTATTATTAATACAAAATGTACAGATTGCTACTTTTTTTTAAGAGCCGAGTTCTTTGTTAATCATTTCTGGGCTTTTTTCTCTGTATAGGTGCTGCCTGATCTGTATTTGGGCAATTTTAAAGGTAAGAAAGACAAAAATCGAATAAGTCACCCCCAAAAAAAAAAAAAAAAAAAAGGCTGATGAGCAATGAGTAACTTCATCGACGTCATCTTCATTTTTTTTTTACTCAGATGCCAGAGACCGAGAGCAGCTGGCGAGACACAACATCACACACATCCTGTCCATTCATGACACAGCGGCGCCCATCTTACAAGTAACACACACGCACTACCCACACACACCGCCCTAGCTGTCCCAGTTCAGTCACATGACCCTAATCATATCTTTATATTAATATGAACATGCACTGAGTCATTTGTTTTTCCTCCCTCATAATTTCATAAAGATGTTCTAAGAAATCATTTAAAGTGTAATGAATGACTTGAAAACTCCTACGCATGCTGCGGATAAACATCACGTCTTAGCCACCCTACTTCATGTTTGCTGAATACTGCAGATCAGAAAATAAGTACCACGTCAGTGTTGAAATCTTTAATTTCATTGGCTGGATCATTTTTATAGGATCTGTAACAGGGACTGAAGTGCAGCTGCAAATCACAGGCTGACGCTGATGCTCTTAGTCTAATGTTTGGTTGTTTCTATAGTAACAGCTTATTTAGAACAGTGGACGCTCCACGTTATCTAACTGGCCTGAACACGCACACAAAAGCATGTTATTTCACACATGGAAACGTATAATCGATGATTCGGAGGGTATAGAAGCGGAGAATGTGTTTCCATTTTGCAAAATATCGCTTTGTCGATTCGTCTGAAAAAACACCTCGTGTGAGCGTGAAAACCTTTTTTTTTTTTTTGCAATATTTGGGTTTGTTTGTTTGTTTGTTTTTTTAAATTCACATTTCCGTTACTTGTTTTTTAGTTCGCAATTTGAAAAGCAGGTCAGTGGAAACCCAGCTAGTGTCAGCACTTTATATATATTTATATATATATATATATCTTCCCTGTACGAGCACAAATATCACACATTGTAATAGAAAATCAATAAAACAGTGTAAAGAAAATAGATTTATAGATGCA
Source organism: Parauchenoglanis ngamensis (assembly GCA_030014255.1). NCBI lineage: Eukaryota > Metazoa > Chordata > Actinopteri > Siluriformes > Auchenoglanididae > Parauchenoglanis > Parauchenoglanis ngamensis. Next base: position 2,208,884 of record JAQMYM010000001.1, read on the forward strand.
TTAAGGAAGAAAACGTTCTCCTTGTGTGTGATTTTGTGGAAGTTAAAATGATCATAAAATGGGATTACAGTTTTAACGGTGTGTTTAAATGGGTTTATTTTTGTCCCGGTGAACAACAGCCTTGATGCGCAATTTGCAATTGCGAACTAAAAAAAACGAGTAACGGAAACGTGTGAATTTCCAAAAAGAAGTTTCTTAACACGCGCGCGAGGCGCACATTTTTTCGGACAATTCGATAAACCGATATTTTACAAAATTGTAAATTGTAAATATAAGTCACATGACACGAAGAACAAATGGAAACGCTACCTTTTGAAAAGGCCGGAGCTTTTAATCACATAACGTGTCTCAATGGAAACGCATTCCATTTGCAGTTGTGTTTTGTTGAAATCGGTTAAAAATATCGCTTCTATTTTGTGCCAAACTGCGATGGAAAACTGGCCTACTTTTTGTATTTGAAGTTTTCCATGAACTCCATCGCTGTCTGATGATTTTTTGCTCAGTATTTTGGAATTATACATGTGAAACTATGAGAGAAAAATTTCCAGCAATCTAAAAAAAAACCTAGTCACCTGAGTCAACCGGTAATTGAAATTTCCTCAGTTTGACTGAATTAACTGAATATTACACCCTCGTTTTATTTATACACTATGCCAAAATATGAAGACTTCACATTTCCATAAACGACTTCCTGATCATATGAGCATGCGACATCCCAGTGTGCAGGAAAAGAAGCCGCTCGACGCTCACGTGTCCCGTGGTAATATATGGAGATTTAACACAGAGGAGACAAATATTTAATTAGAGGCATCACCCTGAGGAACTGATACTATTCAGCAGGATTTCTTTTTCCAGTACAGCTGCTTGCCTGACCGGTTCTCCTGCTCAGCATGTAGTGTGTGTAGTGTGTGTAGTGTGTGTAGTGTGTGTAGTGTGTGTAGTGTGTGTCTCAGCTTGCTATCTCCCATGACAGACACGATACACAGACAGGCATCTCGCATGACACAATGGAGTTTTGTCCTCGGTTAAGATGCCTTGGTAGTCACTGACACAGAATTATCAGCATGAATGCGAGTGTTCACGTGTTGTTCACGTGCCGATTTTGGCAAGAAATACATTTAGTTCCGTAATTATCACGTCTTTTTTATTTTCGCAAATAATGGCCTGACCCAAGAGCCCTGATATCTATTCATTAAAAACATGTGCTTGACAATGTGTAAAAAAAAAAAAAAATTTAAAAAAAGTGAACATATTTTTTCATTGTGTCAAAAAAATGAAAATGAAATTTACCAGGGTCCATGGAAGATTGCGTTCGTCACGTGGAAAAATAGCACGTTTTGTACAGTTTTGTGTTTTTCCTTAATGAATACACATTTTGGGTTTTTTTTAATTCCATAAAAATGTATTATTTAAGCAATATTATGCAACAAGATTAATTCAGTATTTAAAACACTGCAGCCCTGCAGTGGTCTTGTGAGCAGTGTTTGGATGCACAAAATGTGTATTAGACTTTACTAATGACCAGCAGAAGGAGGTTTTGCTCAAACAGGGGGAAAGTTGAGGGAATAGAGAACATGCAGAATAATGTTTCTTCAGAACAGAGAATAACAGATGATCATCTTTGGTCACCACAAACAAATGATTTATCCAGTGTTCACAAAAATCTAGAAGTCTATAATGTCTAGCAAGACAAACTGAAGCGTTGGCAGCGATGAGTCAGGAAATAGACACAAAGGACCGAGTTATGTACAAAATAACTCCCTTTTATTACTGTAAATATCACCAGGAAGAGATTTTAACATAAAGAACAATTTAGTGTGTGTGTGGGGGGGGGAACAAACTATGGTGATTAGTGATTGGTCATTGGGAATAATAGTGAACAGTGATTGGTCATTTGGCTCATTGGGAATAATAGCGATTAGTGATAAGCTGTTTCATAACAGTAGACATTGGCAATCAGTCATTGGTCGTTGGGAACTGTAGTGATCAGTGATTGGTCGTTGGGAACTGTAGTGATCAGTGATTGGTCGTTGGGGACTGTAGTGATCAGTCAGGATGTACACAGCTGTGATGTGAGCTGGAGGGCTGCATCGAGTACAGGACAGCTGCAAACATCTGCTCAGTGCATTTCTACGGGGTGTCTGAAAATCAGTGGGAGTTTGTTGAGCAAAAATATGTCGAATACAAATACATCGTACAGCGGCTTTGAAAACGCGTATAGCGTAACACTCAGTATGTAGAGCATGTGTAAACAATAAATACAAAATTAAGTGTGTGCAGTTTTACTGTCCATGGTTCGGACAAGTAGTCTTCTCACTAGGCTCTGTTTTTTTTCTCCTCCACAAAACGTGTCTAAATAGTTGCCAGTTCTGCAGACAAAGTCCCAGAGTTGGCATCGCTGATGAAGGGCTGGTTACTGATCTGTTCAGTGTTAAAGAAAGAAAAACCGTCCCACTTTTATATAAGGCGAATAATAACACCGAGTGGAGGGTAATTCTTTCAGATTGTGAACGTATCACCTTAATATTGAAAAGATCGGTCCGTTTCAATAGTTTTAATCCGGCAATATCACATTAAATTTTATATAAATGTTAGTAGTCAAGATGCACTACACAGAGCAAAGACAAGACAAGAATCTACAGTAATCCATCTGGAACGGTGCAACACCTCCTGCAGTTATATTCTACTTGCCTTGTAGTTGATGTGTAGCTACACAGCTATCGGAAATACTTATTTAATCTAAAAAGAAGAACTTTTAAACTGTGATCCTGGAGAAATACACCTTTTAAAGTTGAGCTGAAAAACCTCCTCGCTGTTCTGCGCCAGTAAGGGGCGCTGTACTTCTTACACTCGACTCGAGAGTTGGCATTTTCTTGTGTTGTGTACTCCTGCCAATTATACGTTCATGACTCATTTCTTTAGTGGCCTCAGGTCAAACTGTCGCAGCAGCAGAGCTTCCTGGTGAACTGGATTTGCAGCCGCAGTAAAATATGTGTTTAATACGAACCTAGCAGCCGTGCCTGCATGTGTTAGGTATGTCTCAGTTTTACTTAGTGAACCTGCAGACAAGTATACACCTGTACCAGAGATTCCTGAACCTGAAGATATATTTCTTTATATCATGTAAAAATTGTATTTAAATATTTAAAATCAACCATGTACAATTAGCATATCACTCGTCATAAACAGCGTTTACGTTCTGTAACAAGTCCGACGGTGACTTATTTCATGGGCATTCGATTACGTTAAATGTAACTGTAAATGGATAAATAAAAAGCAAGATGTGTTACTCTTTAGTAAAAAAAACAAAAAACAAAAGAAGTAATAAGTATAAGAGGAATAAAACACTTGATGTTCTAGGAAAATGATCTGTTATAAATTGTGCAGCCCAACATGCGCACACACACACACACACACACACGAAGCCTTAAGGCACGTGAGCAGCGGAGAATGAATCTGCTTTGTGGATGAAACATTGTCTTCTGTGCTGTTATGTAATCGAGCACAAGCGCTGCTTTCCTCCTTGTAGATGAAATCCCAACGTGTCCAGCCATCTCTCTCAGAAACAAACACATAAATTAAACATGGAAATCTCAGTCTCACAGCGTTTTTATTATTAATTGCTCGACAAAACGCATATTTAATTGGCTCCTTGAAGCAAAGCAGAATGTGTGTGATGGGAACATGACGAGTGGGCGGAGGAGTGGAAGCTGATTAGCATGTGCCTTTCATGTTAACTGTATAAATCCACAAACTAAAATCCTCTTAGAGGTCTTAATGATCGTGTGTGTGTGTGTGTGTGTGTTTCTCGCTGTATTTAGGAGATGACCTATCTCTGCATCCCTGCTGCTGATCTTCCTACGCAGGACCTGTGAGTACTGAACACACCACATCTGACTATGATGCTGGCCAAAAAAAAAAAAACAACAACCCAGCAACAAAAAAATGTTTCCCATCATGCTCTCTTCTGCCAGCTTTGGTTACTCTGGCAACCATGAGGAAGGAGAAAAAACACCATACATACACCCACACAAGAATGTAGTAATAGTCAAGAAATCAATAAAATGACCTAACAGATGGCGAGAGTAAATATGCTAGGAGTAGATAATGTGAAGCCAACCAAGGTACATAGAAAACAAACAAACACTCACACACGCACGCACACACACACACCACTTCCTCTTGTGGCCCTCAGTGTTCAGGAAGGAAGTTGTGAGTGTGTGCTGCTGCGCTGCCTGGTCCCCGCTGTGCCTATATTTATAAGCGTGAACCCTGTGGAACCCTGCGGAGCCCTCAACACACCCCAGTATGAAACCCACTCCATCTAGCAACACTACACACACTGCACTTTCCCATCCTGAGCCTGTCTCACACACACACACACGCGCACACACACACACACACACACACACACACACACACACACAAGAGCGGTCCCACCATGCTCTCATCAACCTCTGACAGTATATGTGTGTGTGTGTGTGTGTGAATATGTATGTATATATATATACACACGTGGACAAAATTGTTGGTACCCTTCAGGCAATGAAAGAAAAACTCACAATGGTCACAGAA
>JAQMYM010000001.1:2222074-2252666 GCA_030014255.1 Parauchenoglanis ngamensis
ACAACAGTCCATCATTATCCAGTCTCTTTTAAAGTCATAAAAATAAAGAAATAATTGAATTAGAAGGTGACCCCAAATTTTGACCGATAGTGTAGATGCACACCGTGTCCCTGTGAATGAGCTGTTACTATAGAAACAGCTTCTGACCGTTCGGATTCAGGAATCCGACAAACCAATAGAGTTTCATCACTATATATACGAGTGTGCTATACAAACGTGAATAAATATTAGCGCTCGTTGAGCATAAACGTGTCTCAGGTGTCCGTGATCATGCGAAATGTGATGAATCAGTGAAAACTTGAAGGGTCTGTCACAATGAAAAAAAAAAAACGAAACAAAAAAAAACGCCGCTTCTGTTTTTCACTGCGTTTGCGCTTCAGCTGTGGCTTCATGAGCATGACGTCAGGACTCCACAAATAGAAGTGGCACAGAAATAGACACGGCCTAGGCGTCGGTGTCAAAGTGTCCGAGTTCAGAAATATTCCTCACAGAGCACGGCCGAGCTGGCCAGTGGTGCGCAGTGGTGCACGGCTGCTGGTGCTCATGAAAACTTGAATCCTTTCACTTTTTCTAAACTGGGATCAGGATTCACTATCTGCATGTGTATCGTTATGGTGAGGTGGGTTTCGGTCATGAACACAGTAGAGATAATTAACGTCGCTTCGACTGTGACTCTTGCTCGCTGTGAACAATGTTGTCATGAGAAACCCCTGTGCAGAGAGCAGATGTAGTGCACAGGAAACCACGTGGGATATGGTCTATGTGTGTGTAATAAAAAACAAAAATGCTCAAAAAATGATTCATTTGTTATGAAAAGTTGATCAGGGAACACTGTTTGTCAAAGAGCCTTTAAAAAATAGGGTTCCTTCAGGGTTCTTTGAAGGTTTATGTAGAAGTTTCACCTTCTTCTACTTCTACCTGTAGTGGTATACCAATAGCAGGTTTAATACAACATACTTAGTGAAAAAAAAGATTTCAAGGGTTTTTTTTGGGGGGATAATTTAGGGCTCAAAGTTTAAAAAATAGGTTCTACTTAGAAACATTTCTGCTAGGAAAACAGCCTAAATATTTCCTCTTCCAGTGGAACCGGAGATCCCTTAAGAGTGTGTTTTCATTACTTATGCAATACAATACAATTTTTTTAATGATTGTATTGTTTTTGTATTTTCCACATAAGCAGTCTTCTTATTTGCTTAATTTCGATCATTGATTGAATAAATCTGAGAAAAAAACAACTGAGGTTCTGAAAAATTCTAATATAATTCCGTTCTAATTCATCATATGCTCCATCATCATCCGGAAATCCAAAAACGTTATTGCAAAAGGTTTTGTGTGCCCTAACTATCATTGTGGATCATGCGTTCGAATGCCAGGCATTTGCTCGGTAATAACCGCATCTGATTTATTATTATTATTTTTGACATTAAGTTCTTGTTGGAATTGAGACGATGCCTTCTAACGGTGTATATGACATTCTGCAGGGTACCAGATATCTGGATCCTTCTACACGTACACTCATTCAGAGTCACATCCCGTGTCAGTGGACCCGAGTATGAGATCCGCAGAGGCCATGGCTATCTCTGGTAAACATTAACCCACACACGCAGCATGATTTCTGCTCCTCACTGTTATTTTTGCCAGCTGTTACAGATTATTTTCCACACAAATTCACTCGAACCTGGCTCTCTTCCCAGACTTCCGCCTGCACGTGTCGCTGTACTACCGCGAGTCTCTGGTAAAAGAGGTCACCACCAGCAGTCCTGAAGGTTGCCGGATCTCGTCCTCTCCGTCCCCATCCTCTCCGTCCTCCCCGTCGTCCCCGTGCATAGAGGACAGGCTTTTCGGCGGGCCCGAACCCGTGCTCTTCCCGTTCCCGTATCCTCAGTCGCAGCGGCGCGGTGCTGATAAGCTTCCCAACGTGCTGGAGCGCGGCGTGCTGCTCTGGCTCACGCATGACGGACTCTATGCCAAGCGCCTGTGCCAGAGCAGGGTGTACTGGGAAGGACCGCTAGCGCCGTACTCGGACAAACCCAACAAGCTGGAGAAGGACCAGACCTGCAAGCTCCTGGACACTCAGCACTTCCTGTCAGGTAAGAATCACCTTACACCTTGTAATTTGTGCTGACGAAAATCTATCAGGAATGAACAGAGACAGCTGTTACCTTTTAATACCTCACCATTAGCAATTAGCAATGCTGACTCTGAACAGATGAGCCATCCATTTTCAACTTGAAAGAAAATAAACTGTTGCTTTTAACCATTCTATTTTCACCATCGAGTTTTGCGTTTAAAAACAAGTCACGTCCCGAGGTAAAGAAAATAACACAAATCTATGGTCATCTAAATAATTTACATGTGATTGGCTGCAATGACGATCTGCTAAAGATACGTGTTAAAAAAAAAAAAAAGGAAAAAAAAGAGGTTAATCAGTTCTGCTATGGTATTTTTTTGAGTGTTCGGATCGATCCTTTGTCATAAATGACATTGTAGCGTCTAAAAGTCTTGTGGTCATGGCTAGTACGTTTTTTTAGCACAAGATCATAGTCCGTATAATGTTAGCTAGCTTGCTACTTTCGTTCTCGATTCTGATCGGTTGATTCTTTTTTTCCGAGAACAGCGTTCCGGCCCATCGTTCTAAAGCGTTTCTAGAGTGACAACTTGTATGGCGAATGCTGCACGTAAACTAAACCAAGCAATAAACAGATTAAAAGTAGGTGTATTCATTAATATAGTGACATTTTCTTTAAGGAGACGATTATGTAGCATTTAGGGAAGGAGTCTCCAGTGTCAGCGCTTTGAGTTAAAGCTGCAACTTTAAGTTTTTATAGCAGAAAGTCTTCAGGATGGAAGTTGTTATAGTTTGCGGTTTCATGGAGACAAGCCGCATTAAAAAAAAAAACCAAATCCTATTAACTTCAACTGTTTGTAGTTGCAAGTGTAAGTGATTATTTTTCCTATAACAGCATGCCAGTTGTGTTTTAATTCCTTACATAATGCCTTGGCTTGCAAATTCTAGAAATAAATATTTGACTAGAGTTTAGTAATACCATGACCCATTGGATTGTTAGAGCATCTGTCAGCTTTCTCTGGTAGCTTTGACTTAAGTTGAACTTTTAAGTTTTTCAAGATTGGGGTTGAATTCTCTTCGAAATGCCTATTATAAAAAATAAAAAAAAAGGATGAGATGATATTGACGGTAATGCTGATGTTGAGGATTATTATCGTCGTTTGAGGATCACAAAGGGCACAGTGTAGTCATGATAAGAAAGAGCATGACCTTTAAAGGGATTTGTGAATCAGCTGACATTGCTATGTCATATTAAGCAATGTGTAACAGTGGTGGCTAATCGGTGTCTCTCTTTAGAGCTTAGAAAGGTTTAACCCTGTTTTGGCTGTAAGATGTTTGTGTGGTAAGACTGGTGGAAATGGCTGTCATTTAACACAGTGAACACGTGTTTCTTCTCTGTCGCCCCATTCAGCCAGTCTGCGGTTCAGCCAGTTGCCATTCTGTGTTCAGTGTCACACATTAGTCACTTCAGAGCTTGAGGACTTTCCAAAACCTTTCAGGCGAATATATTTTTCGAACCCTCTTTAGCCTTATATGACACCTGCAGCACTGAGTACACCTGCCATAGTCACTAAATGTCATCTTATCTCCCTGAACGAGTCATCGGTGCTCTCAGTGTGCAACGAGAACCGGGTCATGTGGACACCTTATTACTCATCAGGTGCTTTTGTGTCGGACGATCAGAAGGGAACAGAATGACTTGAAGCAGATATTTTCAATTTTTACCTGAGGGTGCTAAACGTCTGGGGGGAATCATTTTTACACATTTCACGGTTTCTAGCACTTTAAGCAACACAAGCCACCATCAAGCCATTTTAACCAAATAATAGTTTAGTATTACCATTAAATACAGTTTAAAACCTTACTATGGCGATTAAATATGTATAAATATTATATCGATCAGAACCAACAAATCATCTTTCTCAACCAATTTAATAACCTTTTAGTAAAATTCTGATTATAAATGCTGTCACGGAGCACAACCGGACAAAAAATTCCTGCCAGATTTACAAAAAAAAATGTTTTTTTAATCCTGTTGGTAAATGCTGTAATACCTCAGCCATACATTTTTAGCCACGCCCACAAAACTCCATAAAAGGCAAAGCTCACAGTGAGCCGAAAACACCTCCTAAGAAAGATAATCTTGTGCTAATGCAGCTCAGAACCTGAAGTACGTCCTCTGCCATAGACACGCGCTCCTCGCTGTATAGGGTGCCATTAGTTTTGTCCTGATCGATCTAATTTGTCATAGGTTATGAATATCAGCGTTCACATGAGCATGTGTACATTTACACAAAATCAGAAGCAAACATTTTTATAAATACTACATTTTACAAATGAAGAATCTACAATAAAATTTGTAAATGTCGAGTTTGAACAAAATTGTTTTGCTTTTCAGTTTGCCTTGGTTGTTAATTTATCTCACCTCCCGTTCTGAAAAAACTTATCTGGTGCTGTAAATCCTTTAACACCTCTTCCTAGCATCTCAACTCTGTTCAGATGAGAAGCTGATTAACAAAGTTAGCATGCTTTTTAGCTAGCTATATAACTTCCTAGGTTTCAAGTGCACAATCTGAGCTCTTTTAGCAGCAATCTTCTGGCCAAACAGTAACCAGAATGACTGTGCAGTAATGATAATTCAAATAAAAACAGTCCATGTCTGAGGAAATCACTTGACTTAGCCAGCTAGCAGAGCGCTGCTGGCTAGCAAAGTCAGCTAGCCACCTGTGTGACAGAATTTGTGTAACAAGTTAAAGTAAAGTTAAAAACCTCCAAAACAAAACAAAGCAGGATACTTGCACACTCGTAAACAAGAGCAAGATGAGAAAAATCCCAGCGAGCTAGCATGTAGCTAGGTCGATCTGCATTGCTATATCAATATCACATCAATTTGTTATGTAACTATTCGAAAAATGTACTGTGTGGTATGGCGTTAGGGGAAAATAAACAAGGATGGGGTGGTGTGATGCAGTCTGACATGAAGAGGAATCAATGTTACCACCAAAACGTTGGCTGTTTTGCAATAACAGCATGTCCTGAAGTGCTTTATTCCGCTTATACCATTTCAATACAATTGTTTCATTAATGAAAAAAATGCATCAGTACATAGTTACATTGAGTGTTGTGGACCATGAGTTAGTTCCGTTTAGCATTTATGTTGTTTTTCCAGCTACAACGTACGACGTTTCTTCACAAACTTCCCTTTTTTTCTCTCTCAAAGTTAATAAGACCAAAACTTACTTTCTCATGTGATAAAACTTAAAGCTTCGGCTAATAAAAAGCTCTGACACTGGAGCCCCCTTCCACAGCTGGAAAATATTGTTTTATTAGTATATCTGGACCATCCTTTTCAACTGTTATAGACAATTAAACGCCTTGTCACTAATCAGAATCAAGAATTCAACAGCACTGTTGTATGAATGGCTATTTTTCTCTTACGTCATTTAAACACGAATCATATTTCAGAAAATAAAGCAATGCCTGCAGTCCTGTAACTATTCTGCAGCTCAGACTACATTCACTCATCACCACAATCTCTGCTTTCGTCACAGAGCTGCAGGGTTACATCCATAACGGACGCCCGGTGCCCAGGTACCAGGTGGTGCTCTGCTTTGGAGATGAATATCCAGATCCTCAGAGACAGAGCAAGATGATCACAGCTCAGGTACGTTTAATATCCAAAGTCAAACAAAGCTAAAAAATCTTTTATGGCAGCGTATAAAACGCACATTCATAACGATTTGTGGTTTAGTGTGCACCTTATTTGTTTTCTTATTTGCAAAATGAATTGTATTCTAGCTAGAATAAAAGCATTCTTACCCTACAGGAAAGAGTGGCATCCAAAATAGTTGGAACACGTTTCAGAAAACATAACAGATATTAGATGTACTTTTTATTTTTGATGAGAAATGACAGGAGTATTATATAAGGGACACAAAAGAATGTCCTGACTAAACACGATCCCGGATGCCATTGCAAATGTAATCAGCTCGATTATGAAGATTAGAAAGTCTGATCGTATTATAAAACCTCAAATTATCCTGAGGAAAATATTTTGCTTCTATGGATGCAGAAATTGTTACTGTGTTTGCACGGCCAAGCCCTCAGGGTACAATGTGACATTTCCAGACACTTTGGGTTGAACCCTGAAGGTTCTGTGTGCCAGAGAAAACCAGCAGTGCTCATGTACATGCCGCTATACGACTCGAACTAAAAATCCTCGCATAAACAAGTCAAATGAAAATCCGAGCCCACATCTAACACGCGCAGAGCTTTTTTTTAAATGAAATGGCACAGATTTGTTAGTAAATCTTGAAGCCCATGTCAGAGTTGATGAAATGTGGTGGATTTGACGTAAAACTGTGCTCACTGGTGCGGAGAAGTGCAGACCGTGGGTACAAACATGTGGTCTGGTAACGACCAAACATTCGAAACGCTCCACATGCTGCGCCTTTTAGTGTATTTCTGTGTGTTGTTCTGGTATTACGAACGAGAAAACACAAAGTATGACCCAACGTGAACAGCATCATGTACATTTGGTGGTGATCTTAGGACATGCATAATATTGGAGAAGCATATGATGTGGATGGGGACATTCGACCACCAAAATCCACCCGCCAAAGCTAACCAGGATTAACGTTGAGACACAAGAGATAGCAAGCTAATTTAGTCAGAGAAATGGTTTTTTATGGTTAATGCATGCTAAAATTTAGATATATGTGTGTTGGGCAGCCTGGAAAAACCTTCACAGGGTCAAATTTGGGCATTCATATACTGGTTTTGAAAAACTACAGATTTTCCTGAATCTGTTTTTCTTTTGCAAGTACAACAATGAGAAGTAAAGTTGTAGCATTTGCTATTGGAAAAAAAAGGAAGTCAATTGCACTGAAAGTGTTTTATGCAAGGAATAAAGCATTTCAGGAGTGATTTTATAGGAAACTAATCAACAACATGACGGCGTGATGTGAAGCAGAGTCACTGTTACGTGTAGATTATTTTCTTACAACAGCACATCCTGAAGTGTTTTATACCTCTTCTACTACACCAATTTGACAATTACAATATATACTTTATTAAAGAACATCATACTTTTTGTGTGTTTATAGTTAGTTGTTGAACGTCCGTGGAACAAGTTCTCACTTACGTTATAGCAGCTTTACACATGCGTTCCATCACTAGCATCTCACATCCTCAGCGCTCCACAATAATGTTGGTAGTGCAACTAGTACCAGAAATCTCTCTCTCTGAAATACTACAAGTTGTAGGAAGAACAAATTAATGATAGCTATTGTGGACTTTAGAGTGAAATTACCAAGTGTTTGCTGTCGGCAAGTCCAAGAACAGGACTAGCCAAGACTGAGTCAAGAAGAGTCTTATGGGGGTTGAGACTGAGCAAGACAGAGTCAAGAAGAGTCTTATAGGGGTTGAGACTGAGCAAGACAGAGTCAAGAAGAGACTTATGGGGGTTGAGACTGAGCAAGACAGAGTCAAGAAGAGTCTTATGGGGTCGAGACTGAGCAAGACAGAGTCAAGAAGAGTCTTACGGGTTTGAGATTGAGCAAGACAGAGTCAAGAAAAGTTTTGGTGGGGGGTCAAAACTGAGCAAGACAGAGTGTCTAAGACAAGTCTAAGACAAGATCAAGTCAGTACAGAAAAATGCTCAAGACAAAACTCAAGTACTTCAGCCCTACTTTTGTTTTAGATCAATTTTGTAAGGAATAACTAAAAAAACACAGCCTGTCATTTTACCAAGAAACAGGAAAGCACAAACTCCTCTTTCCTGAAGACTTTTAGCTTCCATAAATGTGAAATAAACGTCTCCTAACTAAAAATCCTTTGTTAAACATCACTGCTGTTTTCCTTCTTCATGTTACAGCCAGAACTATTATCCGAGCCGTGCAGGTATACAATCAGATATAAGAATTGGATTTAGCTGCCACTCTATAGAGTTTAATCAGGCATATTTACTAACCAGGAGCTCTGACATCTAATTCCACGATTTTCTGTTTTCTCCCAGGTCGAGCCGATGTTTGCCAGACAGCTGGTGTACTACGCCGGTCAGACCAACGGGCATTACCTGCGGGGTTACGAGCTGCCCACTCAGGGAACCCTGCCCGTGGAGGAGTATCCCAGAAGTCTGCAGCACATGCAGGAGTGACGTCAACACCCGAACTGCTTGAAACAGACTTGTCCAAGGACGCTCATTTTCCTCCGATCTGCACTGTTTCTCGCCTCCAAAAATTCCTTCCAGACCCAGCGGGCAGGAGGAGACGGGACGGAGAGGTAACCGTGTATCAGATGCCCGTCTACCTTCAACAGACTCGTGAACAGTAAACTCAAAGTTGTGCCGCCAGCAAGGCATGAAATGAAAAACTGATCAAAAATGCTATAGACAGTATTATAAATGTGTATTCCAAACTGTTAAATACCTGGTAAAAAATTTTTTTATTGGAAATTTGTGCTACTTTTATACTTTGTGTAGAATGTTCATTTACTTTCCCTTTTTTCCCTTCAAAAATCATCTGCCTTTTTTTTTGCAATAGAAAAAAAATCAAGCTCAAAATGCTTCCTGTTTACAACTCGATCAGTCGTCTATTTATATTTGTACTGTATATTGTGTTTCTGTGTGTCTCTGTATGTGTGTGTGTGTGTGTGTTCTGTGAGTTCTGTAGTCATCTAATCTTGAATGTAATTCTTTTTCAGCGAATGAAATCTCTGTAGAAGTTCCCAATACTAAGAAATTGAGCATTGAGACTTGCTGTTACTCTCAAGCCTGAACTCTTAATCAGAGTCAGGCATCTTTTCTGGCGCTCAGTGTGTATATGAGTGTGTGTGTGTATGTGCGTGTGCATGTGCGTGTGTGTGTGTGTGTGTGGTAGACTGACTGCTGATGGGAAACTGTCACATGCAGGTTACTGGCCACAGTGTTGTGGTAAAGTGGTGTAGAAAGGTCGAAAGAGGAGGGGAGGGGAAAGACATTAGTGTCTTTATTTTTCTATTTTTCTCTCTTTTTTAAAAAAAAAAAAAAAAAATGAAACGTTTGTAAAGCTGTATTTTTTTATCCTGTTTTTCTACTTTTCTGTAATCAAGAGATGAATGAAAATAAAGATTTCTCTGTTTCATAACCTTTCTGAAATTGTTTGCTCTCATATAATCTAACAGAATGTGTGTAGGCCTACATTTGTATATCTCTCTATCTGCATGACTATTCATGCATGTACGTGAGCTTCTCACCCTTAGAGTGTGTGTGTTTGTGTGTCCCTGTCTGTTTAACATACAGCTATGCTTGACTGACGGCAGTCGAGGGGAGAATGCGGTTTAGGGGGTAATAGAGACACAGCGCGGGTGAGATACAGATAGAGAAGGAGAGAAAGACAGGAAGTTCGATTCACAGGTGCACAGGAAGACCGGCCCACAAGAAAAACAAAAAGACGTAAGACATGAAGAGGGAGGGGGGGTGAATAAGTGGGGTCTGGGGTACTGCCTTTATGTCCGTTGTGTGTTTTCACACTGTACAGAAGTGGGGGTGATGTAGTGTCTCTGTGCTAGCTGGATATCTGAAAAGAGTATTTAGAAATAATGAAAAGATTAAAAAATGTCTTAAATTAGGGCCGTGAATCACTAAAATAAAGGTCAGTGTAATATACAGAATCCGAAAACTTCGTGCCAAAACACTTTAAACTAAAAAGAATGCATAGAGACCTGAGTGCAAAAGTTTGCACACCCTCAAATTGACAAATTTTTTCTAAATGTATTAGGTTTCACAAATGCTCCTAAGTCTAATATGATGATATATAAATGAGAGGTTGAAATAAATCCAATGAGAGTGTAGAACATCGCTGATATTTTACTGCACGGGCAGATCAAGTTGCAATTATCATATAAATCAGCTTTATCAAAACACTTATTATCCTGCAGTGTATAGAATAGCACTTGATCCAGCACATCATATTACGTTGTGATTTAATGATCAAGGTTATTGATCAGAGGGTCGGGGCTTGAAGCTGCTTGGCCTACAGGCATGGCCTTTAACCCTGTCTGCTCGAGGGACGCTGTATTACGGCTCTGATTCAGGGGTGACTTCCTGGCATATGCAAAGAGAAGTATTTCACTGCACTGCTATTTGTGTGACTAATAAAGGTGTTCTTTTGTTCATTCTTTAGAACTTAATGAAGCCACGAGACACTAAATCGAGGTCATGAATTCAGAACGTGTGTGTGGGATGTGAACTGATTTTATCAGTTTTACTTCACACTTCTGAGTTGTCTAATAAATAAAACAATGCCATCATGTTTATGTTAATTCGATGTGCTTTACTGTAAATAAAACGTGACCACGGTTTGAAGGATAATGTGACCAGGTGCTCATCTGCTACACTTACAGCTGGTTCGAATTTACTTTAATTATTTTATCCATGAATAAGTATGATCTCTGTTTTACTCAAACTCCGCCCCTGAGTATAAGTCTTAAATAGCGGTTAAATCCAAAGTTATATCTGAGGTCTGGATAATTCATTATCATCCATCACTAAGCATATACTTAAATCAGAATACTACTCTCTTGTCTTGTTGGGTAAAAAAATAAATAATTTATTCTAAGGGTGTACAAACTTTTGCACTTGACTCACTAATGCATTATTATTTTTTAGGCACTCACTTGCATGTATTGTAGACAACGTTTTGGCACCATTTTGCCATCTTAGTACAGAACGTTAGCCCCTCAGCTGCCCCTGCTTTATTCTGTGTACAGTCTAAGAAGAGTGACGTCACACTTCTGGTAAGTAACAACACAGTGTAGGTAAAGGACACGGTGGGCTCGGCATTTAGGGGATTCCTCCTCACAGTCACCGAAGCGTCGCTCTCTTTGAAGCATCTGCCTAAAAACGTGCTACTATTTCCTTGATGTTGTCTTTCAAGCCAAACGCCTGCCCTCTATAGGCTTTCTGCTGCCCACGCAGGACGTCCCACCCACCAGCTCAACACAAACACACAAACACACGCCGTTTCAAAGAAAGCACTTGTTTTCTTTGAGGATGTCTCATTCTGATTATCAGAACACCGCTTGATGTGAAGCTCCTGAGTCACCAAAACCCATTTAGAGGTTTAGAAACTCCCTGAGGATGGCACAGAGAGCAGTCATGCATAGCTTCAGGTTGGAGTTGAATGTCAGATTTTCTGTCCAAATACACGACATTAGCAAGACATTGCCTTGCACCACACTAGATCCCATTCCAAAAGGAATTCGGACTAACCCCGCCCACTCCTGCAGTACTTGTCTGCAATATTTGCTGACAAATTTAGTCCGTTCTGTTTACCAAAATATGAACAAACTAGTCATTTAAAGCACCGTGGCCTTGAGCAGAATAAAGCATTTACTGAAGATGAATGAATGAAAACAGGAAATGCGTCACGCGGTGTTGCGTAAGCACAACACACGTTCTCATGTTAACGAACGTCGTCTTTCTTTGTCCCGCGAGCTTCATATCAGAGCAACGAGAGTAAAATCCGCCTACTCCCGTAACTTCTTGTTTTGTTGGATCACAGTCCTAATGCACTTTTCGCAAAACGTGGCAACAAATCAGATCACAAGTTACCGGACGAGCGAGAAAAAAACATGGTGGACAAAGTGTCGAGAATGTGTCGTTAGTAAGGCAATAGAAAATATCTAATGTCGAATTCTAACTATAAGAATTTGCAAAGCTAAATAAAGCTAACCTTGAGACCAAGCTAGGCTGGTTAGTTGATACTAGCAAGCTAATGACTTGTTTTTGTTTTTTTTACTTTTCTCAAATCAGCACACACACACACACACACACACACACAAAAAATAACAGTTAAGTGTGACAGCACCCTAACCCACTAATAAGGTGGATCCCCCCATTTTGTTGCCTTTCAAAACTCAACAGCTAACAGAAATGCGTTTATTCATTTCACTCCTGAAAGTGATTGTCACACCAAATGGTCCAAACATAGCACAAGTCGACTCAGTGCAGAAGCTTGACTCAGTCATAACGCAACAAACGCACACTATATGGAAACGATCTCTTCAGGAATTGTTGAGTGATGAGGTACACCATGTGTCCAACAATAAAATAATGCAAATAAATACCTGTGTGTGTGTGTTTTTTTTTTTTCCTTTAATCTGAGAGCTGACATAAGAAAGTTCAGGTACTCAGTCTTACAATTTATTTAGCACGAGTTGTCTCTTGTATCTATCTGGGATTCATATCATCTCTGGATGTAGAAGCTTTTTGCACACTTATTAGTCCATTGGTTGAGTCTGAATCAAAGTGAAATCGATACTATTGGTTCGTTTGCTGTTTGGGTTGGTCTCACTCAGCATTTAAAAAGTTGGTTAACAGGGCGTGTACAACCGAAAGCGTCCCCGTTAAAAGGCTTTCTGTCATTGGTTAGGAATACGGTGACGCCAAATGGTAAACAAACTTTCACC
Organism: Parauchenoglanis ngamensis; assembly: GCA_030014255.1. Lineage (NCBI taxonomy): Eukaryota > Metazoa > Chordata > Actinopteri > Siluriformes > Auchenoglanididae > Parauchenoglanis > Parauchenoglanis ngamensis. The sequence continues at coordinate 2,234,592 of JAQMYM010000001.1, forward strand.
AAGCGCGTAGCCGACACGGAGCCAAGTCAGTTTGTGTAAACAGCCAGTATTTTTTTTCATCAAAATTTCTCAAACGCATGGCACTTCTGCAGTGCTACAGTGCAACTCATATCCACAAAACTCACATTTGATTCACTTCCTGAAAGGAGTCGATTCAGAGTCAAATCCACCTCGGACCGTTCGTTTTGGATTTTCACTCTGACGGACCCCTGAAAGTTTCTCAATAAAACCCATCCGACATGAGAGAAGCAAAAACCTCCAAACAGTCCAAAGAACCTTTGAAGAAACCCTTACTATATTTTCTAGAGACATCCAACAATGCCATAGTTTTGTTCTTAGCACTTCTAAGAAATTTCTGCTGATCTGGTTGGCATATAATCTCTCACCATCCTCATTCTTCTGCTACATTCCAGTAAAGGCACGTTTCGCTGACAGAGTTCCTTGTCTGAAACTGTTACGGCAATGACTCTGATGTTATCTCCAACATGATGGACTGACAGAGGAAATGGTTATCAGAAAATAGCTTCCTCCTGGCATCAGGATGGTGGGCTTATTTACTCATGATTCATGTAATACTTTCTGCAATAAAACAACCATAACTGGTTTCATAACTGCTGCAATACTCATGAAAACTATCACCATGTCAAGAACCACTGGGCTAAAGAAAAAAACAAAACAAAACGTCAGCCATAACTGGTACAAGATAACCTTATTCCAGAGCACTGTTGAATGCTGGGCTCTGATTGGTCAGAAGGTGTTGGTTTGACACTGACACTGACACTAATGCAAATCAGAATGGCCAACCATGGATATGCTGAGTAGCTAAACACGGCCCAGAATAACCTGCTGCTGGAATCTGGGTCAAAATTTCAAGAAATTCTTTAAACGTTTCTTGGACTTGATAATTGTTGCACCCGAAGTGTCTGAGTTTATCACCATCACTCGTTTGCTATTAGTGCAGTTGAGAAGTAATGATTTCTCTCGAGTTATAAATGAGATTCTCTTTCCATTTCCACTCTTGAAACAATAAATTTAAACAATCAGCCGAATCGTCTGTTGCAAAAACATTGCCAAGAAGTCAACGGGTTATGATTGATGGCTGATGATAAATAATGATCGAGCTCTGATCTGCCTGATGACGGAGTTTTTCCATTCTCAAAAAATTGCTCGGGTCAGGGGATTTCGAAGATTTGGAGACGCATCGTAGTGGAAACAAACAACTTCATGAACATGAGCTCACGATTCCATGAAAACACAACACACACACACACACACAAAATCGACTAAACAGCACAGCTTGTGCAGCTTTTTTTTTGCATATGGGAGTATATTATAATAAATTTCTTACAACGCGTTTTTGATCCACTGCCGTGTTTGACATGTTCGCGTGGTGCACGGCTCACTCAAACAAGGTCACATCATGCATCAGACGGATCTTGGCATTTCCCTTTTTTATCTGCGTTCTTCCAGATTTAGGATTTTGAAGATTAGCTGATAATACAGTGTTTGAACAGCAGGGAAAATCCTGCGTCCGTCTGTAGAGGTGTTTCTCAAATAGAGTGATGAGAAAAGTTAAAAAAAACTGAGAGTGTCACTGAAACAATCCTACAGTTTAATATCTAAAAGTAAAAGTAAAATGAAATTAACACACATCAGTACTTCTGGAATTTAATTTAAAAGTTAATGATGATCCAAGGCAGTTAAATGCTTTTTACACTACAAATTTACAAAATTTAGTAAAAAATAACAAAGGAATAAATAAAGAATAAGGAATTAGCTTTCATATTAGATCATATTTATATTATATTTACAGTATGCTGTCATTATAATTGATAATGTACTTCATTGGAATTGAAAAGTCTAACATAGTATGTCGAAAAATATAAAAAAATATATTTTCTTTAGGAAGCCGGGGTCTTGACGGGAGATTTTATGTGTAATTAAATAATGAACGCTTTATTAATTGATGTAAATATATATTCTGCATACACTTTAATATTTAATATTCAGGATGGAGAATCGTGCAACCCTTCATAATGAAGAACACTACACTACTGGCCACCACTGGCTTTTAAAAATAATATCATTTTAATATTAATTAGTCATCACTAAGAGCTATACTCTGTACTGTACTGATTTTTTTTCTCTGTCAGTGTAACTAACGGTAAAGAGACGACGGTGTCATGTCGCACCCACGACCTTTGTGTGAAACTGAATGTCCGTATATAAAATGGTGAACCTGCTGACCAGCCAGGTGTTTCACATCCACTTTCCCACAACCTCTTTCTGCGTCTCCATGGAAACCTGCCGCAGCGCTGGGCTCGTTCTATTGGACGACCTGTTCGCTGTGGTCACACGACCCGAGACCGTTTGAGAACAGATCATTTAATGACACTCCAACACATCGATTAACTATAATCCAATTAAACAAAGTGTTTGATTGTAACTGAATTCCCAAATAGTTCTCCTGATATCTCCTGGGATTATTAGCTTTTCTGTTAAATTTGCAGTCGCAGACTGAACAGGGGTTAAAAGCCGTTGATATCCACTTTATAAATAGCAGGTCTGAGTGATGTGTGGGACTGGATGACTGACTCTCTTTTCTGTATGCTCACTCAGACAGTATTTTATAACAGTTTTGAAATTGCTCAGAAATGTTTAGGGAAGAGAAAGTTTCACTGGGTTTCATTACTTTATGTTCAGGGATGTTCGACGAGGCAAGAAAGGTGAAGCCTGCAGCATGTGCATTTATACACACACACACATCTCGTGGCTTTATTAAGTTGTGTGCACGAGTAAATAAATACAATGCGAAATAATAAGATGCGCTGGATCGAGTGCTATTCTATAAGGTGCTGAACGATGAACCAGTGATTAATGTGATAATTACGACTAGCACCATAATTTCAGAAATGACATAAAAACTCTAGACTGCTATAAGATTTATTTCCGTGCTCTCCACGTTCTTCGCAAATGAACGTATTGTTGATGTTGATAGTTTACAGGCAATCTTAGCTCTGTTTTTGAGTTTTGTTTGCCTTAAATAAAACACTTCATTTTTAGGAACACATACAAGGGGTTAATTAAAGTCTTTTTTTTTGTTGTTGTTTAATGAAGGTTTTTTCTCTGGGCATTAGTCATTTATAAAGCTCTGTGGTGTTGGAGATCTGGTGCAAATGAGTAATAATTCCATTTTTAGTTGCGATCATGTGCAATCTTTGCACTTTGTTATACAAAATATGGAGCAGGAATGAATAACCTGCATGCTGTAGCGGCTTGACATCACCCAGAAGCTTAAGATTGGAAATGAAGCAATGATAAAACCTTTAATAAATGTGCTTTATTAGACAAACAACAGGACGTTTATTAACCCCTTGCATGCGTTTCCGAGCACTCATTTAGTGTGGCATGATGATCTGAGAGCAAGAAGTCATTCTGTATGATTTTTTTCCGAGTGTGCTAATAACACTGATCACACTGTAAACCGTAGTATACTCTGCACACCGATTATATACAGTGCTCTTGGTGGATTTAGCTTGCTATTTTTCGCTTTCTGTTTTCTATAGAAACTCCACAGGATGATTTGAATAACACCCTGAAAGCGCTATAAATAAACAGCTAGTTTTGAATTCTCTGATGAGTGATTATGATGATATTTTTCCATTCTCAAAATAAGATAATGCAGCAGTTCTGGCACACTGCACCTTAACAGATATTAGTGTTATGCTTTCAATTTGCCGAAAATACAAGAGTCCAATTGTTATTAAGAAAATTGTACATGATTTAGACTGACATGATGTGAAAGAAACTGTTCATTGTTTTTTTTTTTTTTTTCTCATTCATTAAAAAAAAAATTATTCCAAGAACATACTATAGCATGGTATAGCCAAGAGTTTTGCTTTGATATAATAACATATACAGTAGTCACATCCCTATGCTATTATAAAAATTCACATTTTTGCAACAGTACACCACAACTACTAGACCAGAGGAGCTGGACCTGATTTGAACCTGATAATCAGAACAAAACAAAACATCCAGGGACCAAGATTGAGGCGGTGAAAAGAAGTTCTCACTCCAGAAGATTTACTCGACACACCCAATAAGAGCCTCTGTGGGAATAGCGTAGTGTTAAAAAAAGACTTAAGATTTAAGATTGAAAAGTCATTATTCTATCGGTTTCATTTGTCGTTTGCATTTGCTGACTTTCCTGCAGTCGGTTAAGCCCTAGACAGTCTCTCAGCAAGTTATTTAGAAGGATTTAGGGAAGGGAAAGCATTTCTGAGTTTCATTACTTTATACTGCGTATGGAAGAAAAAGGCCTCGAAAGGTAAACCTTAGAGTAACGGTTCTCCATCCCAGAACTGTAAACACGGCTCTCTTCACTATAAAACGTCGCGTCCTCAGTGATATACCAGAATCAACGCATCTGAGAATTATCCAGATTACGAGCAAAGATGTACCGCACAAGCTGAACGTTTATTTATTTAGTATATTTAGTACATATAAGAGTTTGTTAAGAACCATTGCGTCCACGAGGACAACCAAACAAAGCGTAATGATTCTAATTTTAAGGTTTTTTTTAAAAAATGTGTATAGAAATAAATAGCATAGAATGCAACTCAGCCTCACTCAGGTGTTTCGTAGCAGAATTCAGAGCACTTTTGTTGGATTTCCAACCTTAAGGTTAAGACTCGAAGGAACTCTTTCAGAGAAATCAGCCCAAAGTTCTCTGTAAATAAAAGCTTTACTTTCCCAAAGAGATCCAAGAGAGACATAAATAAGTCTGAATATTCTGAGATATTATGCTATTTACTGTTAATGATTTATTATTAATGAGATTAACAGGTTTGGGTTGAACGATCATAAGAAACACCAAATAAGACTCGAATGATGATATCATCTCTACTTATACGCTTATGTATTAGCTATGAATTATGTAAGAGGTATGTGGTTACAGCTATCACACCATCGGTGGTTATTTTCCTTCTACTCCATGTCCCACAGTGTTTTATTCCTGTTATACAACAGTACTTTGTCAACAATAACTTTTTTTTTCATTTCACTTTATTTTGGTTTCTAGTTAAATTTAAAGATGTGGAGCATCTACGAAACAAGTTAGTTCCTGTTCTTACTTAAGTTATAGCAGCTATAAACAGTTGTTCTCTCAGAATCCGGGCTTTATTTCTCTCTCATGAAGTTCATAAGACAACCACTTTGAGACTGGAGACTCCTTCCCTATACCATAAACAATAAACAATAAAGAAAACGTCACCGTATCAGCAATTACGCATGTTTAACTGACTGATTATTATCCCACTGACGGATCTCGGTGCATCCGCATTCAAACATCTACGTATACAACTAAGCAATTTATCAAACGCTTTTATTCTTCTCTTTAAATTCATAAGCTTATTAAATAAGACAGATGAATTGTTTTCCGCTTATTAAACAATCTCCCACAGAAGCTGAGTGCCATTTTTTTTTTAAATCCTTGTTTGCATTGTTCTCTGACCAACACTTCCTTTAACCTCACTAAGCTACTGCACTTTCACTATGGCCACACACACACACACACACACACACACACACACACACGGAATAAAACCAAACCTCCGTGTGTGCGTTTGTGTGAGAGAGATCCATCCAGGCTTCTTTCTTTAGTTTAAACACCATTTGACTAATGTTATTCTTTTTCGTTAAAAAAAAAAAAAAAAAAAAAAATTCAAAAAAGTTTTTATTTCTTGGTTTTACTGTAATTGGACTCATCACTAAGTGTAAGTGTGTGTGAATGAATATGAGAGAGATGGAGTGCTTTGTGTGTTGCTCATGTGTGTTTGCAGACATGATAGGGCTTTAATGACATTTTAAAGCACGAGAACAGTTGTAGCTCCCCCACCCACATGCCAGATAACCGGGTTAGCTGAACTCACCCACTGACTAATACTCTTTGTAACACACTCACATTTACTGTAAGAGCACTCATCAGTAATGTCTACAGAGCTGTAGAGCGACAACGTTATACGTAGCATAGTTTATCCTTATAGATACACACACTGCAGATGGCTAAACAGTAAAGGAAAGCTGCACCATGAAAAAACCCACACTGAGATATGTATGAAGTGTTTCGTGATTGTAGTGCTCATTTGTTTCAGTAGTTTCAGTATTCCTGGGAGAAGTTAGCAGGGACATTGCTGTTAGCACAATTACAATAGGAGAAACAAATCTTAGCAATTTCAAAAATAAAATGATAACTATCAGGTTTCAGCGTTAGCTCCTAAAAATAAATGGGAATTCTGTTCTCACTCACTATTTTCCATTTTAATGAGACAAGGCATGGAGACAGCAAAAAACCTCAAAGTCCCAGCATGCATTTCAGCTACACGACTCGGCTCGGCTAGTTAGCCATCTACGAGATGACGTTAGCGGCTTTGGAAGCTGATCTGTTTGTGCAGATGCCGAGGAGAGAGAGCTGGACAGACTAAAGGATTAAAGCGCCGCCGCATCTCTCTCCTTAGGAAGAGATGAAGTAAGGACTAAATCCGACTGCACCACTATCAGAAGGTGGTCCGACAACATTTTGGCTAGTCAATCCCATCTGACTTCGGGTTCACCCTGGGCAGGTATCTATCACAGGGATGAATAACCGTTTACACTCACATTCACATCTATGGGCAATTCTGAGTAGCCAATTGACCTAATCTGCGTGTCTTTGGGCAGAAACCGGAGCACCTGGAGGAAACCCACGGATGCAAGCACGGGGAGAACGTGCAAACCCAACAGAAAAAGGCCCAGGTCATCCGTGAGGGTCGAACCCTTAACGTTCTTGCTGTGAGGCCACAGTGCTAACCACTGCACCACTATGCTGTAGAAAATAGACTAATATATTGAAAATGATTTTTTTAGAAAATGCCAAAAGGTTGCATTTCATTACACAATAAATCTTTTGGACGATTGAAAATCTCATATTGATTACAAATCTTGTGGATTTTTCATTTTACACCCAATTAGCATGGATAGTTATCAATACTTAGCATAATCAGGAGAATATTTATCCATTAATACAACTAGTCATCGAGTGTTAGCATAATTAGCATGGATAGTTGTATACACTTAGCCTAATTAGGAGGATATTTCTTCATGAATACAGCTAGACATCTAGAATGAACATAGATAGTTATCCATAATTAGCATGGCTAGCTTTCAGTCTATCTAGCATATTTAAGGAGCCTGTTTATCCATGAATATAGCTACTCATGTACAGTTGTCATGATTAGCATGAATTGTTGTAAACTGATTTGCTACTGCAGACAATAGTTTCTCGAGTGCAGGACCCTGAAGTGACATTCGAGAAAACAAAGTACATAAAGACAATATAGCTAAAAATAATGAAACAATCCATGCAGCACTTCCTAGTTCCAATCGGTTACTACGGTGATGATAGCACCATCATCAGTGGGCATGACAAACAGTACTTTTCAAGAATGAAAGTTTAAAATATGAAAGCTCGTCAGATGAAGGAAGAAGGGATGCCGGAAAAGGAAGAAGGGATGCCGGAATCACCTTTAACAGGAATGTACAAATCAACGTGAGCTAGCTAGCCAGCTAGCCGAAGGGCTATAGAGTGACTGTGGCTTCTTCGGGACCTATTTCTGCTCACCAAGCCAAAATAAACAGAACATTTGGTCATATTATGTCCAACATGTCACTTTTCCTCTTTTAGTCTTTTGCTTAATTCAGTGCAGAGAATCATTTCTAATTTCTGAATTAGCATATCCAGATATTTAGACGGCATCCAGAGCTCACTCGAAAAGCAGATGTTTTTCAATGCTCATTAATTTGTTCTCAGGAGGTGAGAGATTCTCTCAGTGCTCCAACACAGAAGCTATATTGTTGTGACTGCAGACCAAAAATTTATGATAAGTCTATTTTTATATTTCAAAGAACCTTAATCAGGAGGTTCTTTCCCCACGCAGTACCTTCAACCTCGACCACAGCCTGACACCTCACACCACCTTTCTCATTCATAATTTTCTCACACCGAGCGGCGTCCTTTCTAATGCAATCTCTTTATCGAGGTGGCATCATAGTGCTTCCATGAAAAGTGGTTACGCACGATTGATAAACAGATGTTTATCTATAAATGGCAGAGAAGTTATTTTTTTCGTGGTAGCAGTGAGGCGAGTGTGAGCGGGAAGAGCAGAACACCCACAGCCCAAGATGGTGCTTTCCCCAGCAGGAAGAGCTCTTTCCGTGAGCCGTCTCTCTCTCTCTCTCTCTCTCTCTCTCTTTCACACACTGACACAAGCACACAGTCGGGGTGGCTGCGTTTTTTTCACCTCCCCCGCAGACATGGAGAGAAAGTGCTGTCTTGTCTGTCCCCATGTAAACAAATGATATAATATTACTGAAGAATGTGTGGGTACGAACAGGAAGATCGATTTCCACTCCAGCATTTTGTACGCTGACACGCTTCGATCATTTTCCAGTTTTTAACCGCAAGAGGTGACATGAGAGGATGTAAACAGGATATTTACACCAGAAAGGCGAGGGTAAAGAAAGAACCTCTTAGGGACAGTTAGGGAAGAGGTTTGAGTTGACGTATCAGTTAATGAATCAAAGCAAAACTGAGGATTCAGAATAAGATACCGCACACTAAACCGCCGAATGACACGGTTTTCATTAGAGGAGGCTGGTAAATAGAGATTAATGTGGAATAAAATCTGTCTGCGATCTTTATTGTTTGAAATTCTTTCGTTCGTCCGTATACGATGAACGAAGGAGCGCTTTATCCTGGTGGTGCTCCAGGGATCCGGAATCTATCCCAGGAATACTGGGAGATTTCATTCCCTCCAAATCATGTGAAGTCACCATGCACACACACACTCATTCACACCTAGGTGCAGTTTATCATAACCAGGCCACATACTGGCATGTTTTTGGACAGGAGAACCTGGATTAAACCCACGTGGACGCAGGGAGAGCATGCGCATGGTGAACCTGAGCTTTTCCTCACCACAACATAAGTCAGGAGACTACAATAATGTGCAGAAACTTTCAGATTAAAGGTGTTATGTTCATGAAGAGCCTTATTGCTGAGAACCGAGGCTGAAAATGAGTCATCATGAAAGTGAAATAGAACCACGCACCATACTCTAAAATTATAAATAACTGAAATCGATCTGCCTTAAGGTATGAGGTGATGTGAGGTGACGACTTTGTGAGAAATTGGGCTGCAGAACGTACCGTATTATGGGGCAAACACTGAATTTCACACAAATTATGGACGGCGAAGTAGAAATCGCTGTCTCCGTCTCTCAAATACATATTTGCGGTATGAGCTTATAAATAGTAAATTGTAATCGTAGAATGTTTGGGAACTTTTTTGGTCAATTCAACAAAGTTATTAAGGTTCACGGTAGGGTTAGGGGCGGAGTTAGCATTTGTACCATTTGCTACACATTTGCATACATTAGATTGAACCAAATCACTGTCACCTTTTCTTAAAATGAACTAATCATGAGATTTTGCTTTTCAGTTGTATTGTATGAATAATTGTCCGTTCTTTGAAAGGTTGTGCAAATTTAAAGAGCGATATCTACTACATTAATTATTTCTGACAGTTTAGCATCACTCCAGTTCATAACTAGAGATGTGGGCGGGGCTTATTTTAAAACGCCCACTCACAAGGTTATATATTGTAATTGTTTACACCTGGCTGTGGTTTTTAAGCAGCATTTCCCAAAATATAAACAAACTAATAGCTTGATTTACACCAAAATGACCAGGCAGTTACTAAGGATGAATGTTAATGAAGATGGTTTCTCACAGGCTTTAAATCGGACTGCTCACACACCCAGGGTCAGAACCTGTAATCCTTTCTGGCAAGCTTTCAAAAAAAAAAAAAAAACAGTGCTCCCTTTATTAGTATCTGTATTTGTATCGCTTTAGTCTATGTTGACAGTAATATGTTATAGTTTTAAATCGCATCGCTTTTGGTACATTTACACCATAATACTACTCCGGAGTTTTAGTGTGGACGGCCAGAAACGTAGGCTTTTGGAAACGATGACTCGGCCACCCACGTTTGCTTACTGATTGCGTCTTATAAGTCCTGACATATCCTTCCCTGATTCATAACACCCATACCACGTGACCATCGATCATCGTGTTATCTTTTCTAGAAGCTGTTATGCAGTTAAATTCTGCATTGTATGACGCTAAAACTACCTACATGCGCAGGAGGCGAGCTATTCCTCCAGCGATCTGCAACTAAGCAACCAACTGCGGAGTAGACAGTCTGCTTCCTGTTTGTAACCGCACGCGCATGGCTTAGTGTACATGAACGGTCATGTGACATGCGTTTCCAGGGGTCTTATTACGGATGCAGATTATTTCCGATACAAAGCTAAAACGCCCGTCTGGACGTAGATGTAAAACTAAAACGTATTAATGTATACATAGCCTCATAATGGTCTGTTCTTACCAAATAATGTATCCGTATTTATTTACACTCCCTAATAATATATATTTGGAGTGTATAGATGCAAAATCAAATCAAATCAAGCAAAGTGTAGTGTGAAACTTTCAGTGTTAAAGCAGCAACCGGTCTATATTTCCAGCTTATATTTTCAGGGTTTGTCTGTTGTTTGCATTGTTTAATTTCAGCTTGCTTTCAAGTTCGTTTCGTGATAATAATCTGCGTATCGCTTACGTTAAGCACGAGACAGATGATGAGTGCGAATCCTAGAACATTCTTACGTCCAGTAGGATTACAATGTAATACTTGCACTTGTACCTGATATAAGTTCCATTAAACAAATCTCAGGGTTTTTTGTTCTCTAGTCTGATTCTACAGAAAGTGTTGACTGAATTTAAATAACAGCAGCTCTGAATGCAAATACTTGTTTTTTAGATAGCAACAATGCACATGTGTGGTGGATGCATCATCTACATGAATCATTAAAAACGTGTGTGATTGTTGATTGGGTGAAGTTTTTATTTGAGGAGTGTGTGTATTGTTGTGGGGTATAATTTTTCCTGAGCAAAAGCTGTAGCGTTTATATAAAAAAAACAACAACCAAAAAAACCCAGGTTTAGGTTGGAGTTAGGTTTAGGGGTAATAATTATATCAGCGAAAGGTCCTTACATGGATATTAAATCAAATGTGTGTGTGTGTGTGTGTGTGTGGGAGTGGGTGAGTGAAACCAAGCAATCTTAGCCTAGTTTCATATCCTAGCCTTCTCATATAGAGGAAGTTAAAATGTTGCTATGTACGTTTGGATCAATATATATATATATATATATATATATATATATATATATAAAAATTGCAGATTCAAAATCTTGAACGTGAGTCGATTTTTTTTTTTTTTTGCAGCTAGAGATCGATATCATTTAGTATTTGTTTGCACTGCGGGATTTTGGAAAATAATATAAGCAGCAGATTTCTCTCATTAGAGACAGGAAATCAGTGCAGATTTGCAGAAAAACATTTCAAAACACTTCATTCTATAGCGCCAGCAGATAAACACAGGTTAGCGTCAGGGACGTGAATTTGACCCAGAATGACCTGTCTGGACCTGTCCATAATAAGAAAAGTCTACAGCAGTTCATCTGTTCTGATGGATTTGCTAAACGTTCAGTGATATTAGGTAGTTTTAGACAAAAAGCAACCAGAAGGAACGCAAGAAGCTCTTGTCCTGTATATAACATACCTGTCTATTGTTAAAAGTTTTGATTCCAGCACACTTTGCGTTTTTAATGAGTCACGGGGAAAGAACCCCAGGTTCTTCATCTCCATATTGTCTTTAAAAGGTCATGAACTTCATAAAGCTCTGCACTTTAATTCATATCCTGTTCTTATTTCTCATTTCTCCCACTTTATTCACAGAAGATTTGGCATATTAACTACAACCGGCGTGGGAGCCTGAGGTCTGCCTGTGCTGAAACACTCGTGATGAAGTTCAACAAAAGCGAGGCAGACTGTGGTGTATCGGACCTCGTCGATACGTCAAGAATTTGTGATCGTCACATCATGAACAAAACAAAGCAAAAACGAAACGTCTACAGGTATAAAGACCTTCCTTTTGTAACCATATCTTGAGATGTTTTTACTGTAGTACTTCTAAGTTATGACTTGTTGCCTTGAAATGCTTGAAATTCTGTATGAACGCAGACGTCGAATATCTGAATGAAAACAGTTTAAAAAAGTGAGGGGGTCTGGAAAAAACAAACATTGGAAATTGGACGTCTGGAAACCAAAGGATGAAAAAGCTGTTAAATAAATAAATCTGGCAACATGTGAGGTAAATTTGGCAAACAAAAAAAAAAAATCATCAGCAAATTTTACATTTGCTCACCATGCTGTAAAATTTTCTTCAATTTGAGTAAATGGCAAATTTACAGTGTGGAAATGTTTTTTTTTAAATTTAGTTTCCTACGCAAACGCTGTGTACCAAAGAACTGTGGGAAAAAAAATGTCTAGAAACTCGGATAGCTACTCATCACTTCAGTTCGTGATCCTACACTGGCTCTCAAAATGTCCACCATGCTCCTGTCCATCATCAGGACAGAGAAGAAGCGTTTATACGCTCTAAACGTTAAAAGACTTCAAGTCAAAATAAAAGCACAATTCTTTAATAAATGAATACATTAATCTTTGCTTTAAATGCTCACAGATTTTTGTAGCTTTATTTCTTCGTACATAACTTTCTTTTTTCCTGTTATGTAACAAGTTTTATGAGTATTAGATGTTTCTCGTGATGTGAAGGATGCATCTCCGGCTCTCTTGGAAAGGAAATGGTCGAAACCAGTTCCTTAAAGGGTTCAACATGCTTTTAGACATCATCTGATTACAGATGAAAAGTTTAATACACGCAAAATATTTATGAAACATTCAACCCGGTTCTTTATCTAAACACTACTACATGAAATTTATACAGATTACACACACAAATAAACGTGGATAAAAAAACAAAACAAATGCATCGTTATGAACCTCCTGAGACCTTCTTTTACAGCTTTTCATCACCCCGTGGTCTTTTATTTTCTCTACGATCTCGCTCTCTCTCTGACCGAAACATGAAACGTTCATGAGCTGCGTACAGAAACATGATCAAGAGTTCCTTTAAATCAAACATGTACAGTAAACCGGTGTGTGTCACAAAGTCCTTCCACACCCGCACAGACTGGGCTGAAATAACACACATATACACACACACCACACACATACACACACACACACACGGCTGCACAGTGAATCTGGGAAATGAGCAAAAATCCCCCCACCTCAGACAGCAAGCAGAGACAGAGGGGAAGAAGCTTGTGCATGTGATGCGCTGGACGTGTGTGTGTGTGTGTGTGTGTGTGTGTTAAGCGAGCACAGTAAAATTTATAATACAGTAATGACAGTGTATGGACAAGATGACTTTCATACGGTCAGTTTAACACAAGAAGCCGTTAGCTGAGTAATTTAACCCTTTCTTACCTAAACACTTTAACTGTATGTGTGTGTGTTTGCAAGTGTATGCATTTTGCGACTACTTTAAATTTTCAAATGTAGCATTTCAACATAAAGTTTAAAATCCCTGCGGAAATTTGAGGAAAAAAACCCAGGAATCTTTCTAAACAATAACACACATGGCCACGATTTACAGATATTATGTAAGGAATAAAACACGTAAGGGTGTGCTCTTACGGGAAATGAATCCACAACGGTGTGACGTGATTATTTTCCTATAACGCATATCTTACCTTTAATAGTTACAATTTTTTTTTTTTTTGCATAAAACTCATTTGTTCGACTTTAAATTTCATTACAAAGCGCTGCTGCAGGAGACTCCTTCCAAAAAGTGATTACTCCTTACAGAAAACCTCACCGTATGAGCAAGTTTTCTTGTTCCAGTGAGCGAGCTGTCGCTATAGTAACCGTAACGTATCAGAGCGAAGGTGTTATTATTGGTATAAACCTGTGGCAGAGCTGCTGTGATAGAAAATTCATCAACACCTTCTGACCAGTCAGTATAGTTTAGTACCAGTATCTGTAGTTTTTACTCATTATTATTCACCTCGATCATAATTTGGCCATTTTAGCGACTTTTGGGATTGATTTCACATTCAACCTTTTCAGTAACGCTTTCTGATTTGGGCTCTGTGGAGTACTAAGGACTGTACTACAAATTGTTAAAACATTTAGTTTTATTAAAGCAAACAAACCAAAAGAAACGCTGGAACAGACCGTTACAAACAGGAAATCACGTTACTAAACGCTTACTATAATAAAAAGTGAATGATAAAAAATGAAGACAAAATGATTTCTTTACATATATGCTGAAATTATTATTATTATTATTTTTTTCCTGAAATTGATTCATTACTGAGTACTAGGAAAGAATACGGAGCGTAAATGCGTATTTCATGTCATTTAAAAATTGCATATTTCATTTTTTTTTGTTTTGGTTTAGCTTTATTTTATTGGACATATTTTATTTAGTTTATATTTTGATTGTTTTCATTTCCGCCCGATTTTATAATCCAAAAATTGCTGAAAATAATACATCGTTTCTTATATATAATACAGAAGTGGTCAGTGTCACAGGTGAAAGCACAGAATAACATTTTTTTTTTTTCCTGTTTATAAAATTCGGATCTCAAATACTTCTTTAAGTCCTATTACTGTCTTTTTTAAAAATTTTTAATTAAAAAAAAAATTTGATCAGAAAGCGAGTGTAGAAGCAGCCCTCCTGGTTAGAGTTATCTTTGAGCTCTTTCACTAGCACTGCGCTTGTTAGCAGACTTTTTATTTCCAGCAGGTTTTGTTTCCTATAAAGGTGCACCACCGACGGTCCTGCTTCTTATTTTTGGGAGGTAAAAATAGCGTGAGGGAGAAGCGTGGACGGGAAGCTCCTGCGAGGAGGGTCACTTTCGTTGGGTTAGCGTCACGCTCGAGGTGAGATCGTGAAGGAGAAGTGCTACCAGTCCTACCCTGGAAGACAGGTCGAGATCTTTTTTGCGATTCACTTCGCACATTAGCGACACACGGGGAAGGCTAGCGGCTAATGCTAGCCAGATTTACAGTTGGCGCTCTTTTCTCAACCCCCGCTGGACGTTTTTACACGTTAGCCTAAGCGTTGTGGATTTTCGTCTTGGAAGAACTCTCGAGAAAATCAAATTGGAAAAGCAAAATGGAGGACAATTTTTCAGATTTGTATACAATTACAATTTTCTTTTTAATCTCATGGCTGTTAATGAACAGGTTAAAAATAGTGTATTGGGTCTAACTGGTACAAATATTCAGCCTCAAAGTCATATACGAAGCAAAGTAATTCTCTAAAAATTCACTTCAAAACCCAACACTGAACCAAGACATTTTTCCCGTCAAGACTCCAGTTTTGTTTCTTAACACACATTAACCAAAACTGTTTAGTCTGCAAAGTTCACAGCTGATACAAACATTAAGAAACAGTCACAACAAGCAGTTGTTGTTATAGTACAGGTGAATTAGTGCTACTTCAACACCTGCAGTGTTGATTTCAGGGATTTATAAAGGTTTACCAGGCCTCATCTACCTGTTACAGTGTCTTTATCTCTCTCTAACACACACACACACACACACACACACACACACACACACACACACACACACACACACACACACACACACGGGGTTTTTCCCTGTATATGCAGTGACCTGCAGTGTTAGCAGGTTGCATGGTCACTCATCATAACCCAGATGTCCAGCCTGCAGAGTGACGTGTACAGGGTCTGAGCCACTTCAGGAAATAAAAAGCTGAGAATTGAAGTTGATTGCTGCCCCCTGCTGGACAAAACACACACACACTTTATCTACAGCTGTGCAGAGAGAAGCTGATGCAGTTTAGCGTGAAGTTCAATATGAAGCACAGCTTCTGTTGATTTTTATTACTGTAAGAATTAAAATGTACTGTAAAAAAAATTACATGATAGATAATAGATTTAAAAAAGTTTGTTTTTCAGCTTAAATGGCCCCTGGGTACAACAACAACTTCATCATCATCAACATGGATTTGACATTCACTTTTTTTTTATCTTAAAAACAAGTAAAAAAAAAAAAAAAGAAAAGAAAGAACACATCAAAACAAACCAAATACTTTGCACTTTGCTAGAAAACAATTTTTTTGGGGGGTATAATTACAGAAAAAGGCTCTTCTTCATCTATTTATCTTTTTATTTTATATTATTTATTTTTATATCATTCAAAATGATCAAAATCGTTGGGATATAATGACCATGTTAACATTTTTCTAACTATTCTTAAATAAAACAGCAAGATTTGATTAAGAATTTGTATTATTATCATTAATAATAATAATATTTAGATGCAATTTAATCACCATGACGTGCAAAATGGCTACATGATGTCAACCCAGATGTGATGAAAGCCAGACACTTTGTGCTGATCTCACATGTCAGTATACAGTGTGCGTCTGGGTCACACCTGAGCACGCTTAAAAAACTTCAGCTTCTATTAGAAAAGTGTGGCGTAACGTCAAAACGACCAATCAGGTCGTAAAGTATAGGGCAAGTGAGAGGAAACAAAATGGAGGACGTGAAAGATACTTGGCAGTGGATTTGAGGAGGGTTTTTTTTACAGCACAGTGGCTGAAATCCATAGTGACAGAGTCAGTAATAGATCAGAAGCAGTAGCCCTTTCCCTCAGTAATTACTTACTTACATTGAAAAACAAATTAAAAACAGTCCTCACATTTGAGATATGGCCCAAGGAACAAATCCGCTTTCCAGGCTCTGTATGAATAGCTAAGCCTCTGCGTCTACTCTAACAGACCTGTGGCAGCCACAAAGGAAAGAAAAGATAAGGCATATTTTGTTCAAAGCTTCCACGTATGACATGTGGATAATAAAAAACCCCACTAAATTGGATTCTGGCCTCTTTAAAAGGGTGTAGAAATGAAAGGAACTTAAAGGAACTTAGTAAAAAGGTCTAGCCATGTTGTTACATGGGGTTGAAAAAAAGAAATGAGTAATGTGTTTATTTAAAAACAAAAAAAAAACATTTAATCCGCGGATTAAGTATGTCACAGAGGATAAGAGGATTTTTTTTACTGTTTTAAAGCATTGACTAACTGGAAAAATATATAGAAAGACAAAAATAATAATAAAAACATTGCTTATAAATGCAAAGAATATTATATCGGAAATCAGGAAGGAGAATTTCCGCACAGAGACCTGATGCACGCGCTTAGAATTGAAAATGCTTCGGTTGTCCAGAATCCTTAAAGGTTCTGTGTGGAACCCCAGGGTTTGTCTCCGGGAAAGGATTTCTAATTGAGTCATTTCAGGAAGCAAAGAACCTTCATTCTATCCAGAGAGCCCTTGAAGAACCCTAGCAGAACCTTTGAAAGGGTTTTTTTTCTTTTCTTAAGAGTGCACTGTCCATCATCAACTCGTATGAAAATAGTGTGTGTGTGTGTATGTGTGTGTGTGTGTGTGAAGAGTTGACATTGGTCTTGCTGGGTGGTTTGCGTATCGTTTTCAGACGACAGCTTGATGGGTGGTCTGTATGTGTGTGCGTGCTGCAGCGGCGGCTGAATGAAGGAACATTGTACACTCGCTTTTTCTTTAAGCCCTGACATCTGCTCAGGACTCGCACATGTTTAACTTTTAGGTTAAGCAAATGAACCAATGAGATCAAGGCGAAAGGATATATCATCTCTCAGAGAGCACAAGCGCTCGCTCTGTCTCCGCACGGGGGCAGGGGAACGACTTCGGAGAAACGACAACAGTAGGTCGTTCAGAGAGGTAATATAAAATATATCACAGGTAAAGGTAATAGATCTAAGGAATAACATAGGAATAGGAAAGTAGGAACGTAATCAGTGACAGGGAGGTGTGATGACCGGGAAGCATCCTGAAGTTCATTAATTTCCCAAACGAGAATGGCCTTGAAGTGTTTTTTTCCTTTAATGTGATTTTTTTTTTTTTAATTATTAAAGAACACACACTACCGGTCAAAAGTTTGGACACCCCTACTCTTTTTCATAGGTTTTTCTTTATTTTTTTTGCTTTCTACGTTGT
>JAQMYM010000001.1:2252766-2269919 GCA_030014255.1 Parauchenoglanis ngamensis
ACCGCTCAACTAAGTAAAGAGAAACAACAGTCCATCATTATCCAGTCTCTTTTAAAGTCATAAACATAAAGAAAAAATTGAATTAGAAGGTGTGTCCAAACTTTTGACCGGTAGTGTATACTCCAATTTTTTTTATTTACATCTGCATTCCCTGTTATCGGGGTCACCGACAGTGTACGAGACACTAACCGAGACAATGACCTCAACGGCAGACAAGTACACACTCCTGGAAGCGTGAAACGGAAGTGTGTGTGTCTTATTTTAGAACAGTATGTCTAAACCATCACTGTCATTCAACATGACTGGCAGAAATCCAGGACATTTTCAATTTCAGGAAACAGAGTTAAATCAATAAACAAGAGCCGCTTTCCTGAATCCTGGATTCCTGATGGAAGGAAGGGAGAAAATGAAAACAATGACCGTCTGACTGTCTGGGGGTTTTCTGAAAACGTACCTGTACTTCACAATTTATTCAATACAAAAGAAACAACAATTGTGAGTTTCTTGTGCAACAAAACGGTGAAGCAGAGTATAAAGCGAGATCAACAGGGGAAAAAAAAACTTTATACAATTATAGATGATTCAAAAACTCTTCAGAAGACACACAAAAACGTTAGGGGTCGTTTCAAAAATCTAGAAGGTGTTTTAACAGTTAGGGGTTGTTTTAAAATGTAGAAAGTGTTTCAAAAGTTAGAGAATATTTATATCATTCTATCGGCTCTATTTTCACACATTTTATTTGACAATTACAGCGGGTCCATGGCATTGTTTCCAAGTGGTATTTTGCTCCATATTTCAAAATATGCTTTAAATACATTGTTAGGCCCATAAAATACTTTAAATGCTGCAGACTTACCGTATTTTTTATTTATTTATTTTTTAAATGATCCAATATGCTTTGTCATGCACATTCACAACTCTTTCAATAATGTAGCATGCTTGTTCTGGAGTGAGAGTGATCTATATTACAAACACACACTTTAAGTCACATCTTATTGTTATAGCTTGAAAATATCTGAAGTACTGTGTGTGTGTATATATGTATATATATTATGGGTGTATATATATATCTATATATATATATATATATCTATCTATATACAAAATTAGTCAACAAACATTAAAAACAACCAACCAAACAAAAATGGCTATAGCGACTGTCTACCGTCTTCCTGTACCCAGGCAGGAAGTGACACATTCTGGAGAACTGCATTCGAATGAACTCAGAAATGGGATGTCATAACTCAAAACCACATCTTTTCCAGCTTCCGTGGATTTAAGCTAAAAAAGTGAGAAAAAAACAAACAAAACACCTCCATGTTTGTCTTTGTTTGCGACGTGATACTGTGTTTACTGTTAATGGTGTGAGCAGCCATGTTGCCTTGACATCACTTCCTGAACTTGGGGTGGAGGAGACCTTCCTGAGTTTCCAAGTAGGAATTTTGAGTTAAGGGGATGTTCTTTTTGGAATTCCGAGTTACGAATTTCAAGCAAGGCATTGGGCCTTCTGGGAAAATGTACATGCTGGTAATCAGACTGGAAAAATCACTTCTGATTAGAATGTTTTTATGTGAATTTTACTTGCATTTTTAAATATAAAGCTTTCAGTTTGTAGTTAGTTCTTATTTTTTTTTCCACATATATGTATTCTTCTTTTCTTTTTTAAACTTTTTTCTTAATTCCTGATTATTTACTTTGTGTGTGTGTGTGTGTGTGTGTGTGTGTGCACATACACACACACTCCTGGGCAAAAAAAAAAAATGAGGCAAACCCAGTATTGCAAAAACATTAAGCTTTTAAAAGTCCCAACAAAAATCACTGGGCAGAAAATGAACAGGAAGTAAAAAAGCGCTCCTGAGACGTCGGCCTTCTTCTGCTGGTCGACGCTCGTTGCTGAAACTGTCGGGGGGAAAATGTTCAGACCATTAAAAGCTTAATGTTCTGCAATATTGCCAATATTTGTAAAGCACTTTAAACTGCATTAAACTGTATGAAATGTACTGCATAAGTTAAAGTTATTATTATTTATATTATTTAAAAATAACCAGTTAAGCACTTTTTAAGTTGAACAGTTTTAAGTTTTACAGTTTTAAAATTAAAGAGTGAGAGTGAGCGAAACGTAATGTGTCCTGCAGATGGGAAAAAAACGAAACAACCCAGCTAGAATGAACGCTGAATGATGTCTTAGTTACGACAAAACACACACACTCTCATCCACACACACACACACACACACAGGACGTCTGCTTTGTGTCAGTGTAGCTTATTGTGGCGGTGCAGCGTAACTCCAGCTGGAAGCTGTCTGATTGTCTATAATCCATTATCTGAGTAAATGGACACACACACACACTGAGAGGCCTGCAAACCTAAACACACTCTGCACGACTCACTCTGCAGTCACACACACACACACACACACACACACACGGTAACTCAGCAAGAAAGCCATCATCTAATGCAGAGACGTCCACAGAGCTGGAAGATCTGACAGCAAACTAAGTGCTTTGAGAATTGGGGAAGTGGAGAGGAAGCAGGACCACCTCGACTCAAACACACACACACACACACACACACACACACACACACACACACACACACACACACAACCCTCTTTTTACTCTCATTAGAATCAATAACATGCAATATAGCTTTACAGAAAGTAGCCACGAACCAATCATGTGTAAATTACTCACCATATCTAAAACACACAGCTGGGATTTAGATTAGATTAGATTAGATTAGATTAGATTAGATTAGATAAGTATGAACGCACCAAAATCCCGTTTTGCATCTAACCAGAAAGTGCAGTAGTAGTAGCTGCTGACGAGGCAATATTTACACATGAGAGTATATACGTTATTTTATAATTATAAAGTAAACATGAAATCTATACAGATAATTAAAGACGTTGCTCTCAAGACAGTATTTACAGATGATGTTCAGCATGCAAGGGATAAGGCACATGGAGTTATATACAGATGGAGGGAAATTGTTATTGTTGTCTGCGGATAAATATGTAATAAATTCTTGATAATAATTATGAAGCAGCTCTGACTTTTTCCT
Source organism: Parauchenoglanis ngamensis (assembly GCA_030014255.1). Taxonomy (NCBI): domain Eukaryota; kingdom Metazoa; phylum Chordata; class Actinopteri; order Siluriformes; family Auchenoglanididae; genus Parauchenoglanis; species Parauchenoglanis ngamensis. Next base: position 2,255,830 of record JAQMYM010000001.1, read on the forward strand.
TCATCTTTCTACTATTATATGGTCATTAAATCTAATATTATAAGTGTTTGTTATATACAGTGCATCATTATTATTACAGATCATTACAGCTTTTCCTTTAATGAGAACGTTACCTCGAGTATCAGCAGATATTCTTTCAGATTTAAAATGATCTCAGAATTTTTATTTTTGGAAAGTGGAAGCACTTTAAAAAAAAACAAAAAAAACCAGAAAATTAGACCGTAAGTTTTTCATTCGGTTAAACTCTTTTATTTACATGGTAAATATAATGAATGTAGTATAAATCTAATCAAATATTTGATTATATTTATATCTTTTATCAGATTTTTGCCATCGCTGCTTATCATTTCTGATGATTTGGGAATAATCACAGAGACTTTAACACTAAAGTAACTCGTATGTGAGTACGGAGTAAATAAGAAAAGTGTTATGTTTCAATTCTTTTCATATTTTCATTTCCCGCAGTTTTCCTGAAGCTGTACACACTCTCGGCATGTTCTCAAGCAGCGTCATGTTTCTTAAATTTCTTAAAACGTCTTCCCTTAATTTCTTAATTTTGTACAAAAACGACCTTGTTGGGTTTTTTTGTTTGTTTGTTTTTCCAGAAATACATTTACACACATGCATTGACGTCATTATTTGGTCAAATTTGTCATAAAGTAAAAAAAAAAAAATATATATATATATATGTATATACAAAATCTAAGTCTATAAATATACATACATATACTACCATATAAATAAATAAATAAATAAATAAATAAATACACTCCGTTAGACTGAAGATATTGTCCATCATCTTGAAGTTTTTCTTTTAAATTGATTCCTGATTCTTAAAATTTGACTTACAAGGTAATAAACAATGCTTGCAAACTTTTCTTGAAGAGATTTCCAGAGGTACAGGACATTTTGGACAAAGTTATCGGCTAGGCACGCAAGCAAAGTACTTCCTTATACATACGCACTCGCCGGCCACTTTATTAGGAACACCTGCGCGTTCATCTACACGCAGTTATCCAAGCAGCTGCACAGTGCATGCAAGCATGCGGATACAGATCAAGGGCTTCAGGTAACGTTCACATCAAACATCAGAGGAAAAGAAATCCTCAGTGATCTCAGTGACCGTGTCATGCTCTGAGGAGTTCAGAAATGGCTGATCTCCTGGGATTTTCGCACACAACAGTCTGTAGAGTTTAAACAGATTGGTGTGGAAAAAAAAAAGCATCCTGTGTGCGGAGGGTCTGCAGGCTGAGCACCGAGTTGATGAGAGAGATCAGAGGAGACTGAAAAGACTTGGATGAGGTTTGAGCTGACAGGAGGTGTATAGTAACTCAGATAACCACTCTGTACAACCGGGGTGAGCAGAAAAGCATCTCGACACGTCGAAACGTACAGCGGACGAGGTTCAGCAACAGCAAGATCCACTCCTGTGAGCCATGAAACATAAAGATCGGGGGAAAAAAACAAGCCTGAACTTTATGTTTCCAAAAACAGCAATTCTGAAGTGTTTTATTTCTCCTACAGCAATTTGCTTATTAATTATAGAATGACGTCATACTTTTGTTTTTCTTCTTTAAATCCATTTCCAGTTACATTTAAAGCTGTTATCGCGTATTTTCACGTTATAAACGGTCGCACTTCATCAGCCGCTCTTTTCTCCTTCTGTCTTGAAGACCGAAAATAAACGTGTTATTGTGTTACTGAGAACTCGGACGAACTCTGGAAAACTGATCTCACTCTCTTTGTTTAGTTATTATATAGCTGACGTGAATGCTGTCTAATTGGTTTATATTAATATGAGCAAATTTCAGCTTACAATGATGTACAGTAACGGCTTAATAAAGAACTCATTAGGAGATCTGTTACAGTCTGAGAGTCTTTAAATATTCAGATTCAGGGAATTGATGTTCCTGTATTGAATTGGCCATAGGAGGTGAATGAACAAATTCATATGATGACACTACGATGGTTAGAACTTTCCTCTAAAGATACATAAGCTGTAAAATCGAACCTGCAACGATTAACATGTCTATTGCACCGCTCTAAAATCCTGAAACGAAATCAGACTCTCTGACTGGAAACGTCCTGCTAAAGCTGTCAGTAAACACGAGGGGTTAATTAGCTGTAAATCTGATCACAGCCCCAAGGATGTGGGTCTGCAAAGCATCAGATCTACAACACATCAACGCTGAGTCTCGTCTCCTGCTCGCCACACACACACACACACACACACACACACACACACACACACACACACACACACACTCTTTTTATCTAATATCTGACGTTAGCCATCACTTTCCGCAGCTCTCTCAGTTTAATGATGAAGGTGAACTCAGGGTCACAAGGCCACTAGGTGTGTCATGACCTTTGCTTGACCTTACCTGACCTCGCAGCTCAGTTTTTAACTGTTGTGCAGTCGAGAGAGCGGCTCCTGAACTAACACCGAGTGGACAAGGGGACATTAAGGGTTAAGTGAGAGGCAATTCATCACACCTGGTGTATTATAGCTTCAAAGCAAATATCTCCTGCTTGCTTTTATCCATTCGTGGACCGATAGAGTTGTAATTGTTTGGAAACAAATCAGCAATGAAATTTGAGTGTTTTCACGTGTTTTTTTTTTGTTTTTTTTTTTATTTTCGCCCGTGATTTGTTGTGAAATTCGCAAACATTTTCAAATGAGTCGCAAGATTTTTTTACGTGATTCTTTTTAAATGATTCATTCATTTTCACACGATTTTTTAAACGATTCATTTATTTTCTTATCAGATTTTTTAAATGATTTATTTTTCACACCTGATTTCTTTTGAATTCATTCATTTTTCATGTGACTCTTTGCAAATGATTCATTCATTTTCACTTGTGACTCTTTGCAAATGATTCATTCATTTTCACATGTGACTCTTTGCAAATGATTCATTCATTTGAATGAATCCTTTTTTTAAACGAATCATTCATTTTCACAGCATACTTTTCAAATGACTTATTTTTATTTTCAATAATAAATATTGTTTGCCACAGGGTAAAAATTAAATAAATAAAATTTTTAAAAAATGTAAACTTCTAATGCCATTGTGAAAAAAACCTCACGCTATTGTGGCAGGAACCAAAAATTTGCAAAAAATAATGAGCCAAAGGTTCACAAATTGTTTAGAAAATGCTGGCACTTTTATTTTAAAAAGTGAAATGGATCAAGAAGAGCAGAACATGAAACTGGAAAATTATTTGACGTCAAAAAGTACGGTGGCACAAAAGCATGGAAAAAAGAAGACAAAACAAATCAAAACCCCAAAATGTAACGATCATGCAGCCAGATCAGTAATATTAGCACTAATTTGCAAATGTACTAAACCTGGGACTGAATCTAATTTGAATATTTACACCTAAAAAAACAGATTTCACTGATTTATCAACATTTAGGAACTGTCGTTTAAATTTTGCTAATTTATATGGATTTTAAGTCTGGGATTAAATAAACAACCTATTCAAAATGAATACATTTGAAAATGTCCTTTTTTTGTTAAGTGATTTCTGATGGATTGTTGAAATTCAGGGTTAAATAATGTGAATTGTACTGTAAAGCTTCAACAACAAGAACAACAGCAAAATCTAATCGCCTTTGGTTTTAATAAAATACTAGGAATATTATGGAGTATAAAGGAAGGAAGTAAAATCGTACTCACACTGAAGTTCACTGTAATAGTCTTGGATTTGCTTTTTACCCTAAAATAATTATCCGTAATGCATTAACACTTTCATAGATAAAGGGACTATAGGATACATTTTCACAGATGTTTGTGTTAAATACGAGCGCAGAGAAATCACACTCTATTAAACGTGTCCAGTTGAGTGACTCAGGGTTGAGTGTGTAAACAGATGTTCAGGATAAGGAGAGAGATTATTTGGGCTACCTGGTGTGTGTGTGTGTGTGTGTGTGTGTGTGCCATGTTTTGCCAAGAATCTGTGAGAACCTGCTCAGAGGATGTGTTCTCTCTAAACACTCGCTGGGTGGGATGGTGCACGACAGACGACTAGAAGCAGACAAGGAGTCATAACGCACTGTTTACTGAAGCATTGTTTAAACCCGAGTCTCCTGGTCACATGACCTGAACCTGTGACATGCACACATTTTCACCTTGCACATAGTTTTGGCATATAATGGATCTGTAGGGTGAAAAAAAAAAATTCACGTGATTCTTTTTTACACGATTCATTTAGCTTCAAACGTGATTCGTTTACAAGAAATGTGACTATTGTTCACACGAATCATTTATTTCCACGTATTCCTTTTCAAATGATTCGTTTATTCTTTTTCCACGATTCATTTATTTTTCAAATTTTGAGCATTTATTTCACGTGACTCTTTTACACGAGTCATTTATTTTTCAGACATTTACCTCGACGTCACACTAATCATTTCCTATTCCATGCGATTTTATTTTTCCAAATAATGAATAAGCGTCACCCGTGATTTTCAAACGATTCATTAATTTCCACATGCATTCTTTCCCAAATGATTCACTTGTTTCCCATGTGACTCTTTTCACGTAACTTATTTCCATTCACATGTAATTCTATTCAAACGATTCATTTATATTCAAATGCGATTCCTTTCAAATCGTTTTTCCTATGTGATTCTTTTTCACGTGATTCATTTAATTTCACAGATGATTCTTCCCACATGAATTCATTTGTTTCACATGTGATTCATCTATTTATTTTATATTAGAGAATCATTTAAAAAAAATAAAAAATAAAATTCATTTATTCTCACCTGTGATTCTTTTCACATGATTCATGAGATTTTCCTCACGTGACCACGTATCACGTGTTTTTCGCTTGGTCATATCTTACTCACAGGAGTGTAATTGTACTTCTGTATGGAAATATATTCACATTCTCACATAATAAATCAGTGGGGTAAAAACATGCACTTGTACAGGACAGATCAATTTTCCCAGAGTTTTGGAGCAGGTTCTTTGCGCGCCGGTTCCAGGCTTCACCCGAGTCATTTTTATTCCCGTTCAGCCGTTACTAACTGTTTTTCCACCCCGCTGTTTTTCTGTAATCACTTCGTTCTAATTTATATCACTTAGTTCCGAGGTGTGTGTGCTTGGATCTGCTCTGTGCCTACATATGACCACTGGGAAAGGAATTTGCGGAAACAAAAAACAGAAAAAAAAAAATGAATGGAGTGTGTTTTGTCTTTGGTCTTTTTTTCTACACATACCTTTTGCTGAGAAGCTTTTGGCTTCAAAACAAACACGCCAACGATAACATCTCGGAACGGGGAGCCAATTTGGCCTGTCGGCTGTATATTTTTCTACCATTTTCATACGGAGAAAAAGCATTCGCATGATGTGACCCTATGGGCGAAGGCACAAAGAGAAAAGAAACATAATCAATCAGCTGCAGAGGACGGCGTCAATACTTAACTACACTTACGCACTTCAGCTCAAACACTCACAACTTCAAATATTACACCTTTTTCTCCCTCTTTAGGGCCGTCAATGCGAAAGCACACATGAATGATCATAATTCACGTGTGAAATTTACACACGGTTAACCGTGTTCACACATCATGCATGTAGTACGTGTTTTTGTCGACATGATTCATTTTTTGCGCCATTTCCGACATTCGTTCTTTTTTTTGTTCACCAGGTTATTTCACGTGCTCATTTTGCATGCACGTGTGATTTTCCTCACGTTAATCGGTTACATTGTATTCACATGATTGTTATTACATATGATTCATTCATTTTCATGTATGATTCTTTTGGCATGATTCATTCGTTTTCACATGTGATTCTTTTGACACAATTTGTTCATTTACACGTTGGATTCTTTTGGCACGGTTTGTTCAGTTTCACACGTGATTCATTTGTCATGATTTGTTCATTTTCACATGTGATGCCTTTGGAGCGATTCATTCGTTTTCACATGTGATTCTTTTGAAAAGATTTGTTCATTTACATGTTGGATTCTTTTGGCACGGTTGGTTCAATTTCACATGCGATTCTTTCGGAATGACTCGTTCGTTTTCACACGTGATTCACTTGTCATGATTTGTTCATTTTCACACGTGATTCCTTTGGAACGATTCATTCGTTTTCACATGTGATTCTTTTGAAAAGATTTGGTCATTTACACGATGGATTCTTTTGGCATGGTTTGGTCAAATCCACACGTGATTCATTTGTCATGATTTGGTCATTTTCACATGCGATTCTTGTCACACGATTCATCTATTTCCACGTGACCATTTTCACACAATTAATTGATTTCCCCGTTATTTTTCACATGACTCATTTTCAGATGTGATTTTTACACGTGATTTATTTTCACATATGCAATTTATTCACAAATGCAAAATATTCACATAATCACGTGTTAGAAAATCCTACGCGCGTATGAAATGTACACGTGGGACTTTTCTGTAACCGATGACGATTCATTCATTCACTCTCTGAAAAAAGTCTACATTCCCTGCTCACTGAAATAGTACCGTCTGGAAGAATATGTATATTTTACATGATTATGTGAATGTTGTGTACCTTTAGGAATGATTTAAGGTGCATAATTGGACAAGGAAAGGTATCTTATTTTCCTCTGAGTGATGGAGCTTGCTAATGGTGGTTTCGAATACCTTTGCGGTGAAGTCAGTAGAATTTGAGGTGTTTTTAGTGTGTGTGTGTGTGTGTGATTGTTGGCTAACTTTCACACACATGTTCACTTTCCTCGCCTGAACAACCACGATTTAAACCAAAGTGTGAGGGGAAAAAAAGACCGTCAAATCCATCAAGTAAGAAAACCTGGAAAGTGGAACGTGACACGGTGTGGAGATTTGTGTACCGAGCTCTAGGGGGCGCCGAGACCACGATCGCCCTGGTGTGAGGTGCCTGTGGTGCTTATGTGCACTTTGATCTTCACTAATGACCCGTACCTCCACCGTGACCCCGACCTCCTCCTCGTCCTCCTTCAGCTCGTCGCCCTGACGACTCCATGCGCGCTCGGATGGGAGGATCGTCACAGTTTATCCTTAGCCTAGAAAAAGACAAGCCTGAAATTCACAGTGCATATGAGAGTGCTGGGTGCAAAAGTTTGTACGCCCTTGGGAAATGAGCATAGGAATGAAGACGTATAATGATACAGCGAATCATAACGCAATTCCCTGATCTTAGTGCTCGCTAACAACGTGAGCCTTCAAGCACCTTCATATATTCTGATCATGTTTTGGATTGGCAAACTATCCTTACTTCTTCTTTTTTTTTTTTTTTTTCCTTAAATCCCAGTGATTTTGCTTTATGCTTTGGATTTTGATGTGAATTGTAATATAGATGCAGAGTTTGTTTTCTTTTCTTTTAAAAAAAAAACAAAAAAAAAACAGAACCAGAAGAAATGCAAACCTTTGCATATACTGCGTACGCCTGAGCACCATGGGGAAGGTGGCACTTTACAAATTTACAAAAAAACAGTTTCCGTACTATATAGTACTCTGTTCAGGAACACTGAGCAACTTGTGGATTTCGGATTCAGTTCAATACTAACAACGTTTTTTCCGCCCAGTGAATTTTCTTGAAAGTGAACCGTTAAAAATGTAGTTGTAATTGCACTATACAGTGCGACCCCAATGAGGATGGGTTCCCTTTTGAGTCTGGTTCCTCTCAAGGGTTCCTTTTGTCATCTCAGGGAGTTTTTCCTTGCTCATTAGGAATATATATATATATATATATATATATATATATATATATATATATATATATATGGATAAATGTATAGATTTATAAATTTATATTCAGAATCTATATACTTCTGTGATGCTGCTTTGTGATAATGTCTGTTGTTAAAAGCGCTATATAAATAAATTGAATTAAATGAATAAAACCTTAATATTCTGCAGTCTTGGGTTTGCCTTATTTTATTTTGCCCAGGAGTGTATACGCAACAAAAAGAGTTCATTAAGGGTTCTGCTTGATCACACTTCTGTATCTCTAAAATGAATTTCGCATCTTGTAGCCGTTCATAGCCGTAATTTGTGTTATTTGATGAAATGGATGTATAAACAAACAGGTTCTACGTACAATGAAATAACTTCCAATGAACTCAAATCAATTTCAACATGCAAAACACTGGCATAGCTTAGGATATAGTGCACAGGAAAAAAAAAACCTGCACAAAACTGAACAGCTTAAATTTGTACATTTGTAAGAATGAAAAAAAAAAAAGATATATGACAACATTGACATGACAGCTGAACAACAATGACAACTGACTAAAATACAGAACGAAATAAACAAAGAATCAAATTAATGTAGTAAAACGTTTGTAGGGTATTGTGAAAGACTGTGTGTGTGCGTAATGTATATTTATCCCTTTGTGAGCACTAAGGATACAATGTCCTCATAATAACAAAATGCTCTCAAATGTCCTCACAAAAAATTGCGACATTTTACAGCTTTTAATTAAACGATTCATTTTTATATTTGGTTACTGAGGTTAAAATCATCATGATGTGCAAACACAGTGTTCATCAGATACCGAACCCATTGTGTAAATGTAAAGCTCTTACAAAGGAGGTTACACCAATACACACGTGTGTGTGTGTGTGTGTGTGTGTACACACTTTCAGCAGATAGTTAAGGATCATAGCTTTGTGCTGTGGGTCTCGATCAAGCACCTGTAAAGGGTTCTGCCTGGATCAGCTGCCCGAGGAACCCTTTAGGGAGCAGGATATTGTTTCTAGTGAGTATATACATATACGTGAGACCCTTTTCTCTGTAATTTGCTGAAGGACGAGCTCTGCACTGACAACTAAACAGGCTCTAAATACACACGAACACTTACGTCGTTAATAAGTAGCAGCGTGTTCTGCTTTTGCGCTCCGTGAGCATTCTCACGTTACACTCGCAATAATCACACGTTCGTAAAGACTTCAGATACATATCCGAGGATTTTACAAACAAACGTAATGCCTTTCTAGATGCTCTGGACTAGAAAATGCACGACCAGTGTGATTGTAGACTGGTATTGATAAAAGTGTAAGGCTGTAATTTTACACCGAACGTAATTCTGATTAAAAAAAAAAAGAAAAGAAAGCGACCACACAGAAAGTTTATATCAAGAAGGAAATCACATTCCAGGGTGTAAAGAGCAATCTTACAGATCTAAAAGTCTGTGCGTGTCACCGTTCTTATAATTACAACCATCCTGTTGCAAGCTATCCGAGTTTATTATTCCTGTCGAAAATATTTCATTGCATAACACTCTTTCAGCAGATTAAAAGTGTGTGTGCTCTCTTTGAGCTGTCGCTCTCGCTTCGTCTCGCAGCCTCGCGCCGGAGCCGAGTGTTTCAGGGCCGAATCCGCCGCATGGGGCACATTTCAGCACAGCCGCTGTGTATTTGTTCTACAGTTATGAGTCAAATTTAACTATTCACATATGACCTCGCCGGCCTATCAGTGTGTGTGTGTGTGTGTGGTTTGAAGGGGGAGAGCGGCTATCAATCAGCGCAGCAACGCTCGCCATCGGCACAGGGAGGGCAAAAAGGAAAGAATGATCGAAGGAATGAGGGCAGCACTTTAAAATGCTTACACACAGTCACACACTTGTTTGAAGTATAGAAAGGATGTCTCATGATTAACCGCCTGTGTGTGTGATTCATAAATGAAAAGCTTTCACAGGAAATGAGATCCTGCTTCGCCCGTGTGAATGCAAAAACGATACAGAATATCTACGTTACGCAGTGCTAAGTGCAGTTACAGCACACCGTACGAGCTTTAAAACCGATTTAAGGAGGACAGTGTTAAAGACATTTTGGACTCGACACCGTGACACGCTGACAGAGGAAGGATACAAAGTGAAAAGACGTGAATTTATAAGCCTGACCACACAGACTGCCGAAAGAGGCGATGAGTGATCAGCCAAGGCCGACACTTTTACCACTGGGGCTGTGTACACACACACACACACGCACACACACACACACACACACACACACACACACACAGAGTATGGCAGAACCTACCTTCTAACCTCACTGCCCAAAACAAACTGTAAGTTAAGTTACTAAACAATTCTTAAGTAAACAAAGACGTTAGTAATAAAGTTATTAATTACTCAGCTATTCCTCATTAATGACCTAATTACTAAGCTAAGTATGTTACTTAATTACCACATAAGCAAGAAAGTAAAAAAATAAATGAGCATTTAGCATAAAGATGAACATTTATTCATAAATGCAGGTGTAAATAAGTTACTAAACTGTTTCTACGTGTGTAATCAAGCAAGTCGAGTCAGCGAAGCTGCTCATTAGTAAATAAATAAGCCTTTTGTGTGGTTATTAAGTTGGCAATCTATTTCTATGAAGGTCAGTATGTACGCTAGTGAGCTCTTCACTGAGAAGTAAATTAGTAAGCTGTTCATAAGTAAATAGTTCTCTAGGAAGTAGAAAACGTTCATCATAAGTAAGTTATCTGTCAGTAAGTAAGTAAGTAAGTTAGTAATCCAGTCAGTTATTGCTTGGTAAGTAAATTAGTAAGTAAATAAGCAATTCAGTAAAGATTCAAGTAAGTAATCTAGTATTTATATGTAATTACATTAGTAAGTGAGTCTGTAGTAATTTAGTAAGCTGTTTGTACATAAGCTAAGTTTGTAAATAAGTAAGATACTAAGCTATTCATACTAACAAAATTAGTAATTAAGTATGTAAGTAAGTAAGTAAGTAAGTTATTCCTTGGTAAATAAATTCATAAGTAAATATGTTATTTGTAAGTATGTGATAGAGTAAATAATAAAGTAATCAGTTGCAAAGAAATTTATTTGTAAGTCGGAAAGTTATTCATTAAGCAAGTAAGTTATTCTATGGCAAGTAAATCAGTAAGCTGTTCATAAGTAAACAAGTTATTTCTAAAGTAAGTAAGTAAAGAAGTTAGTAATTAATATGCATGCACGTAAGTAATACTTTGCTAATTAAATAAATAAATAAATATGAGATGAAGTGAGAAAGTAAATAACTGTTTGGTAAATTAGCAATTTGTCCATCAGAAAGTTATTTGTAAGTTAGAAAGTTAGGAATTAAAGTAAGTAAGTAAGTAAGTAAGTGAGTCATTCTTTGCTAAGTAAATTAGGAAGCTGTTCATAAGTAAGCAAGTTGTTGGGAAGTTTGTAAATTAGTAAGTAATTATCTGGTAAGTAAATCAGTAAACTCTTCATAAGTAAGAAGTTAGTAAGTAAGCTAGTAAGCTCTTCATAGGTGTGTTGGTTATTTAGTAAGTGTTCATGGGAACAGCTGGACGTCGCTCCGTAACCGCAGTGTGTTTACATCGTTCAGGTGATACCTGGTTGCCTGGATGACGAATAATAGATACTCACCCTCATACACCAAGCTTGATGCCACATATTAATAAATATTTCACGTGGGATGAATGTGTGTGTGTTTGAGCAATGTGATGATGATGCAGTTGATGTTTGACAGCTCAGACCAAAGCACAAAACAACAAGAGCACGAGGGGGAAAGACGAACAGGGATTAGTCCCAAATGTCACCACAACAGCAAAATTGTCACGCGTTCCTGTCGACACGGGGGCATTGAACACACACACACACACACACACACACACACACACACACTTTACATTTATATCCTTATCACTACGATTATACTGCATTATTCACATTTAATCAAAAATTATTAAAGATTATTATTAACTGAGATGATTCGATTTAGAGATTAGAGAGTAATTACTAATTAAAGATTATTAATAACTGAGTCTATGAACACAAATATGAACACATCTGCATTAACTAATGTTCCATTTACTACAAATAAGCACATATGAATGAGAAAATATTTACAGTCATTTTACTAAACAACAAGGGTGCTGTGTATAAGTATTGGCACCCACCATTCAGCCTCACAGAAATTTTGCCAAATTAACCAGCAATAACAAATTTTTTTTTTTTTTGGATTCACAGATGATATAAAGATTTCTGTTCGTTATCTGGCACATTTGATTTATATATATATATATATATATATATAAATGGCAGCCGTGTATTAATGCTACATTTCATTTAGTGCCGATAACAAGTAAGAAAAACAAACAAACAAACAAACAAACATGGTACATTTTAGCTTTTTCTGCTCACATTATTTAATTGACTCTGATTAGAGATACTCGAATATATGCTACTGTTTAACATTATTTCATGTGATAAATAATGTTATTTAGAGAAATCTAAATGTAAAGCGGTACTGAAATGAAGAGATGTAGACGTACCTGCTACAAGAATGTAGAAATTTGACATTTTTTTCATGAATCAGGAATACAGGATACATCACATGATGTATATCCTGAAGAAAACATTCTGGCACGGCGTGTACACACAGCTTCGTCTCCTAACACTAACAATAAGCTGAGGGTCGGAGGGTTGCGTAATAAATGACACAACGGGGTAATTAAACAAGGCTTCTTAAAGCAAAGAGCATATAATATTCAAATGTCGAGGTCTTATCTGCATGTGTGTGTGTGTGTGTGTGTGTGTGTGTCTGTGTGTGTGCAGGAGCATGTACATGCATATTACATATTACTAACCCTAACCCTACTTGTTATAGAGTTCAAAATGAAAATGTACAAACAATTTCAAAAGAGTGGCATTTTATTTCCTTATATTTGACTTTAAATCAGAACAGAAACAATGTAGAATATTTTGGATTTTGAGATTTTAAAGCTACTATTACAAAAGTGCTTTATAAATGATAACAGTAATGACTATTTTAGGTACAAAAACAACTAATATGTATTCAATTATTGTTAACACGCAGCACTTATCATTATAGAGCAAGTCCAGTGTTACGGACGTTACGTTTTAAAGCGGAGGCGAGTTTAGGATCAAACGACGACTAAAGACCTGCCAAGTCTTGTAACTTAACAAGAATTAAACAAGTACCAGGATGTATTTATTTAAATACTGTAAATGTAAATGTAAATGTTGTCATTGGACCTTTTTTTAATGCAGACAAACTCACGTAACGATTAACCTACATAGCAATTGGTCAGCGTTTTGAATGTAACTCTTGTGTTACATATTTTCTGGAAACATTTAAGGATCATTGAAAATATCTCTTGTTTTGGGAACACGTGGTTAAGATTATGGGTGTGCTGTATCTGAAACACTGCTCCATACATCTGATTTATAAAGAATGCAATTGTCTTTACACTGTAATTCAACCAGAGACGTTAAAAACAATGAAATATAAAAGAAAGATTTTTTTTAAAGTAGTTTTGTTTCTCTGCCCACAGCCTTATTTTACTGTGCAGTGGTTGACTTTTGCATGGAAATACTCTGCAGCATTATTTATAGTATATTAGGACTTCTACTACTAATAATAATGCGCTTATATGAGTTATAGTTCTTATACTTATATTTCACTAACTAGATAGATTGTAACGCGACATGTTCTGTGTAGAAACTGAACATGACATGATCGCACGAAGTAGTTTAGTGAAGTATGTAAACAAAATTATACAATTATGACAATAAACGCTGATTGCGATATTGACGCACTGACGAGTCCAACCAATCAGTGCTGCTCTGACAACTCAGCATTTTATAAAAACGTTCTTTCTTTCTCTTTTTCACCCCACCCTCCGCTCCCCGTCTCCCTCTCTCGCTCAGTCTCTCCCTCATACACACACACACACACACACACACACACACACACACACACAGAGCGAGTGACAGTGCGTGGGTTGTGTTGCGTGCGAGGGGCCCGGGCTGGCTCAGACTCTGTGTGGTCTGAGTGTGTGGTCTCCAGCTGACGGACAGAGAGAGAGAGAGAGAGAGAGAGAAAGAAAGAGAGAGAGAGAGCGAGAGAGAGAGAGAGAGAGAAAGAGAGAGAGAGAGAATGTTTACTTTCACCAGGCCTGGCCTAGACATCCTACAGCCTCTCCTGAGATTTTGTGTGTGTGTTTGTGTGTGTGTGTGTGTGTGTGGTGGGGGATTACCCCCCTTCTCACACACACACACACACATACACACACACACACACACACACACACACACACACACACACACACACACACACACAC